>JAJJMB010017784.1:0-29712 GCA_023531105.1 Papaver atlanticum | reverse complement strand
AATACAGTCTTTGGTCTGTCCCGGACGATGATGAAGACGGTGAAGAAAGGGAAGAATACTCATATGAGTATTCATAATTCATAATCAGTTAGTGAAAGCTTGTGTGTGACTGTGTGTATGAGAGTGAGCAAGTGCAGCTCAGAAGGTAGTTCGAGTGAGTTAAGAAACTTGAATTCATAACAAGAGATGCAATTTTTAGAGTTCTTATAGATTTGGGAAGAAATTAAACAGCTAAGTTACTCGGACAAAAACGCGGTTAAATGTAACTGAATATGCGGTAAGTGTTAGGAATTTATAACTTAGTTAGGGCGTTAAGGTCTATCTCCTTTAATTTTGTCACGGTTGCTTGTGGTAGCTGTTGTTGCTAGTTGCTACTGAAATTAAACCACGGAAACCCTACTAGATACAGTATTTGCCAAAAGATATTGTGGGGGCAAAACTGTACATCCTCATGAAACAAGAAGACAGTAAAGAAGCAACGTATAGTGCCGCATAAAATAAGATGTACCATATCTGCTGCTGCCCAATGAAAAGCTTTCATGAAAGTGTGGGCCTAACTTACATCACAGTCTAGTTTTTATTGTGTACGGCTCCCCCACCAGATCATATTTTTTATTATTTTTTTAAAAAAATTCTTTATCGCTACAGATGGTTTTAAATATGAGGTTTTATATTTACTCTATATGTAGACCCATAAATTAAAGAACCAAATAAAAAAACCACATAAGATTTTTTTCACCATGTTCTAAATGACCCATTAATAAGTATATGAGACTGCCATAAATGAACCCACAGATCATAATTTGCCATTTTGTTTCTTACTTAATATAGATTCAATTAATCATAGAGACATTTTATTTTATTTTTTCTTCTAATAAAATATGAGTCACATCCCAGCAATTTTTAAAAAAAAAAAATCAGTCACATGCCGGTATCAAAAATATGTATCATGTTTCAAAAGAAAAAATGTATCATTTTCTAAAGAATATCAATCACATCCTGCATATTCATTTATTTGCAAACACTTAATCCTCATCCCAACTATGATTCAATGGAAAATCAAAGCTTTAGTTTCGGCTCAATGGGATAGAGGTAGGAAAATGAGCTTTAGTTGGCAGTGACGCGAGGTTTTTAACATTTTAGAAAGCTAAAGACTCCACAACAAAGTGATGACAAAGACGATTACATCTAACCTTAAAAACACCGAGATATTTGATAGATATTTGGAAACAGAGAATCAATGAGTGAATACTTAACCAGTGAATAAGCAATATATGTAGTGTGAAAGTGTTACACAAAATATCCAAAACGAAGAGAAACACAAAATTGCCATCTGTCCCGAGCATAAGCAAAATGGGTTTTCGAATGATTGTACTTCTGAGGAAATGATTTTGTTTATGGTAACAAATGGTGTGAAATGATATACACCAGTGTGCTAGGCCTACGGCCTACAAGCCTACCACCATCATTGTGATGCTTACGGGACACTACGGAGGGGGGTCATACATGGGGACCTCTTGTGTGAAAATTTTTTTTCCACCCTTTGTGAGAAATCAAATCGCGGAGTGAATCGGAGATTAAATCACAAAACGTAAAATATATATTAGGCTGTTATTAACTAAATTCTATTTAGTGATTCCAAGGGAGTCACCTACCCACATGTAATAACAATTTAGTTGGTTTTTTGTTTAATATATACATATTTCAAAATATGTATATATATATTACATTTTTTTAATATACGAAAAGGCAATAGCTATAATAACAGCAGTTAGGCATCTGCATTGCCTTGGTCCATTCCTAGCTTTGGAGTAGGGATAGACTCCATGCCATAACAGGTTTCGGAGGAATTCTTTAGAAGCTAAGTTCTCAGTCCTAGAAATAGTCTCCTCAGTGATATTGTTTTTAAAAAAGAAAGCTAAACTAAAAGCTTATGTATTCTCGGTTCTATGGAAAAGCCGATTACTAAGCACAAAAGAGATTTGGTACGATCTTTCATCTTTGTCCCCTTGATAGCTCGCGTGATAGCAAACCGGGAAACGCCCTTGTATCGCATCTTGGTAGAGACATTTGAGAATGTTTACGGTAGATTCTTCTTCTACTTCCACCGTCACGTTTTCTTTGCATTCCTTAGCCCAAATTATTGAGCTCCTCTGTTTGTCCCATCCTTCCATCGTATTCTAGATGTCCTCTAGACCCAATGATATGTCATGCAAGTCATAAGCAGTCAAAGCAATATAGTAAGTGTTAGGTTTAAAAGACTACAGATGTTTATATTGACCCATATTACCCCAAATTAGTTAAGCGACAGCTAGTTGGCTGCACAGTGTCAGATCTCCTATAGTGGTAGTTATTCAGAATATGATCTCCTATAGTTATTCTGAATATTATGAATTTTATTATGATCACAGAGGTGATTGATGATATTTTTAATGGTTTGATTCACATTCAATGTAGCAGAATCAAAGATGAGAGCACATCTGACTTTCCACATGTACCAACAAGTAGTGGCATAAGTCGCAGTTTGATGTTCGTCTCTCCCAATCCAGGAGTTTATCCAGTCAACAAAAGTTTTTGTGTTTTCCCAATGATATGGCTGCATCCTAGAAGGCCATGCCACACATGAACAACAAAGAGGCATTCCATGAAAATGTTCATCATGGATCCTCCCTACAGTTGCATGACTATATATGTGATCAATACATCGTAGAATACTTGCAGTCTCTGCATTTGTGAGGAGTATTCCATGTGCATTTTTCAAGAGAAATAACTTTATAACTGGAGAAGTGTTCATTTTCCAGATCATGTTCCAATCTACAAGATTTGCATCCTGATTGTATTTTTCCTTCATTTTAGCTTTATAGAGGGATATTACAGAAAAGTTTCCATCTTCTGTTAGATCTCATCTAATTTGATCGTGCTTTCCAGTGTGTATCATTGGATCCTTGATAGCCCTTTTTGAACCAAGCCTGCAATTTATAGTCATCCAAGTAGCTCATTCATTGGAAATGAGGTGTTTCACCAATTAGCTGTCATCATGGAAATTTTGTGGTTTGGTAAGTTGTTGTACTTAATCCAATTGTCTTCCCAAATATTGATATCAGCACCATCTTCAACCTTCCAAGAGATGCGTTTTGAAATATTCTCAATCCCTACCAATATTCTCTTTCAGATCCAAGAATCCCTGCATGAGGCTTGGTATCCATGTTTAAAATATTCTTGCTTCTTATGTACTTGGAAGACATAATGAGAGACCATAAAGATTCTTTGTCTTGAACTAATCTCCAACCAATTTTCGTTATCATTGCATTGTTAAATGTTTCAATATTCATAAAGAATAGTCCTCCTAACTCTTTTGGTTTGCAAATAAAATCCCAATCTTTTGGATAGTAACCTATTGGAGAAGTCTCTCTACATCTTGTTGATGTCGTTGTTAGAGCATTGATCGGTTGAACCCACCAATTGTTTGGTATGTCAAGTTTGGTTGTCATATTTTAGTTCCAAAACTTGAAGCTGTTTGATTTGATTACTAAAGGCAACTTCATTAGGTGTACTAGAAACAATAGAAATATTGAGACTCGTTCGTGTTACTCAAAAGAACCTGAAGACGTATCGACATCAACGAACACATCATCTTTTTGTTCTAGGTTAGTAACACAGACTAGACTTTTTCCATTTCTATCTACGTTTCTTTCAAGTTGATTAGATTTAAAACATAATATACAAAGTTTTTTTATGTATCTTTGGTATTAGTAACTCGATCATTTCATTATGATCAAAGTGTCAATAAAAGGTATACTAGTTGTTTCATACAACTTTGGCATACAAAGTTACGAAGTATAGTTTATCTATTGGACTTCGTAAATTTGACATAACACTATTTGGGTTGATTCCACACCTAGAAAACTATGTTTAATAACATGAGTTTAAGGAAGTCGACATACGAAAGTTGTTTTATATGCGAAATGAAACAAATGATTTATTCTGGGACCGATCCCTTAAACAAGGTTTTCTTATTAGGATCGATGCTAATGATCTCTTGTCGGACTAATATCTTGCCAAGGATCTCTACTAGGACTGGTCCCAAGGATCTCTACTAGGACCGATCCCATGGATCTCTAGTAGAACCAATCCTTAGTTTAATCAAATTTGTATTTTTGGTTTGTCTAGTACTTTTGGATTTGCATAGATACCGAAAATGCCTTTTAGTTAAAAAGGAAAGTTCACAAGATGCATGTCGACATAATTGAAAAAGCGGGGGTCTAACAACCTCACCCAATATTTCGTTTAGGCAATCTGTATGGACAAACTCCAATATAATTCCAAGATAATCAACTAGACAGTAAGACTCAATCAATGGAAATATATCCAAGAGTTGTATCCTATTTCACAATGAAATCAGCAAATCAAACAGATAGAAATCCGCAAACCTGATTATTATGTGAAACAACTTGAACGGTACCAAAGATCAATATTCAAGTGTCAATAAATTTATATCAACAACCAAAGGTTGGATTATCTAATTGATTGAACTACACACAACCTGTGATATATCAATTATATATAAATACAATGCGGAAAAGAAATAACACAGACACCATAAATTTTGTTAACGAGGAAACCGCAAATGCAGAAAACCCTCGGGACCATTTGAAAACCACACTGTATTAAGCCGCTACAGACACTAGCTTACTCGAAGTTAACTTCGGACTGGAATGTAGTTGAGCCCTAACCAATCTTACACTGATCAAGGTACAGTCGCGTCCTTACGCCTATGAATCCCATCAGGATTCTACGCACTTGATTTCCTTAGCTGATCTCACCCACAATTAAGAGTTGCTACGACTCAAAGTCGAAGACTTGATAAACCAATTTGTCTCACACAGAAATGTCTATTGAATAGATAAATCTGTCTCCCACATAAATACCTACGAGTTTTATTCCGTCTTTTGATAAATCAAGGTGAACAAGAACCAATTGATACACCGGACTTATATACCCGAAGAACAGCCTAGTAATATCAATCACCTCATAATAATCTTAATCGTATGGTAGCGAAACAAGATATTGTGGAATCACAAACAATGAGACGAAGTCTTTTGTGACTACTTTTTATCTTTCCTATCGGAGATTAAATATCGAGCAAATCTTATAGAAGATAGTACTCAATACGATAGAATACAGCAAGATCAGAACACGCAACTACAGAGAAAATATTTGGGTTTGGCTTTACAATCCCAATGAAGTCTTTAAGTCGTTAACCTATAATGGTCTTCGAAAAACCTAGGTTAAAAGAGAATCGACTCTAGTCTCAACTAGTATCACACATGAGGTGTGGGGATTAGGTTTTCCAGTTGCTAGAGTTCTCCCTTATATAGTCTTCAAATCAGGGTTTGCAATCAATGTTACCTTGGTAACAAATCATTCACTATTCACCGTTAGATGAAAACATGATTAGACTAAAGCTAATATATTTCGAACGTTAGATCGAACTTAGCTAGTTACACACAAATGAAAAGTGATTTCATTTAGATATGGGTAACTGTACCTAAACGTCTACACCTTGTTGGATCAACAATAGTTAACCAAAGTTAGCCATATGAACACTTTCATATCAACCTTGTTCATCTTAACACAACTAGTTCAAATGACTCAAATGAAACTAGTTATAGAGTTGTTCAATTGTTTATATTCTCATATAAGTATACAAGACACAAGTGAAGCAAAATCGATTTTGATTCACTCGAATCAATTCATGAAGATTATAGCCACAGTTTGCAAAAGATTGCATTATTTAATTTATAAATGTATTAGTTCATGAACAACCCGATTTTAGAACATAACCTACTCAAGTATGCAAATAGTTACGCATACCTAAGTGGCCGGACTTGGTCTAGGTTCGCCAGTATGCGAACGGGTACGCATACTGTCGTACACCACCAAACTCAGTTGAATTTCCGGACTTGAACTTATGCCGGTACGCATACGGGTATGCATACTAAGTTCCCGGACTTTCAACTAACCAACCAGTACGCATACGGGTATGCATACTACGGTTCCCGGACTTGGAATAACTTGCTACAGTGAGCATACAAGTACGCATACTGTGTTATATCCGATCATGGTTAATTGTTCTAAACTCCCATTTCAATCATTGAAACATTCTTAGAAGACGACAATAGCTGTCTCACATAAACTATTAGCTTCAAAGTAATTTTCAAGTGATCCATAGATCAATACGAAACATTCCGAGTTTACATCAAATGACTGTCTCACACAAATCATGTAAGATGTTACCAGGCGATTTTCACTTGATCATCTTTTGACTTTCGTCAAGAATATAAGATGAACTTGGTTAAAGAGAAAGCTTACCAACACATATTTCGAGAAATACGTAAGCGAGTTAAACTCAGCTCGAAAAATCAAATATGTATAATCGAAGTCTATATGGCTATACGACTTTTGTGTCAAATAGAAAATAGAGTAGATAGACTTTTGAGTGATAGATGAGTTCAAGTCTCCACATACCTTTTGTTGATGAAGTTCCACAAGCTCCCCTTAGTAGTTCTTCGTCTTCAATCGATGAATGTCGTGAAGTCAAAAGCTCAACTACACTTTCTATCCTAATCCGAGACTTATAAGTAGACTAGAAATCAAGACTTATAGTTTTGACAACTAAACTTGACAAACAAGCTTGAGATAGCAACGCTTGCGAGTTCAACCGAGCAGTGCTCTAACAATAATATATTTGAACATGTGCTAAAATATTATTTCCTAAGGTTCAAGTATTTTCCTTGATACTCAAGCGAGATCCCATATTCTAAATATATATTTTATATATAATTTATATGCTTTACATATCCCAGAGGATAAGAATATCTCTTGTTGTTATATTAGTAAAGCATATATTGTATGCTAGCTAATATTAGTTGTCATCCAAGAAAGATTTTGGTCCATATGTTGGATTACTAGTCGGAAGAAAACAAAACCGAAAATATATATTTATTGCATATCTTTAGGATTTTTGGATTTGGTAATTCCTTGTTGTCTAAACATGCATTGGTCATTATAAAAAGAAGAACTTGTATTCTTACAAACTCATCCCTTTGACACGCTACTTAATCGTTAGTGTGGGAAGACCATATGTAGTATTCTTTTTATAACCGTTCAAAAGAAGAGATTATCCTAATTAGATGAAATATCTTATAAGTGCTTCATTTAAAGACTTATATGGGATCAAAAAAGCTATAGTAGTACCGTCGGTGAGAAACTAAGAATCATATTGTTATTTTAGTTTTCAATTATTGATTTGATTGACTTACGGTAAAGTTGCACCTTGACAGATCTAATTTGTTTATTATGTAATCTTTCTCTTCTGATATATAAGGTTACTCGAACTAGTTCAAGGATCGACGATTTCATATCTGCTTTATTGCATCAAGATCTGAAGATAAAACTTTTAATCATCCAATGTTAACAGACTCCGTCCTCTGTGTGATCGATCACTGGTGGAATCAAGTTGTTTGTGCAGGTACTATGATGATCGAAGATTAATAGTTTATCAACTAAGATTGATTATTTCCATAATCTTGATTTCAGTTGATTTAACCAAACAAAGGAGTTTATATTAAACGTAAGAAACGTTGAGCTCAGGTTATCTCTGTAACTTCGTTGGTATTGGAGATTGATAGGGATTTGCAGAAACATATTAGTCTTTTATAATGCCGGATTACGATCTAGAGGAGTTGAGTTGTTGAAATCTTCACAACAGGAGAAGCGACTTGAGATAGTGGACTCTATCTTGGCATTCACGTGTGTATAACAGACTACTTGAAGGCGCAGGGATACTGAAGGAACTGAGTAATTTGGTGTTAAATTACTTGGTCTCAATTATATGAAGTTGTAGTAGATTTTGTATAGTGGGTTAATTCTGAGAGTATTCAGAATTAGAATAGGTCCCATGATTTTTCTGCCTTGCAGTTTTTTACGTTAACAAAATATTGTGTGTCGCGTGATTTAGTTTACTTATGCATTATATTGATTAGTCTTTATAATTGAAGTAAATACACTAGTGCGTCAATCAAACACTTAATTTGATCCCATAGATGGGTTCAGATTCGAACTTACACTATATATCAAGTGTACATTTTGTTTAGGTAATCTCTGTTAGATCATTGCTCGGTCGACTCGCAAGTTTTTCCATCTCACGTTTTGCATAAAACTATAAATTGATTTCTAGTCTACTAAAGTCAAGTCTCGGACTACGATTAGAGTATGGTAGTTGAGTATCAGACTTCATTGAATAACCCTTGAAGATTGAAGACTGAAGAACAAACAAAGATATTTGCGAGAACTTCGTCAACAAGAGGTATGTGAACACAGCTGAACTATCCTATTTGCTCACGACATTTACCATTTTTTCCTATGATACTATGTCGTATGATTTTTGTGTAGATTTAATAATGCAAAGAAGAAATTTCGAGTTGAAGTTTGTCTTGATAAATCCCTCGAAATTGTATATATAATTTGAGGACGAATTCCTGGCCTCTGGTTGAAGGTTATGTCAAAAACTTGAATTCTAGAGCTTATGGTCCCCTATCAATAGAAACCGAGGGTTTGAATTAATCATTAATGCTTTTTCAAAAATCCCGCCTCGGTGGGTGATGAATACTTTATGTTTCATATAACAACCGGAAATCTTATTTTCAAACCTAATTCGTAGTTTTTTATTATTATTTTTTTTCCCGCCACGGCTACGATGTGGTCGGGCCACATCAAACAAGTATGTGGCCCCTCTTTATTTATTTATACCTAATGGAAAATTGGTTTTAACTAAAAAAATCCTATTTTTTCTCTTAAAAAACATAAAACTTCTTCTCCCTAGAAACTAGCCCCCTCTAAATCTCCCGGAAAAGCTGAAAACTAAATAGTTTCCAAGACGTGGCAAAAAACATAAGATGGGACACATACTTGTATGATGTGTCCCGACAACATCGTAGTTGCTCCGGTTTTTTTCCTTTTCAGCCTCTCTTCCTCTCCATGTTCTTATTGTCTTCGTCATTTTTACCCCGACTTCTTCTTTATTCTCATTGTACGTTCGGATATGCTGTTGATTTTGATTTCTTTCTTTTCCTCGGATTTATATTGTAATCATGCTTTTTTTGTTTGTTTGATGCAGTGGATGATTATACCTCGATGATGTGCATTGGGTTCGTGTTTACAATCTCATAATGGAATGATGGCCCACCTCTGTATCTCTTCAGTAATTTCGTGAACCCTAACTTTTATTCTACTTTCACAATCTCTTTTCCATTATTTTAACTGTTAATCCCTTCCTCTTTTATTCTTTCTTGGGTGATGTTTTTGTAATTTTTATATGCATTTGTTTTAGGATTTAAGAAACTAATCTGAAGTTTATAATTATACAAATATACACAAAATCTCTTCTTTCGTTTTGTAATAGTTTTTTTTTTTGCTTCTGAGTTTCCATGATTTGACAATTTGGGAAATAGTTGGAGTATACAGATTTATGAATGAGAATGGATGAACGGGAATGGTGATTGTATTTTCTTATTTGTGTAATTGTCATATCAAATGTTCTGGGGGCGAGTTATTTATCACTGACCAACGACAGAATTTAGTATCTTGCCAGAGGCTAAGCATAAAGGGAATGGTGGAATCATTTACCAACGACAGCAAGAAAAAAAATCGCCAACGGAGCCAGCAATCCCACATCACCATCAACACCCAGCATCATCAAGCTAGGAAATGCAGAAAATGTGAATGGATGTTCCCGGTGATGGTGATCGGGAGGTCATGTGCCTTGAAGAATCTTAATGGATTAACTTCCAATCCTTTTTGGTTGGTATCTTAGTTAGTTAGCGCGTTTGGATACAAATCTGCTTATGACTTCTGCTTTTGAAGCAAAAATATTTTGCTTCACAAAAAGTTAACTTTTTTTGCTTTTAGAAATCGTTTTGAAATTGTGTACCCAAACTAACTTCTGACTTTATTGCTTCCAAAAGTCAAAAAGCAATTTATGGATGTGCATCCAAACAGCCTACCACTTCCAACTTTTTATTTTTTTATATGAAAGCTACTTTCAATTCATTTTCTTTATTTGTAAACAACTTCAGCCGCCATAGATTCCACATATAGTTGTTTCCACTGGCTGTACTTTGGAAGAAAATTTTAATTATCATTGTTTTAATATGTACACTCACTTAACCTGTTTTCTTGCTTTTTATATCAATAATGGTACTGCCTTCGCTGACAAGAGGAAGCCGTGAGATCGAAAATGCTAAAGAGATCCCAAAAATTTGATACCAAAACTTGACCCCCGTATGTGTTAAATTTCTATTGGCTCACTTTTAAAACGGACCCCTGTTTTTCCATGATGGGATAGGGTGTAGAAAAAAACTACGGTTGATAGAGATGACGCATAGGGGTTCAAAATGTGGTGTAAAAAACCGGGGTCTCCCTAGCATCTTTGCCGTGAGATAGGGGGATGAAATCTGGCATATATCAAGTTGGATCACCGTACTTGGTTAGGATAAGTCCTATGGGCTAGATTGAGCTGTTAGATTAGCCAAAATGTGTTGCAGTTAAAAAAAAGTGTTGCCTATTTGTTAATACTATTTCTATCTCCTAGCATTTGCTCGTAGTTGAACTAGTAGCGAGATAGTTGCGCTGAATGGTTTAGCGCAACCAAAATCACCTTTTCGTGGAATGGTTCGGTGCAAAAAAGAATATTCCAAGGGATCCGCGCTAAATGGGAGCGCGTAGAAACTTGGCACTGAACCATACAACGACAACATAATTATTATGATTTTTTTCATTATTATATTTTGATCTTTAATTGAAAAAGGTAAAGAAGATAAATAGTAATATTTATTTATTAGCGTTTAATAGAGTTAGATAGGAACACAATGAGTAGGAACACAAGACACGACGATTAGGAGAATACAATGAGTGGGAGAATACTTAATTAATATTACAAGCTCCTAACCCGGTGCGTTACTAAATTGTATGAATGAGACGAATCACATTTTATTATGCAGCTAACTGCTTAGTAGAACTTTAAACCATTTCTCAAAGTTAACTAATTAATTTTTTCATCTGAATTGTTATCATCCCATGCAGTGAGATATTTCCGTTTCGATATTTGAATTGTATAGGTAAGTTATTATCTGCTGTGAGTAATCATGCTTCCGTGATCCACATACAATCGTTACATAGATTATATAACGTTACATGGATGTATTCTTGTTAAATAGAAAAAAGTTTGTACGCTTTGTAGTTTGTACCAGCCATTTCCTCTTCAAAGCAATTTATCAAAACACCATTTCCTTTGATAATTTTTTGAAACAACCCAAGTGCATCTTAATATCATTATCTTCATCTTCTTTTCCTATACATCAGACTCTACTACAAAAAGAGAAATAGAATTTGATAGGTAAAAGCGCCTTTTCTGTTTTTTTTCGATTTCAAGTTTTGTGTCTGAACGCAATTTATTTCAACCAAGGGAGTTCAGCGCCATTTTGTTACCTAGTTCACAACGTCTTTTTTATATGGAATCGGTGGAATGTAAGCATGTTTGGCTGCAGATTCTCGGACAGGTCCTTGGTCTCCTGTACTTCTAAACATCCCAATCCAAAAGTTTAATTATATATATAATACTCCTAATATATCCTCTTCTTTTCCGCTAAATACACAACAATATTATCGATCACTAAACTCCCATTTGGCCCTCCTTGGTGTTGTGGAAATTCTGTCTGTTATAGTTCCTTCTTTCATCTTCATTGAATTGTTCTTATTGGTTACTACATTACTTTCACCAAACTTATGTATCCAAAGAAGGAACGCATCAGTACTAATATGTAGATCATGACAATCCCCGAATCTTACTTGTAGAAATTGTTAGTAGTTCAAAAAAACTATGTATTTATTTCTTAGCAATCAATTTAACACTATAAAAGAATCGCTTCTGCATAAGCAAAAAAAATATTACCCAACCAAAATATGATTTTTAGATGGGATTCTTTGGCGAGAGATATGTTGAGATTACCTTGAAAGATGGCAGACAATAAGGCTATGCTTGATCGATTCTGATGAGAGATATGTTGAGATTATATGTTTGTAACCCCTCCGGCCTCCAGGTTATCGTTCAACTTACCACTATATCTTAACTTATTTTATACATCCAACCAAGAGGTCGCCTGGGAAGCGAGGTGTCTATTGCCTGAAAAGGTGTCTCTTAAATAAATGTCCCGTACCTATTTGCTGAACCTTTCCAATTTGAAAAAGGGAATATACAAGCAGACGTGTGTTATTTGTGAAATGTGTCTCTTTAGTAAGGGGACTTTTCGGGTTGTACACTGGGTTGTGCCTTATAAATTTAACCAATTAGATAGCAATGACAAGGAGTTAGTGCTGACACGAAAATGTTATGTGACCAACGGAATACCAGCTGAATAACAGCGGATCCGCTTTGTCATATTGATTTGGCAAAAAGGTTACGGACTTTTAAACCACGTCATTTATGTTCGTTCATCTCCTCGGTCAATCCTTACCACTTCCCCATTAGTACTTCCCTACTTAAAGAAAACACACATACAGTATAACAATCGTCACCAGCCATTGCTAGAACCTTCGCCATCACCATGCCCATCAGCATCATCACTCCCATTTTATTCATCATGAGTTCATTACTATTGAGTTTTTAGGATGGTTCTTGATTTTCATGATTATATGGCTATTATGATTAATCCAAAAAAGTTTAAACCACGTCGTGGCAAAATAAGTTTGATCAAACGAATCTCAATTCAAATCCAAATAAACCAGTACCATCCATTTGATTCATGATCAAATTAATCAGTCATCTGTAGTTATTCCAAACGAATTCATAAAATTTAACCGTGGTTAAATTGTTATTCATCTACTTAATAATCGATTTAGAACTTTAAAATTTTAAGCACTGTGTTTGTGAATGTTATGTACGTTGATTTTAGATCCGGCCTCTTAATAATCGTTGGGCCTTTAAGTTTCTTGTACATTGCTATTGATTCAATGGAAGATTGAAAGAAGAAGAAAAAAACGGAAAAAAGATAGAATCCTTTGATGATGTGGTAAGGATGAGTAATCACCTTTTTCTACCAAATCAGCTGCCATATCAGATCAGTTGTTATTGAACTGTTCACCTAGCAAGATTGGTGCTGACATGGTTTCACCAAAATCAAGAATGATTCTTACATTGACATGTGGCGATTTGGGCTCTCTTATTATATTATAAGAAAAGATTGTAATATTTAATTAATGTTATATTTAATTAATGTTATATTTAATTAATGTTATTGTCTGATAGCAACACAATGACAAGACACGACGAACGAAGCCATATTGTTGATTCTTTGTCGTGTACATTTAGAACGAAGCACTTCTTTTGAGCGTTGTTTGGTTCAGCGCCTGGCGTTGTATGATTCTGCGACTAACATGCTAAATTAACACGGCCATAGGACTTAGGAGGTTGTCCTAACTGACGTAGACTGCTAATCCAGCTGCTAGATTAGCACACCATATGACTAAACCTTAACAGAGAGAGAGCCATAGAATGTGCCGTGGTCACTTTTAAGTAAGAGAACAGAGAAATAAAGAAGTAGCTAAGCTAAGGAATCTAAGGCAACTGAAAATTCAAGGATGGGAATGGTGATATGCGTGGAAACAGCTTTAATAGATTGAAATTTTGCATGGATGGATCAAGTAACTTGGTTAATACTAATACTATCTTGATTTATCATTTGTGTCCTTATCTTTTTCCACCATTGCCTCATATCACCATAACTTAGAGCTGACAATGGTTGTTTTTTTTCCACTTTGTAAGATTAAAGTGATTAATAAGTAAGAAGTGATCCCGAACTTTAATCATATAAATAATAAAGAGATAATCAGTATGTGGTGGACATATAAGGGATGCAGTATGGTTTCAATTTTTCAAAAATAGTCAATTTCGCAAATATGTAAGCATTGGAATCGTTGCATCAAAGGAAGCTTAGAAGGTTATTCATTTAAGTGAAATTATGCAAGTTTCATGTAACATACATACCATATATGTAGATTTATTTTTATTATTATTTTGAAGATTCATATGTAGACTACCATCGATCTTAGTTATAGTTAATTTTAAACAAAATGTATTTATGTGGGTGCTCAGTGTATTGGCTCACTCCTGGGAAAGGTTTTAAATCGTGAATCGAAATGTGAACCGGCTTTCAATTTTAAGAATTGAATCTTATGTTGAATCGTGAAACGAAAATTCATGATTTATTTTGAATCGTATGTTTATCTACAAATGATATTAACTTATGGGAAACATTCGACAAAAGTCACAAATATTTGTCCATTTTTCCATATATTTTGCGTTAGTATATCTTATAAATATATTAAGTAGTTTCAACATAATTCAAAACTCGCACTGTGGTATAGTGGTTAGGGGAGACGTGAGTGCGCTTGGTGGTCCGAGGTTCAACCCTGGACAACTCTCCAGTTTACATTTCTTTCTTTCTTTTAGGGATAAACCCAAAAAAATAAAAAAATAAAAAAAGAGTTAAAATCAACTCTCCCTTTTACATTTATTTCTTTCTTTTAGGGATAACCCTCCCCAAAAAAATAAAAAATAAAATAAAATCGCATAAAAAATAGGATCTTCACGATTCGGTGAAGATTCGTTTCAGCGCTTCAATTTGAAGCGAAATTATAACATGCTCCTAGGTACTCATCATGCTTTTGCAAGACGATGAATAGGAGGTTAAAGGGTTCATCTTTGAAGTACCACAGTCATTATTGTTTAACAAAAATTCTTCATACACAACATAAAATAACAACCTATAAACCAGTCCCCTCAGAAGCCATCCCTAAAATGGGCCCCCTGCTTTTCTCCCGATGGTGGGTCCCACCCTATATGTGAGAGGAACGGTTTTTAGGGAGTTTTTTGTGTTGTCTCCCAAGAACGATTGATCTTCAATTGTTGCTCACATGGGCTGTTTAATATTAGAACAAATCTTATATTTTTCATAACAATTCTGTAAGGATACCTGTTAATATATAATCACTGACCTATTTTATTAGTTATTATTATAGGTTTAATCAGCCTTACAGAATTGTTAACATGGAGTTTTTTTACAATGCAGACTTGGATATTGAACAAGTTCATGAATTTAGAATGTGGTAAGCAAAACATACAATCTAAATGCAGTTCATAGATAAACACAATTAAATTAAACCATGCTACTGTTTACACAGGCTTGGACAAGAAATAGGAGAGATAGAAGAGATACACCTTGAACAGAGATCCTTTTGAAGACAAAATTTCCCTATATGAAGCAAGTCAGATGTTGCTAGACTACGAGAATAAGGTAAGTGAACGTTGACCTATATTAGTTCAAACATTTAAGAATATAGGTAAATGCAAATTTATGTGATTCCTATTTGGCATCAGGACGGGGAGTTTTTTTGCGGTGCATCCATTGTTCGATTCAATGAGGAAAATGGTTGGTATTACATGGCTTGCGGAAAATACAAAAAACAAGTCGAAAACAAGAATGGAAAGCATTCTTGCCCCAAATGCAAAAACAACTTTGAAGGAGAAGTGATACCATGGTAAGTGGATAATATAAAACATGTCAATTATATATATGATTAAGAATGAAACATAAGCAGATTATTGTTATTCATTGAAACATATATCAAATCAATGTAAAGATCAAGGATAACCCAAAATTTGCTGATATAACAATTTTCGGATTTAATGTCCAGAAGATGGTGAATTATACCTCGGCTGAACATGTTAATTACACGGAGAGTTGCGAGAAGGTAAGAGACTAATTTACTCTTAAGATTAGTACATTTTATTTCCAAAAACAGTAAAAAATACACAACTGAAATGTTACAAAATTTTCAGCTAGGTAAACGAGAAAAAACTACACAATTATTTGATAAACTAATTGGAGAAAATTTGGATTTAAGCTAAAGATAACCGAAGAAAATATCCAAAAACAGTCGAACAGTTACAAAGTCTTGAAATTTCATATTATGGTGAAAAAAAGGAAGACATCAATGAGCAATTGAGTCCGAAAACACCGCAAAAAGATAAGAAACAAAATATCATGCTTTTAGAGGATGAAACACACCAAACCGAAAAGCAGCAAAAAAGAAAGAGGCTAAGGCGTATGGTAATTTCAGAAGATGATGAGGACACTTAAGAAGATAATGAAATGGCAGATGAAAAAGAAGATAATGAAATGGCAGATGATGAAGATGGAAAAGAAAATGAAGATAATGAAGACGATCAGAATGTTTGAATAGAGTGCCTATGATTCTCTCTTAGTGATTTGGGTAGGATTACTTTATTATTAGGTTAATTTTTAGTTATTCTTATTGATTTGGGTATAATTACTTTATTGGTAGTTTGATTCCTACTGATTTCAGTAAAATTACTATCTTAGCAACATGATTCTTAGTGATTATTTTGAGAAACTTGATTATTTTCTGTACTTTCAATTGAATATCAAGTAAACTTCTATAAGTAGTTGTTTCTTAATGTCAGGTGTGAACTAACTTAGTGTTCGTTGTGAACTATCTTAGTACTTTCAGAATGCTTATTGAAGGTCAGTAATTAACTGAAACACTATTTTCAGTTACGGCTATATTTTAAGCACACATAATACTTCAATTAACTTAACCCCATGTAGCGCACGGGCAAGAAACTAGTATGATTCAAGTAATGGATGGTTAAGACAATTTATTGTTCATGACCTATTTTTTTCTTCAAGTTGATCATTTTGAAATTGCCCAAGCAACAATATATACTGTCTATGGATATTGGGAATGTTTCAAATTTTAAGGAGAGTTTTCAGAACCGTATGGAGCAAGGCATACCTACTGGAGTTCCGCAAACTGGAGAGTTACGCACACCTGGTATGCATACCCCTTGGATAGAAATCACAAAATTCTCTTCGTCTCAGACTATACGATTCCTCAAGATAAATATCAAAACTTTCTTTGATTTGTTTGGTTAGTTCTTGAGAGATGGTTAGTAATCCAGGCTTCTCAGCTAACTGGGTATAAGTGCTCCGGATTCGCTACTGCGAACAGATTTTTAAACCTATATTGAAAAATCAAAAGGGAAATCAAACAGGCTTGTCGGTTAGAGACAGATAGGTATTAAAAGTCTTCACTAATATTGAAGTAAATCTTAGGTTTGTAAAGGACGTTATCTAAGGGAATCAAGTGCCTAGAATCTTGCGAGGTTCAAGAGGCGTAAGGAAACCGACTGAAGTTGAATTGCTTGGAGGGTGAATTTAGTTTCAATTACATTCAAGTATGAAATCTGATAGCAGGCTAGTGTATGTAGCGGTTTAATACAGTGTGGTGTTCAAAGCTAGACGAGGTCCCGGGGTTTTTCTGCGGGTGAAGTTTTCATTGTTAACAAAACTTCCAGTTTATTATGTTTTTCTTCTTACGCATTATACTGTTTTTGAAAACACGGGGTACCAAGTACACCACCAAAACTTTCGTTTGGCAACCTGTATGGACAAAACCTAATACAATTGCAAGCAGACCAACTTAATGATCCCTGACAATATATATATAGAGTTCATATCTCTACCTCTTCTCAATCAGTATGTATAAGAAAATAAGTCCCTGAACCTGATTGTTAAGAAGAGTACTTAGACGATCTCAAGAATCAATATTCAAGATCAATCTAGTCGTATCAAAATAATCCAATCGAAATTTTTCCAAGTAATTAAACTTGTTATCTATCTTTCAAGATACGAAATTTACAAGAACAAGTCTCGTAATCGATCACAATTAGATAGACATATCTACTTGAGCACGTATAACTTGCAAATATTCATTTATAAAGATAAACAGTATAATGCGGAAAAGGATCGAAAAACACCAGCCACCATAAGTTTTTTAACGAGTAAACCACAACTGCAGAAAACCCCCGGGACCTCATCCAGATTTGAACACCGAGATGTATTAACCAACTACAGACACTAGCCTACTATCATACTAGAATGTGAATGATACAGAATCAACCATCCAAGCGATTTAGTTACAACCATTTTCCTTACATCTCTTGAAACTCGGAAGGTTCTACGCACTTGATTCCCTTAGCTGGCGTATTTTACAGCCTAAGAGTTTCTTCAGTCGCAGTGAAGACTTTTGATACCAATCTGTCTCTAACAAATAAGCCTATTTTACTTCCGTTTAGATCAAGATATCAAGGTGTGGAAATATGTTTGCAATTGACAAGCTAGAAAACCTCACAACTCTGGAACTTACAACTCTCGAAGAGCAGCCAAGATTCTTAACCACCTCTCAAGAACAATCTTCAAAAGATCACATAAGATTAATTTTCAGATATCTATTGAGGAATCACAAAGTCTAAGACGAAGAGAACTTTGAGATTTCTATCTATCTTGCCTGAAAGAAATTACGAAAACCTCGATAACAGAAAAGCAAGACCAGGATACACGAACTATCAAGGTAGAAGATAGTCGGACCTGGCTTCACGAATCTCCAAAACGAAGTATTTTAGTCGTAAACCTAGTTATATTTTAATAGCAGACCTAGGTTCATAGAGGACGACTCTAGATCAACTAGGACAGAAAGTGTCAGGATTGAATTTCTTAGTTGAAAGAACATCTCTATTTATAGATTTTCGAGGCTGAGGGTTGCTTAGAATTCAAGCTAAGAAAACTTGGGAATCAAATAAACACTTTAGGTCTTGAAAATACAATAGAAGAATATACACAGTGGTCCTGTTCTGGAACCGTGTATAATAACTTGTTCGGTTTGGCAAATATGCCATATGAACAAAAAGCAATTTGATATGAGAGAGCAATGCTTGGTTGAATGCATGACTGCTAATAGAGGGTACCGGTTTGCTTGGGGATGTACCACGCCAAATGTATAAAATGTTTTGTCCTATTTCGAATTTGGTATACCTCTAGGTAAATCGATACCCCTATTAGAGCAAGGACTTTGGGATAGACTATAAAACAGTCTATCCCTTTCTAAATGAGAGAGAGTCTAATGGAAAGTGTGAGAAATTGACCATGAGATAGAGGACAAAGACTCTACACGAAATATAATTGGCCGTTCAAAGTACTTCATTTAAAAAAGTAAAAAAATTAAGACGATTAACCAAGTGCCGTCTAAAGAAAGAATGCCTCCAACTTGACATGGCATGACAGTCCACACTCAACAATCACTCTAGTTGAAAAACACTTTGTGTTTACTACTGTTATCAAGTTAAAGACCAAGAATAGAAAAACGGCTAACCAGGAGTCGTTTAAGGAAAAATAGAAACAATTCAAGCGGCAAATTAAGTGCCTTGTGTTTTCATTTTCATTTTGCACGGGAAGAGAAAACAATTTTCATATGTTTTTCTCGAACGACAAACCAAGAGCCATGTAGTGAAGACTTTCGCTCGCTCTATCAACTGAACGAGTGCTTGATTGAGTTTGGGGTGAAAGGGAGTTTCCCTCTACCCATAATAGGGCCAAATTTGGTCAAATTTGATAGTATTTCATTTTGAATGAGACTATCAAGTCTCAACCCCATAGCTATGAGCAACCTTGGGTTGAACGGTCGCAGGAGCCTAGTTAGTAATACGGCGAATCATACGCGTATGATACGCGACTTTTTCCGTATTATTCTAGACCGAATAATACTCCCGTATTACTAGAAGTCCGAACCAAGTACGCGTCTATATAAGGCTTGGGCGAACAATCCGCGAATTATACAGATTCGCGAATAAGACGACCGATTGATTCGTGACACGCGTCGTTCAGTACAAGGCCCATTTATTCCACAGTACCCGTTTTGAGTTTTTACAAAATTTGCACAAAGGCATATTCAAACCCATGACCTTCAGCTGCACAGAAGGTGGACTAATCCACCAAACTGCAAGTTATTTGATGATTTTAGCATATATTTTATCCCATATATAAGTATTTTATTGTAAATCTTAATATTTTCCCAACTTTATGTTAAAAAATTATTTTTTTCTATTAATTAATATATGCCGAATTTTCAGTACCGAACTGACATCCGTAAATTGAATTATACACGTACGTATGTTATTCCATATTACTACCGTATCACAAACCATTACCGGATTTTTAACCGAATTAAAATTTTCCAAATAATACTCGTACGAATCCCGAATTACTAACCAGGCGCAGGAGCATTAAGAATTCAGGCGGTGGACCCTAGTGTCTTTAAAACCATTTTCTTCTGTAAAGATTCTCGTTTTCAAACTTCAGCAAGTGAAGCTATGGTTCTCCAAATTTAGTTTCCTGTTTGGTTATTCAATTTGTGTGACGTTAGGGTTTTAATTTGATGTAGTAGTTAGTAGAAGACCTGAAGATTCAGTTGGATTTGTCAAATATCTTCAGGTATATTATCTGTATGGAAATTTCACATGCTTCCATTACTAGTGGAAACAAGGGTATCTGGATCTGCAACTTTCTCAGAGAGATAAAGGTATAATCACTTTCTCTCTTTGATCTACACTGTTTATGCGATTTAGGGTTTTTATTGTATTTAGTTTTTCGAAATGATTTGTACTTTGATTAATTTTTTTGTAGAGGATTTAATATCAGTTGTGATTTTGCCATTTTGGGTTTTGTTTGGTATGTTGAAGTTTGCACTTTAATTAATTTTTGGGTTTTTTTCTTCTGACTGTGGGTCCGTGTTTTAAGGTTATGATTTAAGGGTTATTAGGTATGTTAGTGAGTGGGAAATACTGCTAATTAGATGTATTGATTTTAAAAATGATCATTGTGGCTTGTCTGTTGTGCCTTCTGAGAATAGGAGTTGCTAGGTAGATGGATTGGTTTTAAGGATGTTGGATAGTTGTCACACAAGTGAGTAAAAACGACATGGTAAACAACTAAACAGAGGAGTAAATAGCATTTCTCATACTTCTCTTTCTTGGTGAAGTGCAATAGTAAAAGTTTCTCTAGTGAACTTCATTTCTATCTTTTCCAGAATTTAAACAATAGGCAAAAGCCCGCAAGAACAATGTAAATAACTATCTGTAGCTTATCAGTCTGAATTCTTACCATGTGTAGCTTATCAGTCTGAATTCTTACCATGTTAATGATATTGATGTTTCAAGGTTCTCGTTTTTCGACATCAGAAGCCCTTTGTACAGTAGTATAGCTAGGAAGATGCACACAATTCAAGAGCAGAAAACTCATCTGTGTAATTTATATATTTTATTGTAGAGCTGCTCAAAAGAAGTTAAAGGATGAGATGGCTGAATTTCAGGTATTATTTTTGAAGCTGAAATTTTCCTTTTCCACCTAGATTCAGCTTTCTTTACATCTCATTTGTTGTAATTCTTCTAAAATTGGCTGATTTTAAGGCAAAATATGAGCCAAGACTACCGAGAGGTCGTCGAGAGAAGGGTCTTTACAGGTTTGTATTTCCTGTAGTGTTAGTGTAAAGTATGCTGAATTCTTTAGTTTCATCAAATCGACTTACCATCCCCATGGTGCGGACTCTATAACCTTTTGTTGGTATATTGATTCACCAGTGACAAGAGAAGAGCTGACAAAGAG
The DNA here is from genome assembly GCA_023531105.1 of Papaver atlanticum. Classification (NCBI taxonomy): domain Eukaryota; kingdom Viridiplantae; phylum Streptophyta; class Magnoliopsida; order Ranunculales; family Papaveraceae; genus Papaver; species Papaver atlanticum. The sequence continues at coordinate 8,077 of JAJJMB010017784.1, read as the reverse complement.
GTACTATTGTCTCCTCTCTTAATCTGTTACTCCTAAGTTGTTGCAATTCCTATGTATTAACATTTCCTGCTGTTATTGGATACCTACAGACAATTGACCAATTGATTGAGACTAGAAACAGTGAGCAAATCTTCCAGAATGCTATTGAGGAACACTGTCGAGGCCAGGTCTGATTTATTCTGCCTTCTACTGTTCTATTTGTGTGATATAAATTATTTGCAGTTTCGAAATAAAATCCTTTCTGTTTGCACTTTGCAGGTAATGGACACCCTGACGGAAATTCAGGAGCGTCATGAGGCAGCTAGAGACGTCGAGAAGACACTTCTTGAGTTGCAGCAGGTATTTCTTCTTTTTCCCATTAGATCTCAGACTCTTTAACAAACAGACAATGGTACAATGACAACAGTTATCTCTGTCTTCAGTTGCTAGGTATGTTAGTGAGTGGGAAATAACTGCTAGGTAGATGTATTGATTTTAAAAATGATCATTCTGGCTAGTCTGTTTAGTCTTCTGAGAATAGTAGTTGCTAGGTAGATGGATTGATTTTAAGGGTTGGTGGATGTTGGATAGGAGTTTCATATTAAGTTAGCTTTAGGGAGTTTGTCACACAAGTGAGTAAAAATGATATGGTGAAGGGACTCTGCCTAGATTTATTTACTGCAGCTGTGAACTTGTTACCTTATGCTGAGCAATATGAGGGAGGATGGGCTTTCCTAAGACCTTTACTCCGCAAATGTGGAGCATCTTCGCTTAGTTTTTTCTTTTTGTAGGAGTGGACATGTGGTACCTAAAGTATATGATGAATAATGAGTTTTGGGGACCTCCCAGAAATCAAGTAATAACCATTGTGCGGTGTGTTTCTAATTAATGTACGAATATATTGACTGATTTCCTTTTTTAATTCAATAAGTTCCAAATGAGGATTGTGCTCAGCTTTATATGGTAAATAAGTTCTATAGATTCTCTGATCATTCTTGGTTCTCTTCCCTTGCAGGTTTAGCTTCTCAACTTTGTTCTTTGCTAGGTATGACCATCCATATGTAGAGTTGCACAAGATGTTTCGTTCTTTTTTTTTGTTTTGTTTTGAAAATGTGCTGTTTCATGTTTGTCTCCTCTTTAAAAACGCAATTGGTTGGATAATTTGGCTGCCATTATAGAGTAAAAGTTGAATAACCAAGCATTGTAGCCTGTACAGCAAGCCATTGTATAATTTGTTTCATGAAGTATTAACTGATACAGGATATGAATCTTACAAGGCTCAGTTGACTGGGACAACTGAGTCATGAGTAAAATTACACATCATCATTGCCGAGCACGATTTGACATTCTTTAATCGTATTATTAGCTTTTGTTTTCGTTATGGATTGTCATAGAAAGTTAATTCATTGGGTATTATGCTAATCATGACTTGTTACTTGTAGGTGATGCCATACAGTACAAGCTGCGAAACTCCACTTTTAAGGTACTAAATTGTGATATTTTGTAGCAGTATTTAGTTGTTTATTATTGTATATCAAGAATATATAGCACAGTTTGGCTAAGTTAGCCTGTGTAAGTGGCGGTTTAGATTTGTTCTCACAATACATAAATCTACGGCTGTGGTGTGATCTCATGAAACACGTCTCATTAATTCTACCTTAAATGTAATTTTATTGATTATCGCATCTCCGTTTCGGAGTTAAAACTAAAAATTGGGAAGGAGAGATGTAGAGAGAAACATGAGGCGAAACTATTTGGTTTCTTTGCTGAGTTATGAGATTTCCATTATGATCATAGTAGTTCATCGCTTTCCTCACTAGGAAAAATGTGATTGGCTCTAACCACGGCCCTGATTACAGAACCAAAGGTATGAATCTATTTGTCCATTCAGAAAGTTTTTTCTTCTTTATTTGATTTGTGTTTCCCCTGATAATCAGATCCTGATTCAAGTAGTTTCATATAATTTTAAATTTGGTAAAGATAGCAAGATTTGATCTATATGGGGTTTTTGACGGGTTGTTCAAGTGGATTAAAAGGTTAATTTTGTTTTAAAGGTTTTTGAAGGATAATCATGCATCACAAGAGAGATACGATCAAGTTCACAATATGAAACTCTTGGTGAATTCACAAAAGATTAATCTATGGCTGAAAGTTGATCACATTCTTTGAAGTAGCTATTCTTCCATTTCAATTAAATTAAGCCGTTTCATTTCTTCTCGATTCTTGATGAAGAAAAAGACTTCTTAGTTTCCAGGTATCACTCCACCTCTCCCTCTTAATTCACTAATTTTTTGCCAGCGTTTAGAAATATTCATCATCTTCAATACCCAGGAAAACCTTCCCACTACTCCGACGAGTATTGTTGTTGGTCCAGAGGGAGTGAAAGCGACACTTTATCATAACATCTTCAAAACATACATGGTTGTAATAATAAATCTTACAAGGTATTTCCTTTCTTTTGTTTTTTGTAATTGATTTTTTGTTGTTGTTATCCTGATGGATTTGTGAGATTTTTAGTATGTCCTATTTGAAGATGTATTCCGATGGAAAAATATCTTTTGAGTATCACATTATTTATTGATCGGGTATTTTGATTATGAATTAGTTGTGCTCTCAGTCTGTTTGGTAAAAGGTTTAAACCAATAGGGTTTGTCAAAAAGTATTCCTCCCACAAAGGAAGAACAAGGTAAAGAACTGGAGAATACTAAGTGACCAAAGGTGCTTCGAATTTGAACCCAACCTAATTAATATGACTTTAACCCTGTCTTTGACTTTAACCCTGTATTTTTTCGTAGAAGCTTGCTATATGGCTTTTAGTTAATGTCATAGGTTGTGTTTTGTCGATATTTTTCAGCTTTTCACGCTTTACCGAATGCCTCCGTACAGGTATGAACGACTTCAATTCGTTATATTGTTTGTTATTCTCAGTTTCACGTCGCATCGCACCATCTAGATACACCTATAAATGTTTTATATTTTTGGCTTAACCTCTGTTAGTGATCACTTCATTCAGTTTGTTCTATTTCCATCTCAGAATAGGCTAGGTGGTCGTGTCTACAATAACTATTCATTTGGTTTTCCTATTCATGTAGATGCATTTGTGTTTTTCTTTTTTTTGTCTCTTATGCGTAAGCGACCTCAATGCTTTGTAAGCAATTATTTAATTAATTTGTATTGCACTTCTGGTTGTGCGGTTTTTGCATGTTAGGTTGTATGTTTGGGTGAGTGTGTTACGTTATTCAACAGAAACATGAAATGTATTTTTCACCACATCTTCTCTTATAGATATTTGGCCTCAAACCGGGGCGCGCTCAAAGTTGCGTTATTCAAAAGAAACATGAAATGTTTTTTTCACCACATCTTCTCTTATAGATATTCGGCCTCAAACCGGGGCGCTCAAAGTTAAGGCAGTTAACAAAGGTATCCATACATCTTGGAAATGTCTTCTTTGATTCTCATTATTTGTTAATTTTTTTTATAGGTGAACTCAGATAATCCTTTCTGCTACTAAACTTCGTTTACCCGCATTGTCCGGGGCAGAGCCTTTCTCATCGAAGTTGCCTGTTTTTTTTTGAACTTTATAATCCCTAATGTTGGATGTTGAATGCGCGCGACTATTACTTACAATTTATGTTTCGTTTTAAAGCACAGATTCTTAAATGACAACCATTGATTGGCACTCTTGCATTTCCAAACTGTTTTTAAGAAATACGATACAAGTTTGATCATTCCCGCTAGCTTCCTAAAATTCCATTTCTCTTTTGATTTCACCAGAGGCTGCATCGGCGCGGTGAAACTTGATTTTTGCTCTGTCGAATTTTTCTTTGTTGATCTTTGGTTCCCTGTGTAAGTTTTCATCCTTTAATTTTGTTTATTCTTGGTTTTTGGTGTTTGTTGATTTACCCCACAGATCCCTCATATTCGCCAAATTTATTTATTGTTCAATGTGGGTCGAATTCCGCATTGCAACATTGATTGTCTACTACATATTATCATTATCATGGCAAAGCAGTGTAGTATGCAACATTTTTTTCTACACATTATCGTTGGGGATTTTTGTATAGTAACTCTCTTAAGAATTTTATTTTGGTATGCGCAGCTTGACCCATCTGTTAAAGAGTCATTTGATGTATATTTTGCTCAAAAGGCCCACATAATAAAAGCCGATAACATGAAAGTAATTTTAAGTAATTTACTTTGACGCCTAGGAGATTTTCATGCCACGACTGTGCCTTGGTTTTTTGAACTGCTTAATGCTTGCAGATTTGGAGCTGGTGGTGCCGAGGTTTTGGAGAATATGGAGTATGCTAGATCCTATAAGGCTATAACATTGATGATCAGTGCTCATTTCTTTTGATAACCCATGGCTGCCTTTTACTAATACATTATGGAACACTGAGACACTCATATTTTTACTTAGTGATATCTTATGTATTAATTGAACCGCAATTCTAATTTTGTGGTGTCCACTATGGTCTTGAAAGTGTACACCCTATACAGAATGAATCGAGGGATTCGAAGGACTGTCTTAAGGTGTTTCTCTGAGTGTTATCAACTTACAGCATATAAAGATTTAGTTTTCCGATTAATTATCTTTACTGTTCTTTTATCTGCGCTAGCTCCTTGAAATCGGTGTACAGGACGACGATGAAAAAATTGGAGTAATGTTTGAAGACATTGAAGATCTTTAAAGGTCAAGCATGCATTGTAAGGATTGGTGGTGGCATGTTCCTCCCTGTAAAAAAAACCCCGGAAGTATCTGCAGGAGGCACTGACAGTCTGTTGAACTCGATACAAATATGAACGCAAATTGGTGTATCCTACTATGCTTTCATCGTTTATGTGTTGTTTCCCTCTTTTAGTCGGTTTGAAAATTTATCTCTTATTATGGATCAACAAATTCTGGGAATTTAACTCAGCTGGTATTCAGCTGGTTAAATAGCATTTTCGTTATCAAATTTAGTTCAATCTCAAAATAGAACAATTTATGTCAATTCCAGGACCCTGTATTTTAAAATTTTCAGCTGTGGTCATGTCGAAGTCTTCAACTTTTTCACTCAAGTAATTTGTTTTATCTATTAGCAGTCCAGGATTGATAACTTGATTAACTTATGCATGTCTCTGTTTTTGATGTTGCAAACAGAGTACCAAGACTGGACAATGAATAACTCACTACTCACTCGTATGTGTGATGTGTCACTGAAATGGTATTTGTTTTTGTTGATACTTGTCATTCTTTAGAAACTGAAGAACATAAGAAATGTTTGGATGCTTGCTTATGTATCATGTAAACATCTACACATTTAGAATTACAACTGTAGAATTTGTATGTTCACAGAACTTTGGAAATTTTTCTATACTAGTCATTCTTTTGATACTACACAAATTTATTGTTGGTATAGGAACTTATGAACCTATAAGAACAATTGCAGAATTTCAGTGAATTGCAGGGTGTTCTAGATTGAATTTAAAACAATCATATCACAAACCCATCTTTATTTAAACACCGGTTGAAACATCTTATCTTATACTATAATAAAGAAGAAAAAAAAATTGGGGACTTTTCAAACTTGGCCCCCCTTTTTACTAAACTATCCTCGCCGATTTTTCCATTACAAATTTGTATCCGAGGGTGACCCTGTAACTTCACACTTACTTGGATCTTCGTTTTCTTTGTCCCCTCTTCTTTCCCATTACAATCACCACCACTCTAACCAGATCACCACCATCAGCACCACCACCGTAATCGGCAGATTCAGACGCCAACTTTCATGAAAACCAAAACTAAAAAAGCTACAATTTTTTAAATTCCAACTCGGATGATCATTGAGTCTTTCATAGCACCACTACCATAAACAGCAGCAGCACCACCACCAAATTTGAAACTAATGAAAGGGTAAGAATAAGATCATACAAGAATTCTGGGAAATACCCTAATCTTCCCAACACCAGCCATTAACATTAACCAATTTTGCAAATTTCAAAGAATTAGATCAACCTGAAGTTCAACTTATTTCAAATTTGAAAAATAGGAAATTTAATTCTTTATCAAAACCAACAAATTGATTCACTTATAGCTATCGAATACTTCAATTCGACACATGCCTCTCATGTTTTCGCTGAATTGGGCACGCAATTAATGGTGACGGTGCAAGTATGAGGGTAAGAACAGAGTATGAGCCGGAGGGGGAGAAGACAGATGCGCCTTAGAATTGGGGTTTCACGGCATCGCCTTGATGCCTTATGAAAACCAAGTAGAGGCAAAACATGTGGTGAGGTCTCGGACATGTGGCTTCTTTTGCCCCCTTTGATAACCAGAGACATGTGTCTACAGAACTATATATATATTTTTTTTTTTCATTGGTGATCGTTAAATTCTTCTATTAATAATCCAACGATTGGTCACCGGAGATTATTTTTTTTAATTTTCTTCTCAAAGTTGAAGTGCAAAAATATTAAGCTCGCTCACTTTTGTTAGTCCACAATATTTCTGTGTAAATGAATATTAAGAATCGCGCGAATATTGAAATGCATAGTCATCAAGGCAAGCGCATCCGGCGTGCGGTTTCACCAGTTGTCTATAAACATATTTCTCCAGTTGAACAATAAACTATTATTTGCGTACCAGACTTAAAATCCCACAAAGTGTACGAGGTTAGCACAAGCAATTAGAAACTGCCGTTTTTCCATTATCCTTCAAAACGAGTTGCTTGCATTCTCACTCGTTTATTTGGGATCCTCATATCTTGAAAACAGACAAAAAAAATTAATGAAAATGATCAAAAGACAAGTATAGTACAAAATTGTAGTTTATATGGAAGTCCACATAATAATTGTTGATTATATTAACTAACAGAAGGCAAATAAAACAAAGAAGAAGAAAATATAAACAAAAAATATCTATGACATTAATAACTGATGATGACTAATATCTCAATAGATAGATATTCAATATTTTCTCCATGGAAATGAAATACAGTAGTAGGACCTTAACAAATCCGAGCCACAAGAAATAACCAAGCAAAATTATAGTTCACCCGGAATTCCACGTCGTCAAAAAAGTAACCTTCCAGGTGGATCAAGTAGCATTCCTTCTGTCATGCTGGCGATTAGCGACGGCATATGGAACAACATTTAATCATCCAAAAGTGGGAAAATAATTCATTTTCGATACTGCAACTTGCATTAATGCCTTGGATCTATTACATAATTAAAACTTAAACCCCTAAACCTAGGGATGGGGCGAGGGTCGAATAGGCGACCACTCTCACCCATCCTCAAAAGGGGAGGCGATAGAAATCAATCGGGCTAAACAAAAGTGGAATTTAAACAGAAGGACTAATAATCTCCTCAAACTCTGTTTGATCCCATTCACAAGAAATGAGTACATAAAACTTACTCACTCCACAAATTGCTATCCACACCGTATTCCACGTCATCAAAATAGTAACCCTCCTGTGGTGGGTCAAGTAGCATCCCTTCTGCCATGCTGGCGATTAATGACGGCATATTAAACAACGCTTCTTCGTCCAAAAACGTGGAAGAACTTTCCTGAAGTACTTCATCAACGTTATTTTCCGCTCTTCTGGATGATTGCTCGAAAGGAAATGCCTGTGACACTCTGTTCGTCATCATCGGAGATCGTCCAGATTCAGGCGAGAATGGGAAAGCTAGAGAGGCTTCGGCAACAGCAGCTTGAATATCTTTAATGGACGATGACTTAGCACGAGGTAAAACCCACGGAGAATTTTCGAAATTCAGGGGAGCCGATTTTCCTCGAAGAGCTAATGCAGCAACATCATAAGCTCTGGCTGCCATTTCAGGACTTGAATGAGTTCCAAGCCAAATTCTTGATTTGCTGTTGTTTGGCTCCCTGACTTCACAAACCCACTTATCATTTTTCCTCTCCCGTACTCCTCTATAAATCGGATGTCTAGTTTCTTTGAACTTCTTTCTTCCTGCCCTTTTCTTATGTGATACTAATTGCGGTGGTGACTCTGACGCCAAGGATGATAATGGTGACTTCCCTTTTGATCCGGGGTTGTTGTCTGAATACAGTCTTTGGTCTGTCCCGGACGATGATGAAGACGGTGAAGAA
>JAJJMB010017781.1:3330184-3438250 GCA_023531105.1 Papaver atlanticum | reverse complement strand
GGCAGCTGGAACTTTCATTTCAAAAGGGCCCTTTCTGACGATGAGGCAGAGCAGTTGATATCTCTTCTAGATTTTATTGGGTCTGAACCCCCGGTACTGTGTAGTGCTAATGACAGAAGGAGATGGACATTGTCCAATACAGGTACTTTTTCTACTAGTACTTTATATTCCGCCTTACATCAAGCACATGATTACCCACTATTTCCTCATAAAGCCATATGGAATAATAAAGTTCCCACTAAAGTAAAAAATTTCATTTGGACTGCTGCCCATGATAGAATTGTTACAATCGATAATTCATTGATTGGGGTTACCATCATGTAAATAAGTGCTTACTTTGTGGAAATGCCGAGGAAACTGTCAAACATTTGTTCTTTGATTGTACTATTTCAAGAAGAATTTGGGATTCTCTTCTTCCAACCCATGCTATCATTGGTTCTTGGCCTACCACGATACTCAACCTAATGCAATCTTGGTCCTCCTTTAAAGCTCCCGAAGATGATAAAAAAAGTCTGGTCATTAATTCCTGCAGCGGCTCTTTGGATTATCTGGAACGAAAGGAATTACAGAACATTCGAAGAAAGATCAAACAATTCAGGGTGACTCTGTCAAAATGCAAGAGCTTTACTTCTTTCATGGACATCACTTTTTAAATCTAATTTAAGAGGAATTTCAACTAATGTACTCTTTAACTGGAATGTAGTATTTCTCTAATCTTTTTTTGTCTTCTTTTTCTTTCTGTTTGATGCTTACTCATTGTAAGTAGCAGCTTGTATGTTCTTTCTCCCTCTTCTAATAAAATCTTCTTCTTTATCAAAAGAAAGAAAGAAAAGAAGCATTTGTTAGGTTTGTTGACGACTAAGCTGCCTAGCTACAACCTTTTCACTGTAAACTCAAACTTAAACGAAAAGGTTTTACAAGGTACGGGAACTGGATACTAAAAGCCCAAAAGTTCAAATTATATGTTTTTGAGACAAGTATTGTAAAACTTATGTACAGAGAATTATTGTTAAATGCCCTATCTACACTGTCAAATCTATCATGGTTGTTGTTGGGGAGGATACCAAATCCTATATACCCCAGGGTAAACCACTTTAGTGTTTGGTATCCTCCGGGATCTCCCAAGTAAACTTGTATCCTATTAGCAATTTAGAAAAAGAAAATGTACAAAATAGTCCAAGTATTAGGACCCGATTCACAAAAGCATCCTACTGTTACAAACTATTAACAAAATGATCATACTTCCGTTAAAAAGAGAGTTAAGTGGTGACTCACCGTTAAATATGTTAATGAAATTACCTATGTGTCCTTCATATTTATCCCTCCATACACAATTTTAACTTGTGCCTTCATTATAAATTTTTTTGACGGTGGTGCTATTTGTAGGTGGTGGTGGTGCCGCTTACATATCGTTACACCGCATTCACCCAAAGGGTTCACCGCTTCCCCTCTGGGGTTTAGCAGAGATTCTTAAGCTTCCACCACCACCGCTTCATCACCACCACTTCAACCACTTAGTTAACTAGGAAGGGTATTTTCAAAAAAGATAACACTGTTTTATTCAAAAGTGTTAAATCGGATGGAAAAAGACCATTTTGTAAATGAATTACAAAAGTATGATCATTTTATGACCGAATTACAAAAAGTATGACCATTCTGTAATTGGCCCTTTAGAAAACTTATATCCTATTAGCAATATTCAAATTTATAGATCATTTTCTTTTCATTTCTAGGAGAGTGATTATAAGTTTGATTTTTCTTTTCTGAAGCAATTAAGTTTGATGATTACATGAGGAAGGCAAAAAAGAAAAAAGAAAAATTAAGAAATAATGATTAAACACGGATGATGAGCAAATTGACACTTGTAACACGTCAAGATTTGTGGCGTACATGAACCACCCATAGTAAGAATTGATGGGCCATTATATGTATTTTAAGCCTATTTTAATTACTGTATGAGTTACTTTTTTCTCAACCAGATGATGTATTATCATTATAGGGTACTTATCATTGATAAACAAGCTTTGAAGAAGAAGAAGAAAAGGAACCTAGAGAGGTGCATGGTGTAAAACGTGTCGTCCCAGCACAGCCCAACCCACGAAATAATGTGCTTAGCGTGTTGTGTGCCGTGCTGTGCTGTGCCGGAGATTAAGACGTGTCGTGCTGTGTCGTGCTAGAAGGCGTGTTGTGCCAGAAAAATAAACGTGTTGTGCTGTGTTTGACACATTTATTTTATGTTTTTCAATATAAATATTTATTTCCAAATATTTAGGTATTATGTGTTTTTACGAAAATAATTCAACATAACGATAATAAAATGTCAGTAATTGGATCTTTTTTGAAATATACACAAAATGTGATGTATTATGCCATGTTGTGTAGTATTTTATACATATTATGACGTGCTTTCTTAACGTGCTGTGTTGTACCATGCCGCGTGCTGTGCTGGGCTACTGTGCTGATTGGTCTAACCCAACCCGTCCCATTAAGCTAACGTGTCGTGCCGTGCTGAACTAAATCACGTGCTGGGCTGGGCTATGCTCAAATTTTAACTTGTTGGGCTGGGTTGTGCTCGTGCTGCACAACCCAATTTACACCATGGTAGATGAAACATGACAGAGATGGCGATCCTGGAAGAAATTAAAAATACATGGTTCAGGGTAATGATATGAGAGTGGTGATGATGTTTTCTCATAAAACTAATTGAATAACGCCATGAGGGGTTGGAAGTCAAAGGGATTGATGCCCTTTGTCTCTTCCAAGTCTCTAATGGTTAATTAACCCTGTTAACTTGCTTGCTTGGGTTATCATTTCTAATGATTGAGCAAGGAACTTTTGTCGAACTTGTCAGACATCTACAAGGTTGGCCGTGTCTGGTGATCCTTGGGCCATAACGTACGGAAAACTCTAGAACCGGGACAACTGTTATTGTCCAGAGATGGGACAATGAATCTGGACCTTTAATCATTCCCCTCTTCACCCCGCTACTAATCCCGATGCTAGAATCATTCCCCTCTCAATCATTAAGATTGTGCCACCTCATGTCCCATATTTAGACCAGTCCCAGTTGTAGGCGTTCCCATAACGTACCCTTCGCTTAATAACTCAGTCCCTTCACTAACATTCCAGACACTCAATCTTTTGGTAGAATATATGCAGACACTAAACAAACCCTGGTATCCGAGTTAGATGTGAGTCAACTGATACAAGGCACCAGACGAACAAAAAAAACCCCACTAATAATGGTGCTTAAGTTAAATAATTCAGCTTCTTTAAAGAAATAGTTTGAAAGAACATATAGATAATCATATCATACATATGGACGGATGGACGGTTCCAACTACATGAGGTTAATGGCTCAGTTCTGAGTTCTGATTCAATTCAGTTCGTTGACCTACTGTTTTAACGGCCTTGATAGTTTCCCTCGTGTACCGACCCACGTCAACATTAAGTAGAAAAACCTTCCCGGCCAATTATATACATTATCATCGTCATCAGAATCACTATCACTATATTTGGTCCTTAGAAAACAAGTCGATCGACATGATGAATTAAGGTTGTTTTCCTGAGTGAAGATAAATAAATTATAATATCACATGCTATAATTTTATAAGATTGCTTGAAATAAACAAATTATCATGTTTTCCATTTTGGTGATACCTTTGCACTAAAATCTTGAGAACCAAGGAGAAGTATGACTTGTTAATTACCAACTGCAACCGTAGCCTGTAATGGATTAGCTAAACCTGCATTACGTTTATGATTTAAGTTCCACGCGGAGGGGATATGCTCAATCCGTTATATACGTATCACTATAGACTATAGTAATTCGTGGTGTGACTGGTTACACTGGTTTGTAATGCAAGGAACAACGTAACGTTGTTGTTGTTCTTTGTGTTATTGAAGTAAAAGAGACAATTTGGAAGTTGTGAGGAAATTTACAGTGATTTTATGTCTGCAAATCATTGGAGTGGTTTCGCTCTATTCTTTGGGTCTGTGGACGAAACTTCTTCATTTCTGTTGGGCTTACCAAGTAGCTGGCCTGCATGAGTTCGATTTTGCTGCAACTGCAATTTTTTGCACTAGAAGAAAGAAGGTTGTTCCGAGGCATACAAAACGATTTGCCTAGCTAGGGTGTGTTTATAAGGGTATCCTAGGATAGATATATTATTTAGTTATCCTTAATTAGTTTATTTATTTGTTTAATTATTTTAACTTTCTTTCTTTCTTTTTTTAAGTTGTTTCCTTCCCTACACTACGTTCTTCTAATCCGTGAATTGATGAAGAAGGAGAAGAAGGAGTTGAAGCAACAACCGAATTGAGAGAAGTTGTAGAGGAGAACCAAATACTCATATATACAAGGAAACGTACGGTAAAAAGTATTTCCCACAAACCCTTGTCTTGTTTTCTAGTGTTTGATTGATAGATTAAGCTTAAATAATTAAAAAAAATGATTTTTTTTGGTAGTTACAGAATGAAGTTCGGATGATAGTTGAAAATAATTATCAGCCGAACTACTATTTATTTTTTCACTCTGAAGGTGATGATGAACAGTTCGGCTGATAATTAAACACGAAAATGATAGTCGAACTTCAATTTATGAAGAAAAACACTAAGTTCGGTTGTCCTTTTTTTTCCTCGAACAAGGCGAACCTAAATTTGACGGTTACAAAGTGAAGTTCTGATGATAACTTGTCAGTCGAACCTAGGTGTTTTGTAAACTTGTCAGCCGAACTTCTCATTGTTCTATATAACATGAGCTTATGGATAATTCACCAGCGTTAGCAAACTAGGAAAGCCGAAAAGAGATCATCCACCAACAAGTCCAACATTAAATTTTGCGGCATACTCTGCTCAAATGACGAAAAAGCTAATGCTCACTTGGAAAAAATTGTGCAACAAAATGTACGCTAGTAGGCCCAAATAAGAAGGGTTTGAATGTTCAAACTGGGAAAAATAAGTAAAAAACTACAAACTAGACCATAAAACCAGCTCTATGCCCCGGGAGCCTCTACTTAACAATGATGATTTTCACAGGCTAGAATGCATAAATGGTTTGATTTTTTCATTTGGCAATTATGAAGCGAGATATAAAATTTTGAGAATGTGCAGGCTCAAGACAGAAAGGTGATGTATTTGATTAAATTTGACTATACATACTGGAATAGGGAATTCCTACTCATAGTTCTTATGTTACTCTATCTGATAGTAACAACAATGACAGATGGACTGACCTCTGTTCATCCTTATGTGAAAATGAACTTGATGCATCCTTTAAAAATGCAACAAAAATTATAGGTTTGGGACTAATAATGCGTCATTTTGTAGGAAATTATGACAGAGTTAAATGTAAAGCATTAGATCTTAAATAAGATGTAACACCCCGTGTTTTTAACATGGCACATGCTCAATGATGCGACATGGCTTGAGATGAAGCTTCATCTCAAGTTTTTGTTATTGTTAGAGCATTGCTCGGTCGAACTCACAAGTGTTGCTATCTCAAGCTTGTTGTCAAATTTAGTTGATCAAAACTATAACTTGATTTCTAGTCTACATTTAGTCGAGTCTCGGATTAGGATAGAAGTGTGTAGTTGAGTACCAGACATCAATGTGTTCTACCGTTTGAAGGCAAAGATCAACCGAAGCTTTTAGAGAACTTCATCAACAAAATGTAAGTGAAGACTGAACCACCTCTTACTCAAGTTTTCACCTTTCTATCTATGAGACTACGTCGCATGATTAAAGTGGACTTTATATACACAACAGAAATTTCAAGTCTAGTTTATCTTGTTAATTATTCTCGAAATATGTTGACTAAGCTTAAGAACATTTGTTCAAAACTTGATGAATTTGGTTGAAAACAATTTATTGTTTATGACGTAAATCGTGATTCAAGTTAATCATTTGAAAATAGCCTGGAAAAGTGATATGTGTCACTGATGTTATTCAGGAATGTTTCAAATTGATTATTAGAGAGATATATAACTACTGTAAATCTAGATACAGGACAGTACACGTACCAACATACATACTGGCGCAACTGTTATAGATCCGGAGCCGCAGTACATGTACCCAGTACACGTACCGGCGTAGCTATAGTTTGGAAACGACTTTTGGTACACATACCGAGTATGCAAACCCAAAAAGTTTGTCGACTCGTGAAGTTGGGATGGTACACATACCTAGTATGCATAACGAAAAATTTATGTAGACTCCTGAACTTGTTTTGTCTTAAGGGTATACAAACCCGATACACGTACCATGACAAAATAACTCACGAACTGGAAAGTAAGTACACGTACTTACCCAATCGAATATTTTCAGATGTATCTGAATTATTTCTATGAGATAATCGACATTTGAACAACTCTTTAAAAACACATCTAGACATATTTGATCATATTATAACCTATGGTTATGACTCAAGATTAAAGTCTTAAAGTGTCATATGAAAATGGTTAAGCTTATAGTTCGTCTAGCAAGTTTTGACTAACCTTTCATGAACAAGTCATTATACACGATTCGGTTACGGTTTATCCTAACCAGAGCGTATATTTTGTTGTGTTAATCTCAAATCAAAGATTCATCTAATGGTGGATATTGATTGCTTGATTCCAAAGCTACCTTAGCTTAAATCTAAAGCAATCTTTGATATTGAAAGTCTATATAAGGAGAACCTCAAGCAACTGGGATCTTTGAATCCCCTTTACTTTTCTTGTGTGTCCTAGTTGTAAACTAGAGTCGTCCTCTCCTTTAAACCTTTTTAGTTTTAGCGACTAAAAATACTTCGCTTAGGGATTCGTCAAGCCAGGTCCGACTATATTTATCTTGATAGTTCGTGTATCCTGATCTTGCTACTGATTGTTGAGTCTCACTCCGATCAGGCAAGATAGATAGAAATCACAAAGTTTCTTTATCTCAAACTTTGTGATTCCACAAGTATATTCTTCTGTAACGATTCTTTGTTGAAATCAGAGTAAGTTTTACTTGTGAGGTGAATAATAATCTAGGCTGCTCTTCGGGAGTCGTGAATACATGATTTTGAGGTCTGCTAGACTTTGTCTATTGCAAACGATTTCCTACCTCACTTTGATCTTTTGATCAAAAACGGAAATCACAAATAGGCTTATCTATGGGAGGCATATTGGTTTAAAGTCTTCAATTGAGTTGAAGAAACTCCTATGCTGTAAAGGACGTCAGCTAGGGGAATCAATTGCGCAGAGTCTTGTAAGATTCAAGAGGCGTAAGGAGCGCGACTGTAACTGAATTACTGTGACGGCGGATTCGGTCTCAACTACATTCCAGTCCGAATTATTGATAGTAGGCTAGAGTATGTAGCAGCTTAATAAAGTTTGGTGTTAAATTCTCGACAAGATCCCGGGGGTTTTCTACAATTGTGGTTTCCTCGTTAATAAAATTTCTGGTGTCTGTGTTATTTATTTTTCCGCATTATATTATTTATCTTTATAATTGAAATATCACGGGTTGTACGTAAATCAATCAAAGTAGATACGTCCATCGTAATTGTTGCATACGACTTGATGAACTCTCACGTGATAATCAGGTTCACAGACTTGTTTCCGTTTACATATTTATTGTGAGAGAAAGAGATATAAACTCTTAATATAATTCCTGATTGAGATTCATTAAGTTGTAACTGTCGAAATTGTATTTGAGTTTAGTTCATACAGGTTTGATAGACGCATTTATGTGTCTATTTTCATCTTTATTGTGTATATTGTTAGTACCCATTTTTGTACTTATTTTGGTATTTTATCTCTTTATAGGTGTTTTTGGAGAAATAAGCTTTTGCGGCGATATTGGCTCGAAAAGTTGATAAATGCAACCCAAGGGACGAGTGTTATGCGGACTCCAGCAACGGATAAGGGGCGACCACTGGATAAGGGGTAACCTTTCCCATTCACGTTCAAATTCTGTTTTTGGCGGGAAACCAAAACCAAAACAGAAAACATGTTTCTGGCAGTTTTGGTGGTAGTGATTTGGAGGAGTTTGAGGTCGACTAAACCTCTGATTTTCATAGGATAGACTACTTATGGGTCTAGGAATCTAATATGGGTGTTGAAATTGATTAAACTGGGCTCAATCGACGGATTTTTATCTCAACAGCAAAATATGGAAAGTCACGTGTGTGACCTGTTTTAGGAAATTTTCGAGAGATTAAAGTGCTATAAACCTTCCCAAAGATTGGTATCTATCTAAGGAAGAGTTTAGAATCAAAAGGAAAGCTTAGAAACGCGTATAAATTCTAAAACAAGAAATTGCCGCAACTTGGCCGTGAAAAGAAAGGAAGAGATTTTGGAAGATTTTGGAGAGATTTAATCGCTCTTTTTGATATAAATAGATTGGTTGGGTCATATAGAAGGGGTGTCGAAAGTTAGGGGAAGTTTAGAACACCACAGAGCCGAGAAATCAAAGGTGCAGGAAACCGGGTTCTGCTGCTGCTGCTGCTGAAGAACACGAAGAACATTGACCCACATGGAACAGTCACAGATGAGTGTCGTTCTTCAACAGCATAACCGATTTATCGTTTATTAACAGCACTTCAATTGTAGCGGTGACTTCTATAACGACTATAAAGCGTTGCAGATTCGTTGTATTATTATTCTCCTTCAATAAAAACACTTTTTGAGCCATGAATCAATCTTTTGAGCATGTTTTTACCATGAGGAGCTAAACCCCAACACTGGGATGACGGAGGAAGCCATGTTTCACAATTGATGGTAATTATAATTGATGCTTATGACTTTTTGCATTGCTTTTCAATCGATTTATGATTTTCGTTGATTATTTGTGATTTTGTTTGATAGTGTATGCTTAGTCTAAGAACTTTTGATGCACTATGCTTATGATTTACATCTAATGCTTTATAAAATCTACTTTTGGAATAGAGTCTATAAAAGAGCTAGTATTGTTATGAATCATCGTATGAACCAATTGATTGTGAAGTTTGGTGGAATCCTAAGTCCCAGTCTCTCATAATATTGATATCATCTTTGTTTATTTGCTATTTTAATCGGAATATAAGTCTAGAATCGAGTCTTCACAAGTCCGAGTTGAACGAACTCTACTTATCACTTTTTACAACAACATAAAATCACATCAAGGTTGTCTAAGAAAAAGTTGGTGGTGTATTTTGGTTCCCCCACATTTTAAGTTGTGTTAAGTGGAACATTGGACTAGAACCAATATAACACCAAATATGACGCATTCCGAAGGTATATTGGCCATGGCGCCAAAACGGCGCATTACGTTGGGCATACTGGCCAAGTGCCAATATTGCACCATTGATGGTAGATTACGTGAATTATATTGGCCAAAGGCCAATGTGGCACTAAATGGTGTATCTGTCCAGTTGGACGATGGCCTTGGGAAAAGTAGCACTAACATAGCACATTACGCAGGTTATTGTCCTATGGCCAATATCGCATCACAATGATGCATAAGGCCACAACAGGCTGGCCGGGATAATTTACAGCTATCATGACTGTAAATATTAGAATTGTCCTAGAGACAGTATTGCACAACAGTTGTGCAATATGCCAGAGCGAGCTGGCAGAGTGAATATTGTGTAATCATTGCGTTATATTGTAGTTAGCCTATGGGCCAGAACAGAAACACAATAATCATTGCTGGTTATTCAAAAGTATATGGCAACATCCATGAATAGTGAAGCAAGCACCTAAAAAATGTGACTTGGTGAATGTTAAAGTGGTTCCCCGATTTAAGTTGTAAAAATGTCCTTAAAACATATATAGGGAGGGGTATTTGGTTGAAGGTGCATATGCGGGCTATGCACAAGTAAGCTTATTAGCTTAGCCGGACGAGCATAACTGATGCTTAGGCCTCAATTATAGCCGTGTAGCCTTGCCAATGGTGCATATGATGCTTAGGCATCACTATTCCATGCTGCGAACTACATTATGCGCAACCTTTGTGCATTTTGACGGAACGGCCTATACGGACCAGGCCATTATTACTTGGCCACGACCTTGCAACATAAGTTGGATTAAGTTGTTATGCCTTCGAGTATGAACTACAGTTGGTGCTTGATCTCTTTAGAGTAGATAGGGGTACGTAGGCAGTCGCAATGAGTTGCAACATTGCCGATCCAACACATTGTCGCTCATATCATCTAATTGCGAGATGATTGCGGCATATTGGCCTCTCATATCACCTGATTCGGTATTGCGATGCAAGAGATGATTGTGGTCATACTTGATAAGGCGAGTTGCATTCCATTCCTTGGATCCTCATACTTCTTATCAAGGCTTTCGACATAGGCATGCACAAATGACGCATTGGGCATGGACCGAAAAGTAAACTACATCAATATGCAAGTTAGCAGAGCTTGCATAATCCTAAGGAAAGTACGGTCTTGGCCTGATTGATGCATCTTTGGCACGAGCAAGATCAGTGCATGCTTTCAGCAATGCCTAAGCTAAGTAAAGAGGTGGAATTATGCTTATAATGGCCTTTGCGCAAGTTCATGGCATGTACTATGCCTGGACAAGATTTGGAAGCCAGAAATGCATGCAATGATGCATCAGCAATAGCCTTTAAGGCTTTATACCCGGTGCAGAACCAGGTTAAGTTTGGAACGGTGTGGAAGCTAGGTTAGTTGCATCATGCTTGCAAGGTCAAATGAACGTGCAATTTGCCTAATTTTAAGGCACAATTAGTAGTATTGAGTGGTGCATCGGGGAGTTATGGCCTGCGCGTGATAGGCTTAAATTTTCCGGTTCGTCACACAAGCAGAAGCAAAGTTCATCCGAAGCAATCCTTATCTATTCCTAGCAGTTAATGGTAGTCTAAAATCAATAAAATGGATAACCAGAAATTTAGTGGTTGATTTCTTGAACTTTTTTTTCGAGTTTGATAGCTGGTTATGCACCTATGTGCACAAAAATATTAATCATGTAGCCGATTCATTAGTTAAGTATGGTATTTCCCTCACTGCGAGGAGGAATTGAGTGATAACTATACTCAATGGATGTGCTTGTGTGTTCAAGAGGATATAACTTTGTAAAGTTCTATTTTATTTGATGGTTATCTTTCGTATTTTTTTTATTATTATATAGTCTGAAGTCTAGATCTAATATAAATAAATATTCTAATGTGTCAGGTATACAACACAAGCTTAGCTGAGGTCGAGTGTCGACCTGGTGAATGTTTGTCATCAGAGAACAAATGCATGGTTGGCTCTTTAAAGAGATTGGGGTCTTATTAAGGTCGAGCGCGGACCTGGTTGTATGTCTATTACCTGAGCAGAGGCGAACGCTGAAGTCAATTGTCGACCTAGCATAGCCGGGCGCCGATTGAGAGCGGAGGCGTGGACGGCTCTAAAGAGAAGCTAAGGCATGATACCGTTTGTCCAGTTAGAGGAGTAATACGAGTTGTTGTACAATCGTAAGAGCAAGGTGAGCCATCCATAGGGCAAAGAGCGAAGGCATGGTAGTCCATATAATGGGTTAAGGCATGTGCTTGTCTTTGAAAAGAGCAGAAACCTGGTATCTGTCTTCGAGGAGAGCAGAAATCCTAATTTACCTGTATGTGTCACATAACTGAGATTGTGAGTTCTAAGGGATAAAATTTGCCTTGAACACGTTTTGGCATTGGATGTGCTCAAGACCGTAAAGTCTTAAGCTTTCTCGTGACACTTACCCGTAAAACTAATAAATAACAGTACTCTTGCTTGATTGATGTTTTCATGCAGAATATACCTTGTACTAAATTATTAAGTAACATAATTTATACCTATCTATAAATTATAAAATTAAAATGCAAGTTGTTTCTCGTCAAATGTGTATCCGATAATCTTTTATCTAAGTGTATCGAATCTGCTGATTCGTATGAGTCAGGTACACAATATTAACTACTTTGATATGATCCGTATAACAATTATTTTTTAAGATTTCCTTTCATATATACCTATATCAAAAGTCAAGATCATTAATTCTTGTTTTTTAAATGATTTCTAGTTATTTTTTAAGGAGACACATTAACAATATAAACCTGCTTATTACTTCAATTCCATATATCATAACGGAAACTAAAGCTTCTTCTTTTCTGATACTTGATAGGTATGTGTTTATCCCCTCTAAGAAGACCCGGCTATCAGACCTTACTCCCTCAGTATGTCCAGCCCAAACCATTACTTATTTTATAACATATCTTAATGACCTCTCACCCCCCACCCCAAACCTATGTATTAAGGAAAAAAGTTCTGAAAGTTCCTGCAACATTTCCGCTAGTAAAATTCGAATTTTAGAATTCTTACATTATGTTAAATTTTTTTTTTTATGATACCGGTGTCTGCAACACATGTCCAACTGAACTTATTAAGAGTTCAATTGATGTACGAAACTATGTAATCCATTTGAATTTGTGTTTGAAGTGCATAAGTTTTAAATTTAGATATCTGATTTTTTTATCCGAAAATACAACTAGTTGGATATGATGCATTCGTATCCATATGTGAAAAATGTTATACCACCATAACGTTTGTCTACATTTTAGCTTTTCATTTTTCTTTCTTTTTTAAAGTTTAACTACAAAAATCATTTATCAAGATCTTCGTTCTAGCTTCTTTTTATCATTTACCTTATTTATTTATTTTGTAAATGATTTCCTTTTTCTTTATCATGATTTCATATCGGACACTATCCGATATCTAGATAACAACTCAAATACGAATTCAAAAATGCTATATCTATTCGAAGATGTTGTATGATATTTCAAATTCGGATTCAGATACAAATTTTGACACATTCACATCCAAATGCATTCGTCTACGCCCTTAACTACAAAAAACAAAACAAAAACAAACAATGCTAATTCACTTGGTTGCCATTCTTTTACGATGGATCAATTACGTATGCTTTATTCTGTTTCACCATATATATAATTGTACTTTATATGTGGCTGTCTGTTCTTTATAGAAATCAAAAGAAAAAAATATATTAGAAACAAGAATGTACATGGAGTCTACCAGAGAAGAGAAATCAAGCAAAGTAATTAGGCTAAGTCTTATGGGCTAGATTGAAGATGCTAGATTAGCAGTTAAGTGTTGCAATTCAAAAAAAAATTGTGGCCTAAAAGTTAACACTAGTTCTCTCTCCTACCAATTGCTAGCATGTGAACTAGAAGCTAGATAGTTTCGCTGAATGATTCAGCGCCAAAAAAAACACGTTTTCGCTGAATGGTTCAGCGCTGGGCGATATATCTTTTAATCTGACGACTGAGATTTAAAGCGCTGAACCATTCATCGCTGGGCGCTGAATGGTTTATCGCTGGGCTGACGTGGACTGCCAATCTAGCTGCTAGATTAGCACTCCCATAAGACTTAGGAGGTAGTCCTAGCTGATGTGGACTGCTAATCTAGCTGCTAGATTAGCACACCATAAGACTTAGCCTTACAACAAAATAGTTTCCCATTTGAGGCCTTCATTCTCTACCGCATAAGCCCAAGCTAAAATCCAAGGCCTTAGTTTCCACACCCAAATCCTTATCAGTCTTTAAGCTATATCATTCTTCGGAAAATGCAACCGTTCATCTCCTTCCAATTCCATAAACTCTAATTGAAATGATTCCAGTAGGTATCAGCTCCCAAATGACTTTACATTTATCCGGAAGGTGGTTATGAGACCAAGCTTTGGGCATACATCGTGCTCGGAAACGCCCAGGCCCAATTGTTAGGCACTACGGAACTCCATTAGCCGCTTCGCAGTGGAGTACAATGTGATCTTGTGTTTCACTATCGTATCCAGAAAGTTCCCAAGCATTTTATATGCATATCCTCATCGCTTTATCTCTGGTAGTGGATGCACTTATGTTCCTCCTTTTACTGGAGAAACTGGGGAAAAGAAGAATTTAACAGCGTATAGATTTGAGAAAAATGGAATCCCCCGAGAAAAAGGAGGTAAGAGCCAAGTAAGCTAGAAAAGAAAGTTTGTGGGTGCCTTGCCTCATAGAAAAACGGTACTTTGCAACGGCCTCTACAGATTTCAAATAGTGCCCTTGCGCGGGTGTTGGTTCCTCACATATCCCAAATTTGCATGAGCTAGAGCGGTGTGTCTTTTCTTGCACATTTCACCTTTTTCTTTTCGAAGTTAGTGATTTATTCCGTCATGTGCATCGCAAGTTGTCGCTAACTTACAACTACATTTTGGAATTTGGCATGGAGATAAACCTGATTTCCTTTTTTCTAATCGGATTCTTTTGTTGCCGTATGGCTAAATAAAGTTTGAGAATTAAAAAGATATAATTAAGCAAACCGAGGTAAACACGGCTGAGAGTTGCACTTACCGTGGCCAACCCGGGATACCATTAGGGTTAACTTAACACTGTCGACATCTCGATATGTGGTGTGAAAAAAACGACCACTGGATCGGGAGACCAGATTAGTTTACTTTGTTTTAGTTTAATTTTGACATCACTCACAAAGTTAATCCAGTGATAAATCAAAATCTAATATTGAAGCCAAAGGCATCACGACACTCCAAACCGCCTTAAATATAGGTTTTTAGTAAAACGACTCTTGTTTTCCAAGTCTTTTATACAGTCGATCGCACTCAAATGCGTCATTATTTGATTGTTCCACTCTATCTTTTATGCGTTGAAAGAAAGGTTCACGTAACTACAACTCAAGTAAAGTACGCAAGTCCTATTTTTGACCATCAAATATCCACTTCACAGTCGGGTAAAATGTACCCGTCCAATACTCAACGCCATCTGCTATTATTATTGTCAATAAGATGATATGATGCATGGTTTGACTGCGTGAACATTGAGTGGGTAGGGGTGCAGGACCAGGTAGAGTAATTTCAAAGCCCTCATTCGTCGAAGAAATCTTCTTTTTGATCGGTCAGGAAATTTGGTGGTTGTTAATCGTTGGAAGTTGGGTGTGGAGGAATGTGTTTCAATAATTTAGTACGGTATAGTACTAGAAGAAATAGATTGGCTTGGTCGAGTAAAAATAATCAAAAATATGTATATGAAAAATTTACAGAAAAAATAAGCAGATGATTGACTGTAATAGAGATTTATAGAGAAAACTCGACTAATCTGTTTTGATGTTATTCGCGTTTTTCTTTACATATCACTATTGCAAACGTAGTTTTCGTGTGAGGACTACAGTGATATAGAGATATTACATGAAAGAGCAAAAGACTTAAAGACCTAAAAACAAATGAAATGGTTGCATAGACTGGGCACTCACTCATGACAATTTTAGATTTTTCCTCAAGCAGAAGCCATGCAACTTCCATCGCAATTTTTTTTGGAAGGTTTCTCACTTCCGACTATACCGAATAAGTTCCGAATTGTTTTGCGAATTGCTAACTAGAGGATGACGGTATCGAGTCTATCGACTACTAGAAAACGGGACCATTAGTCATATTCAGTAAAGGGTTTTGTTTAGTTCAAGTTGTAGAAATGCCGGTGATAGATGAAGCATGATTCATTTCTATGCTTCAAAAAAAAAAATATCAAGAAAATGATTCATTAGTCATATTCAGTAAAGGGTTTTGTTTAATTCAAGTTGTAGAAATGATTTCATTGATTGTGTATATCAAGTTCACATGAAAATCTTAAAAGCTTCATCCAAAAAAATAAATATCAACACTGAATCTATTTATTTTTTCATTAAAATACACACATTGCATGTGACAACATTGCATGCACATGTACTCTTCACTCACTACTCACTTGTGCAAGTAAAGTGGAGCACAAAATTGTGGATTTAATCTCCAGTTCAGATCAGTTTATTGGCTAATCGTGTAAGTTCAAGCTTTAAACCTGATTTTTATATAGTACACTAATAAACTATTACACCATGAAGAATCTTTAGACTGGCCATTAGCATTTAACACGATCTGATCTCGTTCTCTTTCGCTAAACATGTAATCAATCTCGTTCATCTTTACACAATCAGCCTTTGAGTACTTTAGCCCGTACTTTGGATCTTTTTTATTTTACGTTTTACCTCGTATAAGTAAAAAAAAATTAGACCGTCCTAGGAAATTAGGCAGTTGATGTGATTACTTAATTAAATCAGTGAAAAAGGTTACTGCAGTGCTGTATAATTTAAGTTCGCAGTATTTGATTAACGGACAGATTACACTGTAAGTAATGTTATTTTCTTGTTTTTCTTTTACTGTAACACCAAAACTAATTTCATTTACGAGGAATTGAACTCGATAATTGTACTACTTTCTCTATTGAAATCAACCTAAGCTTTTATTATACATGCATTTGGAAAAGATTACTTTAATTTTGTTATCTTGTTATCTTCTTAAAAAATCCGATTACAGGATTTCACTTTAAAAATTGCTTGTTATTACAAAATATATACTTGTTGTCTGGATAAAATGTTATGAAGGCAGCTGTAGAGTGTGAAGTGGGACAACAATAATTGCCCCTGACTTTTACTTGGTTTAAGATTTGTGCTTCATTATTATCCGAGAACCGAGAACCGAAACCTTTTTCCAGTAACAAGTACCAGGTAGGATGAAGAGAGAATCTCCGAAAAGTTTAGCATAGTTTTTACGCCGGCTTGCCACGCCTTGCACAACCCACATTACGTGGGCAATAAGGGATACACAAGGGTTACACAACCCGAAAAGTTTAGCATAGATTTGTGCTTCATTATTATCCATCATTATAAAATACCTTGCCTTTTAGGTTAGTGATATCTAACTCATCCTTAGGCAATAGGGGCTACACAAAATCAACTATGTTTAGGAAATCTCAGACTTGCCCTCTGATGTGGACATTCTGCTTCTTTCTTCTTTTCTTTTTTTCTTTTTTTTTGATAAAAAGCATCCATTTTCATTAATAGCCTTCCAAAGTTACACAGGGATGAAGATGAGGAACAACAAGAAAAGAGTAGTAAGTAACACTAGACTGTGCTAGTTAGTACATAGCTGAATATTTCAACAAGAGAAAGAGAAGAAATACCAAGTAAACGACCAACAACAAGCATGAAAGAGCCGATTAAATCGGGAGAGGATGGTCTTTGGAGATTAAATCCAACCATTGTTTGACTTTCTTCTTCTTGAATAAGATGAGCTCCTTTGAAAAAGGAGAAATTTGCTCCAGTTGATCGGAAAACAATAGATTCTGCTGACCGGAAAACATCTTCATTCTTCAATACCCAAAAACCATAGGAAAGAAACCCATTAATGGCAAAGAGGAACGCTATAAAAATGCAGAAAGGAACGCTACGAGAGCGCAGATAAACTGCCAGAAACCAGCAGGAAATAACATCAAACCCTAAAAACATCTTAAACATAATCTGTACTACACTAACTAATTGAAACTGGTAAAACTTTGGCTAATACTGCTTAGATCTTTACGGATCTGAGCAGTTTCGGGTTCGCCAGAGAAAGCTCATTTGTTTCACCGGAAATCGCACTTGAAGAGGAAAGAGATAATCGTTTTCTTGTTGTTAGCCTGCTGGACATTCTGCTTTTAAAGTATCTATTTTTCCATGGTTTGAATGTGTTAATTCAAGTCCTATTCTGAAAAACTTACAATATACAAGAATTTATATTCCAAATTTAACTTACAAATGTTATGGATCAGAAGATGGAGATGTGGAATAATTGGCAGCAACTTAACTGAAATAGAAAAAAAAACGTTTGCTATTTGATTTCCTATATAGTAATGTGGTAAATATGGATAAATTCTAGAATTTTTGGAGGAAGAAAAAAATAACTGCCACAAAATTTATATTAAAGAAGTAAAAATATGAATTTTGTCAAAGGATTCCAACACTATTTGCTTGTACTAACCAATGTAGTCAATACCGGATTTCGGTGAATATCGGCTAGGACCGAAATACGATATTTTGATGAAATATCAGTGAATATCGGTGAAATGTCGACAATATCAGCATCTCGGATAACACCGAAACCGATTTTAATGGCGATATCTCAGCCATCTTGGCTGAGATCGACTACATTGGTACTAACACCTGTAAATTGTACCCAATTCAACTGGGATAAATTTATTATATTACGAGCGGTTCGCTTTTGCTCGTTCAGGGTGATGATCTTGTAACATTCGATTTGCTTGATAAATAAATTTAAAAAAATTTAGCAAAAAAAACAACACAAATTTGCAAGATTGTTAAAAAGGGTTACCAGATTCTGGGGTACCAAGCCCAAGGCAAATGTTGTTTTGTTTTATATGAACATTTTTTTTTTATCTTATTTAAAATTTGGTAACCCCAGAATTCGGTCCCCCATTAGAAGCCTTGCAAATTTCATCATATTATTTTTAATTTCCTTAATTATAATTCGTATATGATGGAAGCACATTAGTTGATTGCGTTAGAAAACACAATTTGGTCTTCAAATAAAAATTCCTTAATTATAATTCGTATTTAGAAGTTTTTTTTGTAAAATAATCTTTTCATTATATATTACACCTCTATCAAAAGTTGATGGCCAGGTCCACTATATGGCATACAACATAATAACTTCGTATAGAAATATAGTTTTTGATGAGATTTTCTTTTCATATAATAATTAATTTCTAATAAATTTTATACGAATTTCATGACGATATAATTGCAAAGACAATAAATTTTATCATTTTGTAAAAGCAAGCTTTATGCATGGCCATCTCTTGTAAAGAGATATAACCACCATTAGCTAAATTTTTGTAGATAGTGTAACATTCTATAACAGAGTCTTGACTTAAAATTAAATATACAACATACTCGATACTGATCTCAAAAGAAAAAAACAACTCTTCGATCAAGTAATTTTTTAGGTCTACTGTTGCACTTATTTTTCTTTTTTACTATTTAAATTAAAATATATTTACCGCGTACTCGGTCCTCGCTAATTATTGGATACCATATATCCAACTAAACATTGCCAACACTATTAGCAGCTAATTTTTTTCCCAACCAAGGCTATGGCACAACTAGGATTTTCTGGCATAGCCTTTTCTATCCATAGTATCTGCTCATACGAATGATGTGGTGGCAGTAGACACTCCCCTTATGTGAACGGGGGTGTTGATTCATTGATATAGTGTCTAAATGATGTTGTTACTTTGTAGACAAAGACAATACTACTTTTTGTTTATTACGTTGGTATATAGTCAAGCAACGGTTGTGTATAGCCCAACCTTTTCTTAATTCGTTCTAATCTTTTTCTAAAACAAATGCTTATTGGGGAGGCAAAATTAAAGTTTCCTTTCCTTTCCGCCCAACACAACAGAACCTCGGAATGGTAGTTCCCCAGCCTTTGTGTTTTGCTGAGCTCACCAATCCAAGTGGGTCAACAACACATTCAGTTTTTAAAACTGTTAACGGTAACATCATTTATTGATCAGCAAACCTTAGCTGTCATTTTGCCATCCCATCACTTGGTGTTAGATTCCGGTCAGCTACACCCATTGTCCATTCACATTATCATAGCAGTCCTTCTAGACAGACCGCACTTTTGAACTACGTGAAAACTGTGTTGACTTAGTTTTTCTTTGTGGGTCCCGGTGGGTTCCACATAGGACAGCAGGGCCCGGTATTTATGAGAGATTTTTTTGGGCGGTTTTTTTTGGTCGTTTTTTTTCTCGGTTCATCGGGAAATTTTGTTATCATAGACAATAAAATATGAAGTCAACATCTTGGATTTTATAGGGTTATAGGGGTTGTAGCAGTATCTCTAGAGATTGGAGCATAAAAAGATCAAACCATCAATGATTCCTTTAATCATCAATCCCTACCCATGGTAAGATAAGATAAGATTCTTAACCATGTTACATATGGGTCTACAAAGCCGAGCATACATCTCTAACCAAAAACGGATTGGATTTAGGTATAAGCTGAGAGATAAAACAGCTTTCACACAAGACGAGAGAGGTCCACATCCTCTCGTCCAACGTTACCGTGTCGACATCGATTGGCACCAGAATTTTGAGCTGGTACTCGATTGGCTTGACCCACAGGGTTGGCCTTAACCCTGAAGCCTTCAAAGTTAAGAAAAGCAAAAACACTTCCTACAACAATGTTGCAAAAAAAAAAAAAAAACACCTACCAAAACATTTCCTCTCACAAAAGTCTGCCCCGTAGTGTCAATAGGGGGCGCTATTGTGAGAAAAGGAGTTTTGGTGCCGATTTTTTTCCCCAATTCATCTTTTCCTTTCTTTTTATCCCCAAACATCTTTCCGTTTATTTTTCCATGCAATGTGTCGTAGAGGTACAAATCATAGTATTTTGTGTTGGATTTATCGCGGGGTTCTAAGAGTTCAACATTTCCAAATGGAGAATTTAGAAGCATACTATGTCACAAGGAAAAATAAATGGGGAAAAATATTGGAAATATGTAGCATTTCCGCGAACAAAATTCTAACTTTTTTAAACATTACATGATATCTATCAAAATGTCAGTGGCGTTCGTATTACTAGCAGAATTTATACTGTTATTATAAGATATAATGTTCTAATTCTAAGAAACTGACTAACCAGGGTAAGAACACAACCTATTTGAAGGATTAAGATCAATTTAATGTGAATAAGCAGAACCCAGCCTCAATATTCTTTAATTTTCGGAGTTTTTCTTTTTAATTGCATTGCCTAATTACATTTTCTCCACCTCATTTATCTTGTAGTCATACTGATAAATAAGTTCCGGGTTCAAGAAAATGACTAACCATGATAAGATTTAATGTTGTAATTCTAAGAAAATGACTAACCAGGGTAAGAATACAACCTCTTTGAAAGGATTAAGATCAATTTAATGTGAACAAGCAGAACCCATCCTCAAGATTCTTTATTTTTCAGAGTTTTGCTTTTTAATTGCATTGCCTAATTACATTTTCTCCACCACATTTATCTTGTAGTCATACTGATAAATAAATTAATATATTTGTTTACTTTACAATTAAGTCTTACTACTATTGCACCTTGTGTATTAAAAATATATATAAATACTAAAAGAAATTCAGAATCTAATTGTAATATCCGTAATTTTCTCATGACGTATCCTAGAGGATGGTCATTGAATGAGATGAAGCTTCATCACATGTTTGTATTGCGTACTCTATGATGCGTTATTTGAGCATCTCCTTAAGCCTGTGATGCACACTTGGTAAAGTAATGCGTTTTGTCCGAAGTCCGCCATTTGTGGTGGTTCGCCTTTATGATGCGTCACTAAGAAAAAAATGATGCAACACCTTGAAGTTGTAATGCACATTTCGCAAAAGTGGTGCATCGTCTTGGCATTATGATGTCGCGACATCATTATGCTCGTTGCTTACCAAGAAAATGCAACATTTCTCTATGTTGCTTACTCAAGAATGCATCATGATGCGCATGATGTATTGTTCGGTCAAATATTAGCCTCAGATGGAACTGGGTGGGCATGGGTGTCCACCAACTCCCAAGAAGGTATTTTTAAAAATGAAAGTAAGAAAAATATAGGGAAAAAGGTGTTGGTCGAAGATTGGAAATGCATCTTTAAGCAACAAACATTAACCATTAAAGCATATTTGATGCCAAGGCATCATTAAGCCGTCTTGCTACTCGAGGAAAGCTTCATGATGAGTACGTATCATTTTTGCTATGTCGCTAAACCAAGAATGTATTATTCTGATGCATATCGAAGGAAAGGTCAGTGTTTCATCAAGTTGCATGTTCAGAACAAGGGAATGTATGCGTGTGAACAAAGTGGAATTAGCTATGCATGGTCTTGTCCATATCTTGCGAAAGCCCCTTAACCTACATGGACTAGGCTTTGCTTGATATTTTACCTTGCAACACGAGTTGATTTTGGTTGTTTGTTCAGAAATTGATGAACTACGGTTTGTGCTTGATCCCTTCATGGTATAGGATGTGTATGTTGGCATCCATATTGCACTGCATTTGTGGTTCAACACTTTGCCGTTTATACCTTTTAATTAAGAGATGATTGCGACACTTTGGTAACTCATATCATATTGGCTCGACGTGTAAGACAAGAAACGATTGTTGCCTCACTTGATGAGATAGTTGTGGTCCATTTCTTGGATGTTCATATTGCCTATCAAGCCATTCAATGTTGGCATGCACCAATTGTAAATTGGGGATGGCTAAGAAAGGAAGATAACAAATATTGCAAGTTATAGGAGCTTGCATAAACCACTTGCATCATGGGAATGATGCACGATAAAATTTTCATGGGCCTAGATGATGTACCCTTTACACGAGCAAGATCAGTGCATGCGTCCAACTCAATGCCGAAGCGAAGTACGAAAGCTGAAAATATGCTTGCAATGACCGATGGCATGGCCAAATGCTTGGACAAAACTCAGAAGTCTGTGATGCCTGCAAAATAAATATACCCTTAGTAGAACAAGGATAAGTTGGAACAATGTGGAACTATGTATAAAAAATTGCGTCCGAGTATCATGCTTGCAAATCATGTCTAGAAAGGCAAAACGACGCATATTTACCTGGTAAAACTTGAAGTTTTACAACCCACTCAGTGCTTCGAAGCGACGCATCAGTGAGCTTTGGCCTGCGCAACACAGTGCTAGAGGCGAGATTTCCCGAGGCGTCACACTAATGTTGTTGCGACTTAATTCATGTATTCTAGATATCTTGGGATATTTCCTAAGTAGATTATACAATTAATTTGCCGAAGTTTCTAGGTTGTATAAAGATATGCCTCACTTATTATAAGAGATCAAGTAATGAAATTATCTTTTATGTGTCATTTTATTTTTAAGTTGTAATGAGAGAAAATATTTGAATCCATGTGTTCTCATTAAACAATATCTGCTCGTGTTGAAACAACTACCATGACACCGTGATCAAGATTCTTCAAAAGCAGTGCAAAGCTAAAAATGACGACTCTGAACCAGGATCAAGCTTTGCTTTTGACTATGATTCCTTCCTTTACCTTGAGAGTTTCCTTGAAAATGGTGGGACCAGAGGCGTACGATTGAAGTTTTCTTCTCTTATGATTTGAGTGAATGAGTCCAAAGTCGAGCTTCTGCGGATTCATTTCCTAAAATTCAAAGATGGAAGGAGTGGCCCATAAGGAATAACTAAACTCAACTGCTAAGGAGACAACGACCTATGGAAATGCTCGACATCGAATTGCTTGAAGAAAGCGTTCTTTCTTGCTCTCTCTAGAAGGACGACCTTCAAGCCTTTCTTTCTGAGAAAAAAAAGCCAATTTAGAAGTACACCATTAGAAGCTGTCATTACGAATATGTAGGTTACACAAAGATGTTGTGGCATTGTAGGATACCTAGATCATAATTTTTATTTCCGAAATAAATTTTATGATAGAATGATGAAGCATAGCGCCGCAATAACAACATCCATTGCTAAGGTCTTCAATGGGTTCTAGTGGTATGAACCATATGACGTTTGATTCTATACAAACTTCTGATTTTAAACCTCATTGCACTAATCCATTTGTCCAACAAATGTTTCAGAATTAATAAGAATGCTCAATTTAACTTTTTGTTTGATGTGGGAGTTTTAAGGTACTATATAGCAATATGAGAACTTATTTTCCCATAATTTTTGTATATGTGATAATTAATCAAAACTTATTTGCCCAGAATTTTGTATATGTGATAATTAATCACTAAAAATATGTATGATCAACACATCGATCCACCAATGACGAATAGTCTATAATCAGAGTTTTATAAACTTGACCCTTCTTGTAACTGAGCAAGGATAGGCTTTACAAATGTCCACTGGCCAAGGGTTAACCGTAGATAACCCATTATATAAGGAGATCTCGGAACATTGATGTATAATCCACAACCCGAGAATATTTCCTTTCAAAAAAAGTGTTAGAAGATGCTTGATGTGAATCTTTACCAAACGGGAAATAATGAAGTCGTTTGAAAAATTGTCGGAGTTTTTGTACGGTGAAGATGATCCTCACCAACCTTGAAACAAGCATTGATCAGACCACCACCTAAATGTAAGATTGGTATTGTATGAAAAACAAGAAAGCCTCAAAACTACAACTATAAACCGAACATAAACATGAGCTAACTATAACTGGGTCAACTCAAAACTCTGTGAAATGGTTGAGAGCACATGGAAAACATAAAATCCGAATTGAGCTAGTTTGAGCAAACTTAAAAGGTTTTTTTACCTTTATAAAAAACTTCCTGCCCTCAGAATTTACCCTATCCTTCATGACGTGTCCTAAAGTAGTGGCCATGATTGTTCCATTACGAGAGGAAAAAAAGAATGAACGGTGCTTCGTTTTATATTCTTTTTTTAAGCGGGAGAGGAGGGGGCAGACCTGTACGGGTGATACGGCCAACTAAATCAAGCAGGTACTGCAAGACCATGCATCAAATTCAACTCTAAATACAAATAACAAAATAAGGTAATTTTCACCCACGTTTAATAAGGCTTGGGAACATGAAAATTTCAAAATAATTGGCACATCCTCGCCCTTAGATCTTTCACTCTTACTCCAGTAATTTAATCTAACAATCAAAATGAAAATCCAATCTTTTGCACGTGATTGTGGTCCCACATCCTCCCCCATCTGATTTTTCCTTTTCATAAAACAAAAGAAAGTGATTTTTTAACAGAATAAAAATAAGATAAATGACTGTTTACCAATAAGAAGAAAGAAAAAGAAAGCATAATAAGAAGTGTGATTAGCTTCTGTCCTCTATAGGGTATAGGCTGTAAGCTAAGCATCCTCCTATACTACAAGTAAGGGAAGAAGAGTTTTCTATTCATTTCAGATTATTATGTAATTTCCTTAACACTTCCATTCATTTCCTTGTTCAGCAAAGGAGGCCTCGCTCGCCTAACTCTCTCTTAAATCTTCTCTTTCTCCATCTTAACACGCTTTGTTTCTTTGACCATACATACACCAATCTCCAGCAACACCCACAGCTTTGACAGCCTCTCTTTCTGTATACAAACAGAGAGTTACAACAGGACTCTTTCTCATAACTCACCCAACTTATTCTCCTCATCACACTTCTAATTAAGCTTCTCTCTGTTTTCATTTCTCTTCTTCTCTATCACTCTTTCTCTGTTCATTCATAAAGAGAACTAACTTAAAGAAACAAAGATGGTTAGATACCAACGTTATCATCAACTTAAGAAACCTAGTTTACTAATCAAACAACAACAAGGAGATGAAGATTCACAAACCCTTATCTTTGAATTTGGAAATAACAACTTTTTGTACTGTAAAAAACCCAAATTTGTGTTTCTATTCCTTTTAGTTCTTCTATCTTGTTGCTTAGTCTTTGCACCTCATCTCTTCACTCTCTGTAAGTTCCCTTTCTCTCTAATCTCTCTGTAAAATGGGTATCTTTCGATTATTTTTTTTTTTGAATCTCTCGACTCATGGTACTACTTTACTCTTTGTTCATGGCAGATACTTTTGCAGTAGGAAATGATGGTTACTTCTTTGATACAACAAGAGATTATGTTCCTATTTGTGCTTCGATTACTCCTGGTAGTGGGTTTTTCTCGAACCCATGATTTTAATTTTGAAATCGTTGTAGTTCAATCTTTGATGTTTTCCTGTTTTTTTTATGTATTTTGTAGGTAATATATGCTGTGATAGAAGTAGTATTCGTTCAGATGTTTGTTTCATGAAAGGGGATATAAGGACTCACTCTATTTCAAAATCAATATATCTCTACTCATCCAAAAACATCAGTTATGGAAGAAAACTACAGAAACAAAAAGGTGAAGTAATCATACAACATGAAAAGATTAAACCCTATACTAGAAAATGGGAGAAGAATACAATGGAAAGAATTGATGAATTAGACTTATTTGCTGTTAAGAAATCCAAGAAGAATAAAGCAGATTCAAATCCATGTCAAGTTAAACACTCAGTTCCAGCTGTTTTCTTTTCTAATGGTGGTTTAACTGGAAATGTTTACCATGAATTCAATGATGGGATTCTTCCTTTATTCATCACTTCGCAGCACTTGAAGAAGCAAGTTGTTTTCGTTATTGTGGAATATCATGAGTGGTGGTTTACAAAGTATGAGAATATTCTATCTCAGCTTACGGATTATCCAGTGATTGATTACTTTGCTGATAATAGAACGCATTGTTTCCCTGAGGCTATTGTTGGTCTTCAAATTCACGATGAACTTGCAGTGGATAGTTCATTGATGCAGGGGAAGAATACGTCAATTCGAGATTTTCGTGAGCTTCTTGATCGGGCATATTGGCCTAGAATCAGCGGATTGTTAGACGAGGAAGAAGCTGAATTGAAGGCAAACATGTCTTCGTTGCCTCCGTGGATGGCTTCTTTGAGAGAAGAAGAAGAAGAGATTAAGCAAGCAGATTTAAAGACAAAGCCGAAACTAGTGATAATATCTAGAAATGGGTCGAGGTCGATAAACAATGAAGAAGATATGGTGGAATTAGCTGAAGCTATTGGCTTTCAGGTAGAAGTGCTGTTTCCAAATCCAAGGACAGAGTTAGCGAAGATATATCGAGTGCTCAATTCCAGTGATGTCATGATTGGTGTTCATGGAGCTGCAATGACACATTTCATGTTCATGAAACCAGGTTCTGTATTTATCCAAGTTATCCCTCTTGGAACAGATTGGGCTGCAGAAACTTACTACGGTGATCCTTCCATTAAACTTGGACTCGAGTACATACCCTACAAAATCCTACCAAAAGAAAGCTCTTTGTATGGTAAATACAGCGAAGACGATCCGGTCCTTGCTGATCCCGATAGTGTTAATGCTAAAGGATGGGAGTATACTAAAAAGATCTATCTGGACGGGCAGAGTGTGGATTTGAATCTTCGACGATTTCGTAAACGATTGGTTCGAGCTTACGAGTATATGCAACAGAGAAAACGGCATGGTGCACATTAAGAGGTAAACCAGCACCAGTCATACAAATTTACCAAGTAAAGCTGCAGAGTGTGGATTTGCATCTTCGGGAGTTTCGTATAGCTCGAGCTTACAAGCATATCTCATTGAGAAAACTGCAAAAGGTCCATACTGGTGGAGGTAAACCAACAGGCATGCAAAATTGTCCAAGTACAGCTTCTACTTGAGTGTAACTTTGGATTCATTGCTTGAATTTATGTATACAGGAAAGCAAAATGTATGTAGATATATGTTTTTTTATGTTTTTTTGGTGTACAAAAAGTAGAAGAAACTTAAAAAAGGATGTTGATTTTTTTTCTTTCGTTAACTTTTAAATGGAACAAATACTGAAATTCTTTTTGTTTATTACGTTTTCAAGATCCGCATTTTTAATATCTCAGTAACTTTGAATAATAATAGAGTGAAGCACATGAAATCCAGGGTTCCCACATGCCATGTTAGGCATGTTGCGTCCAACTAGTATATAAATGTTGGTGCTGCTGCATTATGCAGAGAACCAGGCATTATTCTGTTAGTTGTTGAAGACTGAATAGAATTATAAACTTTATAAAAATATTCTTTTGCTTTCTTAGCCATTGCAGTGAACTGGCAGCCTCAGCTCAAAATCTGCACCAGGGTTGTATGATAGACTGATTTAGAATGTTAACGGCTATACAAATTTCTATATGAGACTGTTCTCATGGTAAAGCTTGAAGGTATTGACAATAACATTGGATTCGTTACTTAAATATAGTAAAAAAGAGAGTTGGAATTTCTACGGTGAAAAGTCAAGCTCAACTAATGAGCTATGAGAAGATTTAATCATGTTCAGAATCCACGACAAAATACAGCATACACAGGAAATAGAGAGGCTGCATTATTAATGAAAAAAAGTAAAAGACCAAGCCAAGGAAATAGGAAAAGTGTTTAAATTGAATGCATAATGTACCTCATAAGTCAAATTCATACAATCTATGAGCACAAAACAACACAATTTCTATCTATTATGTCTAGGGTTTTGGGGACACAGTCCACTTCATTCCTACTAATAAATCCAAAGAAAGACTACAAGGTAGAAGTACAAATTTCTGGGAGTTAAAATTTCAATATACCAAAATTATCACTAGGGAAAACGCTACCAGCCTACGACATCCAAAATGCTGCCAATTGGGGCTTAAGTTATGATTTTTGGATAATTTATGGAGTTTGAATTATAAACTATGAGTCTATGACTGTTCAGCGCTCGTGTTATAGGGGTAAAACACTTTCCGCCTCAAAATGGGCGGCCGGGTCACCTTCACCCATTTTCTGGCACACATAGATATAATGGGACTCTGGATCTTCTAGAACAAAACCTGCAGGAAGACGACCGCTCTCCGTTATAGGAACAGGTTCCAGGATCGATTCTGATGACGAACTAGTGCCATCTGGCTTTACAAAACCTGGTCTGGCTGCAAAAATCAAAGTAAAAATTAAAAGGATAGAAAGGAACGGAAAGAAAAGAAAACAAAAGGAAGAAAAGTAAAGAGAAGCGATTAAAAATGTTGAGGTAGAACAGCCAAATATAGCACAATCAAACAAATACAGGAGGTGGACCCAGTTGCAAGAAGTTGAATGCTGCTAGCTACGCACAATGCATCAAAATCACAATGGCATACCTTGCTAACACTACCATAAGCGAGTCTTAATTAATACTGGAAGAAAGCATTTGATGAGCAGCATGAGTGCTTCCATTGGATTAGCAAATTAGCTAATGGACTACTATTACAATACCTAGGGGAATATAAATAGGAAAACATTCAATTTATCTCCGTGAAGATAAGTTAGCTTAAGAGAACCGCAAGCAGGACTTAAGTCACTGCCTACAGAGGACCATATTGTTAGCACAATTGTGTGTTAAAGAAGCACAACAAGGATGCTATCAAGGATTAGCAGCCTGCCGGTTACTCTGACACATCCTTTGCGTGCTTCTAGACGCAAAATGCACGGAAGCAGCCTATAGGACAAAACCAATCAGTTTTTATTGCATGAATCATCATCCAATTAACAATCCTTGGGGAGTTCAGTTGACCTCATTTAAATCCATTTCATGTCTGACCATGACTAAAACTAAGAAAGATTTCTGCAAACGTGAAAAATCCATTATAGGAAGAGCATACTCGTGAAGAGAGAGAAAGTCTTATGATAATTTCAACCACTACACTCTTCTGCTGGAAGGGAAACTAGAGATCATTCTAAGAATCAAACATACAACAACAAAATTTCTATGAAGGTCATCCAACATCTAACATTGTAAACTGAAAAAACAGAAGAATTACCAGGAAATTTCTGGAAGATGGTTGACTCAACAGTGTGGAAATACAAATGTAGAATATAAACAGGAGTAGCACAAATATGGTGAAAGATCAAATGAAAATATAAAAACCATTCAAGGAGCATCTTAGCAAGAGATGGGAAAGGAAGTCCAAACTCACGTATGATGTACAATGTAATTTTCCAGTTATATCCATGACGATTTAAATGTGGAACCCTTACAGTTGGATCACCATAAGTTATCTGTAAATTGGAAAAACAACTTGTTAGCTTGCAGAATATCAAATAATGAACAAAAATAATAAAAGAGGACAATTTCAAGGTATACCAACATATAGATCCCCCCGGCTTTAATAAGCCTACAAGCAAGAAAGACTATTTGTTAGATAGAGGAACTGCAAATAGAAAACATTAACGACCAAATAGGAACTGCAAATTGAATCCTATACTACAGAAGTAGTTTACTATATTCATCTCCTGAGATGATGAAGCCTAAACCTGCTCACTTCCCCTAGCATTTGGGCAGCACTAAGTGGAGCATCCGTACCACACTAGAAATCAAACAAAACTAAAATGTCAGAACAGGACTGCTTAAACAAATCTTGAATCAAGAACACTTGAATCTCAGGTCTTACCATCAAAGAATCAAGAGTGCCTAGATGGAGGAAGAACGGCAACCAAGGATGTGGTAGTTAGGTAATAAGAAAAACAAAAAAGATGTGTCAGCTCATCACCTTTTAATTTAACATGCTTTCATATTTTATTCTGTTAATAGACAAGACAATACCTTTGTCCACGACACAGTCAAACGAATCATCTTGAAAGAAACTCATATCCCTTACGTCCATTGTCATGTCTGTTGACATACATAAGGATCATAGGTTTCATTATGAAAGATAATGTAAGATATATATCACAACCTAAAACTAGAAATAATTTTTATTTAATTAGGATACATTTCAGTTGAGGAATGTCCTTGTACTTCTTCTTCATCATCTCGATCGCCACTGAGGATATGTCAGTGTTCATAATATCTTCGTATCCATCCTTTACCATATCCTCTGACAAAACTGCAAATAAAAACAAAACATATCTTAGGATTGTCGCCAATTATCAAAACTGAGTACCAAATTAGCTGAAACCATTCATGATGTAACAAGTTGGGATGTTATAAATTCAGATGCTACTTTTGCAGGAAAGAGAATAGATTCGCGTCATGTAATCTTTGAGTGCTCCTATGCCTCCTCTATTTCGGATTACTTTATCGATTAAAAAAATAGATACCTATCATACAATCTCTAATGTGGTTTCCTCGACATTTCAACTGGATGGAAAAGAGGGAATAACAACATCCCCCACAGTTGCCATTCTTTGGCGCAAACAGCGAATTACAAAGACATTTTGAAGGGGCGGATATATATGAGCTACCAACAAGATCAAGATATAAGCCTCTTCTATGGTGAGAATGAATGGCGTATCTGCTAAGTGCTAACTGAATGGCTGAAAAGATGACTGTCTTTAAGCTTCCTTGAGATTTTTATTGGATTTTTTGTCTGCCCTGTTTTGCCTTGGTTGTTTCCAACCCCATTTTTAGCTTCGCATTTGGTCGGCCTTTGAGTTCCATTATTATGTACTCCTTGTAAAAACCAGAGATTAATTAGGTTTCCCCCGAATTATTCTAACCATAGTTTATAAGAGGAGAATTTTATTAATAGAGTTCACATGTTCATTCTCTGACCTCCTCTAAATTCTAAACAGTTAAGTTAGGGTTAAAACAACTGTGTGGAAACCTAATCTCTAATATTTGCATTCCTTTCTTTTTTGATTATTGAACCGCCATAGCTAATTAGCTATTAGCTATCAACTATCAAATACAATCTGACCTATTCATGCCCTCATTTGTGCCGCTGTGCCGCTTATATACTTTGCTTATCAACCATCAAACGTCAAGTGCTACTTTGGCATCAAACATTTTCCCACACTCCTGGAGCTGGAGGCAACTAGGAATAACCCAGGGTTCTCCCATGGATTGTTTCCCAACATGATAAGTCATACAATGTGCTACTCAAGCAATCAAATTAATTTAGCAACACAGTACAAACTCAACTATTTTATTCCCTGATTTCAATGAGATGATTTGCAATATTTCACAGTGCTACTATATAGATGAGGTGCCTGAACCTAAAATTCTAATTCATCTTAGACTAGTGAAAAAGTTACATGCGAGTAATCAAATATATGTAAACTAACTAAATTCATTTGGATTAGCCACAATTCCAACAGACCAAGATCAACAAAACCCTAAATTTGATTGATCTGAGACATGAAACATAGATAAGCATATGAAATATATATGTATAGAGAGATTACCAGCATTGCCGCAGCCAACCATGAGGATACGAGATGAGAAAGGAATGAATTTGAGAAAGAAGGGACGAAGAGAGGAATAACGCTGATACCAATCAAAAGCTCCAGCTTCTTTAATGTAACGAGCATCCCAGTACGTTGCATCACCATAATTGTATGAATTAAAGTTCTCAACGTCTCTCTGCATCTCTCTCTCTACTCAGGTGCGCTCCTCTTTTGACTTCTTTTTGCTGCTATTGCCGTTCAAAAGAATAGGTTGGGAGTTATTGCTTTGTTTTCTAGGTCTTTTCTATATAGAAACTCCTCGACAAATTTGGGGTTCAACCGATTCGAGGAAAAATAATAATCAAGTACTAACAACTACCAACTACCAACTTGCAACTACCATGTAAAAGCAGCAGCAAGAGATAAACTGATTACTGACAAGATCTCTCGGTGGTTTGGGTTGTTAAGGTTTTGTGAACATAACTTCACAATCTTATCCCTTGGATTGGATGTTTAAAGTGTGATGGGATGGGAGGCCAAACTTATATCTGTAGCACGTATTCATTTAGAATCCAGTTATAATGCTGTTGAAACTATCAGAGGGACTGTCATAATAGGACAAAATGGACAAAATAGCTAAACAACCATCGTTTAGTTAGTGTTGTTATTTTAATTAGCTAATCATCAAATTAATGAACTTCTTTTTATCCTTAATGAAAAAATTAAATTAGATTAAGAGTTAGGTTTGGAGTAGAGATAAAATAGAGAGATTTCTTTTTGTTTTTGGAGATTTATTTCAAAACCCTAAATTTTGATTTACTCAACCAAAATAACTGATTTCAGTGGTAAATTGGAGGTGGGTGAATCTCTATATGATTAGAAAAACCATATTTTACAGATACCCCATGATAGAGATCCTACTTTGGCTAATCTCTTAGCTCCAATGTCAATTTCAGGGCAATTTACAGTTGAAATTAACCATAGAAGCCAACCGTAGGGGTTATTTACGGTTGGAATGAACCATAGAAGCCAACTGTAGGGGCCATTTACGGTTAGCATCTGATGAACATCCAACTGTAACTGGTTAAAATTGGGGAAAACCAATTACGGTTGGATTGTTATCTTACGAGACGAACAGTAAATAAAATATGGTTGTCTAGTATTCAACCGTAACTATTTACCGTTAATAACTCTTAAGTCAAAACCAACCGTAATCAAACTCAAAATCTTAGATTATTTTCACTTAGGAATTTTTACGGTTGGTACTGTTAAAATCGATACCAACCGTAAACATTTTTACGGTTACAAAATGAACCGTAACTGGATATTCCAAATAGTTTTATAGGATTTACGGTTGGTAGTTCTTCAATCACCAACCGTAACACCTTCAGAAATTAAATTTACGGTTGGTAATTGAAGATAACCAACCGTAACTCCAACTGTAACCCTAATTTAACTTAAATTTGAATGCATCTAACCTAATTCGAACACAAAAAAACAAACCCTACCTTACATAAGTCATGTTGGTTAACCTATCCAATGGTTTAAGCGTTTGAGAAAATAAAATTAATGGAGAAGAACGGTTAAGACCGAAGGAAAAGAGAAAAAAATGAAAGAATACTGCTTTTGATTATTTTATTTTTTTATTGATTAGGTTTAAATTC
Source organism: Papaver atlanticum (assembly GCA_023531105.1). Taxonomy (NCBI): domain Eukaryota; kingdom Viridiplantae; phylum Streptophyta; class Magnoliopsida; order Ranunculales; family Papaveraceae; genus Papaver; species Papaver atlanticum. The sequence goes on along the minus strand of JAJJMB010017781.1, from coordinate 3,405,056 downwards.
ATTGTAGGGTAAGTTAGTCTTTTTAAGAGATGAAGCGAGGTTTTTATAGATAGAAGGGTAATCTAGACCTTTAACATGACACTAGGATACCCCCTAGCCAATTTGGTGGACATTATTATCATGGTGAAGTCCCTCCAATGGAATCATCAGCCCCTATAATAGGATTCATTCATTTAGGGCAGCTGAATGGAGTGGGTACCATATTATCTTCCAAAAGACTCGCAACTCACTCTTTTGCTAAAGCAAGGGAAAAAAGACATAAACATAGCAAGGAATTTAGAAGCCAAATCTTTCTTTTTTTTCATCATATTGTTGATGACGGGACTTTGCTAAAGGCGAAAATCATAATATCATTTGTGTCTCGTATCAGAAATATAAAATTTACATATTTGTTTTTGGTCCTGTATTATAAGTATGAAGTCTGTACTTTTATTTTAATTCTACAAGAGAATTGAGATTCTACAAATGGTTATGGGTACTCAATATTGATCTTGTACCTTCGCTATAAATATATGTATCCGCATATATATTAGGCTGAGTGCTATGGTCATTCAAGATTCAAGGTAGTTCCACGTCACTCTGAACCACCACCCAGCCCATACGATGATTCAACATTCCCTCTAAAAGCGATTTAACCATTGGGTGTCCGGCGTGTAACCATTGGGCGCTCCTGAACCAGCGTCCAATGATTTGGCGCTTGACCCTGCCAACTCGTTCAGAGCGCCAAATGGTCAGTCGCTCCTAGATTATCCCTATAAAACCGACAGAAACTCGATGTTCAGTTCATTTGTCTTCGCCAAATGGTTGTGTTATTTATTTTACTTCCGCATTATAATTGTTTTATATTATAATAAAGTAAATACACTTGTGCGTTAATCATAATCACTTGATATTGATCATATAGTAAATCGGTCTCGGACCGTAACTATTATCAAGTTGTCGTATTGTCTCGACTTTGTCCATAGACGATCACACTTGGTATCGGACTTATAGGTTGATAAATAAAAGATTATGGTGTGTTTGGGTACCCTCATCTTTTCAGTTTTGCTCAGGAGTTTCTGTGCAAGAAAGTTGAAGAAGATTACCTTCTGATCTGAGAAAATCTTTAAATGGATTAGATATGTATTCCCCCCTTGATCAGCACGAAGATTTTAATGGTTTTTGTGATCTGGGTTTTGATCATGGAAGAAAACTCGGTATATATTTTCAAAAAAATCAGATCTTGAACTGAATAGATAAACCCAAGTGTATCTTGTATGTGTCCCCTCCTTTAGAAACAACAGGTGACTTTCCCCAAACATCTAAATGGATTAAATTGAAAGGTGCAGTTGAAAAGGTGGTACTCTAATTAAAAGGAAGTTCCGGTTTTTAGCCATCTTACATGTGATGTAGCAAGGCTCTTTATCTAGTTGAACTGACATGAATGGGGAAACGATGGATGGTGATGCATATGTTGAAGCAATAACAACATTACTTTTAGACTGTGGAGAGATAATGAGAGACTCAATAAGGTATCATCGACCCACTCTACGGCCTATCCCAACTAGCTTTTCCGTCTTGGGATCCTGTATAACACAACCAGAAGGAAATAAGTGAATATTAAGTCCTTGATCACAAAGTTGTCCAATAGAAATAAGATTCATATGGTAATCTCTGGAACTAGAAGTACATCTGGGACACATAGTTTGTCTGAGGATTTAACCAATCCACTGTGAGTTGCAAATAATTCTAAACCATCATCAATATGGATCTTAGGAGTTATTATTGAAGGTAACTTCTCAAAATACCGTGAATTAAATGTCATATGATTGGAGGCACCTGAATCTAGAAACCATCCAGTTGAGTAAATACCTGGCGGAATTGCAAGTGCAGAGGCTACGCTAGGATTATTACCAATAGACAAGGCTTGTTTGATCATATCTTGGATATCAGCTAGATATGGATTATGTTTCTTCTCAATCTCAAATGAGACAGGTGATAGACGCATTTATGTGTCTGTTTTCATCTCTTTTATGTATAGTGTTAGTACCCATTTCTGTACTAATTTTGGTATTTTACCCCCTTGTAGGTGTTTTTGGAAAAATGGGCTCTTGCGGGAAAATTGGCTCGAAAAGTTGTTAAAGGCTCCTGGGAGGACATTTGCTATTCGGACTCTCACTTTGGATAAGGGGTAACCCATTTTCAGGCAGCTGCTAAGCACAGACCGAGACTGGATAGGGGGAGGACAAATTTCTTCACGTTTTCAAATATTCAAAAATGGCGGGAATTTCTTCCTTACACAGGCGATTTTTTTGGATGGATTTTTGATCGATTTTTAGGGAGATTAAAGGCCTGAATTTGATTGGGTTTGTTCCTATGGACCTAACAGGCAAGGTAAGGGTGTTGGAATGGATCCAAAGTGGCTAGAACTCGAATTGGAAGCGAAAACTTTCCAAAAATATCATGGTTTATTTTGGGCAAGTTTCTTGGTTTATTCTTGGAAACTTACGTGTAGAAGTGGAAGGAAACTCTTCTTAAAGACTTGTTTCTATCAAGGGAGGAGTTTGGAGAGCTTTTATTGATCGAATGCACGTGAAACAGAAAAAAAAAGAAGGAAATATCGAAACTTGCTGTGGAGGAAAAAACCAAGTTTATTCTCGAATTTTCTTTGCTCTACTATGTATAAAAGGGTTGGTTAGGGTCCTAGGAAGGATAGTAAGAAGTTAGGGGAAGTTTAGAGCCTTAGAGAAGCTAAAAAAAACCATTGAAAAAAAATCACGTTCTGCTGGTGCACAACTGAGCCGGAGAAGACGAAGAACATAAACAGCAGAAAAAGAAAGTCGCAGATTCTGTGACCGTAACTTTCAAACTTTAAACCTTTTGTAACAATTTTTGCAACAGTTATCTTCGCTTCGCAACAGTTCCGCTGTAGGTTTCGTAACAATTATATTCGTTACAGAACCCGCTGTTCAGAACTTTTCACTCTTTTAATCAACTTTTGAACACCAAAGATGTATTTTGAGCAAGAGATTAATATGAGGAGCTAAACCCCTTAGCCGAGGCGACGGAGGAAGCCATTGTTCCATGAAAAGTGGTATAATTCTATTTTTATTATTTATTGCAATTATTTTACATGATTTTTTGCATAGAACTTAAAAGAAAAATTGGTTTTTATTGAGTAGTTGTGAAGTGTTTTGATGGGATATGCTTGGTTTTAATACTTTTGATGTTTCATACTTCGTGCTTACAATTATTACTTCAAGAACCAAATTAGAGGCAAATATTAGAATCACTTTAAAGAAAAATATTGCATGAATATTGATTAGAATTTATCAAATAATTGGTCAATGGTGGAATCCAAAGTCTCGGTGTCTTTTTTTTAATTTGATACAATTTTATTTTAGTTAATTTGAGTCTAAAAGAATCCTTCACAAGTTCGAGCATCGAATCCTATTACCACTATTTTTACTACAATTAAAATTCATATCAACAGGTGCTGCAGTGAATCGTGCCAATGTTGTGTTAGAGTTTCTCCTCTTTTCACACATATTTCTGGATGTTGGTGATGGATAGTTGTTCACCATTTGTCCAAAGACAAAGCTTGTGATGTTGCTGATGATGTTGTCACAGTAGATGGTTGAGTGCAATTTCTGGCAATGCGTCCAAGTTGCTTGCAATTGTGACATTGGACTTGAGACATATCACGATTTGTTAAGGATGTTTGATTTCTTTGGAAGTTATGATTTGATCTTGAAGGTACAACAAACATGGCTGAGATGTCAGGCTTGATTCTTTTCCGTGTTTATTTGGTGATAAGCTCAGATAATGCAGCTTCTACAGTGTGAAGAGGTGTATGATGGAGAATAGTCGTTCTAACAGATTCAAACTCATCCTTTAAAGCCATGAGAAGTTGAACTAACCGTGATTATTCTCGATATTTTCCCACAGTTGTGCATCAGTAGTCCATTTAGGTTCCATTAGTGCCAGCTGATTCCAGATAATAGACATCTCAGCATGGAAATCTGATATTGACTGGTCGTTTTGTTGTTTCAAGGATCGAATATCTTGTTCGAGTTTGTAACGCTGAGCAAAGTTGATTTGAGTATACCTTTTAGAGAGGAAATCCCATGCTTCTTTAGCAACTTCAAAGCTGGTAAGGTGCATACTGATGCATGTGATCACAGTACATCGCAATATGTAGTTAGTGTGTTTCATTATGTCTCAGATATCCCATTTTCCACTAGTGAGTTTTTCCTATCCATGTTAATATCTTGTGATTGTTGATCTCCCAATCGCTGTAACTATCACTGGTTATGAGAGGAGATTTCTCTGGATTAGTTGCAACATGACATTTCTCCATTCCATCCACATATTTCCATAATCCTTTTCCCTTGAGGAAGCTTCTCATAAGAAAATACCAATGATTATAGTTGGTGCCATCAAACTTGGTTGTAATAGGTTGAGAGTCTTCTCGAGACATGATGAATAAAAAAGGATATCGCAGATGTAAACGAGATTAAGGATACAAGTGATACATATGAAGGATGCGTACGGTTTCAAACTTTGATAATATAATTGTATTTTAGTTGTTTGCAGCGGAAGATTGGATATTTTGTGGCTCTGATGCCATGACAATAGTAGTCATGGAATCAAGAGTTCTGTGTATATTGATTGGGTGTAGTTTGCTATAGAGCACTACTCTCCTTATACAGGAAATATTACAATCGAGAAGGAAACAAATATAATACAGAATATGACATATCCCAGGAAACTAATATATACTAGAGTTATACAATATATCCTAGAGTAATGAGATGGATATGCGAAGATATGCAGAATACTCTAGAATATTTCTTAACAAGTAGGAGATTAAGTAGAGCACTGATTGTATGGCTAGTATTATCAGCAGTTTTACTACAGATTGTATAACTTGTGCTACTAGTAGTATTACCGTTTGTATAGCTAGTACTAGTAGTTGTACAATTGGTTTCATCAGGAAGTGATACCGAAGGAGAATCATAGTAAGAAAAACTAGCTACCGCGATGTTTGTCGATGAAAATGTTACGATGATCAAACACAACACTGACAGAATTAGTTTAGAACAACCCATGATGACTTAAGAAGAAAATTTGTTATAGAATGAGTTTGGGTTTGTTTAGCATATATTTATAGAGTCAATTACAATGGATTTAGATTTAATAACTAGACCTTTCTATCAATTGGCATGTACATGTTAAAGGACCATATCTGATTACTTATTGATGTGCTAGAACTTGAATAAATATGCTCAAAAATGTATTAGGGATAGCTATTGGTCTGCAATCAATCTATTCAATTTCTCATTTTTATAATAAATCCAAGAAATATATTACATGTACTTAATGCAATTCATGTTCAAGGTTAATTGACTAGCTATCTGGATAATTAATCTCACACTCATGATATTTCATCAAGATAAACTTTGAAAGTTCTTACTCAGAATAGACTGAGAAAAACTTGTCTGAAGTTAGTTTGTATAAACTTGTTAATCCAGAGTCTCAAATGGTAGATTTTATTTGTTGACTTTTTGACACGTTATTGGCAAGTAAAATATGGAAATGGAGTAGAGAGGATAAAATGTATTCCCGTAGACCAATCAATGGGTGCATAGGATAAAATGTATCATGGAGTTCGAGTAGCATACGCCGCAATACAATACCATCAGCACCACGTCATCCTCCCATCTCCCTAATGATTTAACAAAAGTATATATGTTAGCCAAACACAAACTAGTAAAACCAGTCTAGGTTTTTGGTATACTTGCCATTGCCAATGCCAATCAACTACTGCATAAGTATGACAAAAAGCAAGAATGGACTGAAATTCAGAATTAGGTACGCACCTGCGGATAATTTAATCAACACAGTATTTCCACAAGTATGGCTCATCCCATACATACTGTTTGGATATTTTCTTAAGCTTAAGTTTTTGAAAATTAGACATTGTACTTCAATTATAAATATACTCCAAGAGACAGGGGTGTTGTACGCATAGTTTCACAAAAGAAAGGGCAGATTCAAAAATAATTAACAGAAATAGCAACCTGCAACAATTTACTTTCCACCACCCTCGATGCCTTCCCCCCCCCCCCCCCCTCCCCCGTTTTTTTGCAGCATTCACTCATTTTGACCTCTATGTTGGTGAGAAATTACCTATATTGTTATTCACACCTCAAAAAATAAGGGAGAAATACTATCCCACTTAAAACCTACTAGAGAACACACTCAAAACACATTCAAATTATTCCAGAGCTTCTCTGTTTCTTTACATCTCTGGACCTCTTAAGAACTTGAAAATTTTCACTTCTTTTCCTTTTTCTTTCCCATTTCTGCAATCCTTTTCTTGCGAGGTATGTTTCTTACTTTCTTGAAATCTTGAAATCTTCACTTCGTAAGTAAAATTAGAGGTTGGCTTATTTTTGCATGGGTTTTGTGTTTTTGTTTGAAATTGAAGTGGTGAATACAACGCTGTAGAGCAACTTCTCCAACCTGCATTCAACTTTTCCATCCTATTATTCATAATGAAGAAAGATCATAGCTTCCCCCTATTTGTTATTGTCTTTCCGTTATTATTCCTCACTGTAAACTCCAAGCCAAACGAAGAAGATGTTGGTACAATGTATGAGTTTAGAAACAGTTTGAGTTCATCTTCTTTAAAAGATATTGGTTGGGCAGATCCAAACCCATATACAGTAAAACCTCTCCGGAGAAATACTCCATATAGGAATAAACTCCATATAAGAATAAAAATTTATGGTCCCGACTTGGGTCGGTTATATTTAAGAATAAACTCCATATTGGAATAAGTCATAAAAAAAATTGGTCCCTCCTTAAGGATCCTACCTCCATATAAGAATAATGGACCTCATAATATAAATATATAACACTTGTCATACATCAAAGTTTAAGATGAAGAGATTTTTTTTTTTGTTTTTTTTTGTGCACAACTTAATACGAATATCTTCATACTCATTTGACTTCATTTGTCAATTTACGATGTGATAATTGTGATGTATGTGAATTGTTTTATAACAAATTTTGCATATACATAAATATATAAAAATAATAATAATCCTCATTTAAATAGTTTTTATATATACTTATACATATTTTTGTGTTTCCTATGCATATGCATGAATATACCCAAATACACATATGAAAAAATTTCTTTTGGTCTATTCAAGTTATACCTCCATATAAGAATAACTTCCATATAAGAATATCTTTTTGTGGTCCCTGAGATATTCTTATACAGAGGTTTTACTGTAAATGGAATCATGTCCATTGCAGCGAAGGAAGGGTTAAGGTCATCGATTTAGGTGATCTAGGAATAACTGGCACCCTCACTCCAATGGTCAGTAAGCTTAATGCTCTGGAAAAATTGATACTTGAAGGGAATTATTTTTCGAGTGATCTTCCAAGCTTGAGCGGAATGAGTTCGTTGAGGGTTGTAAACGTAAACGGGAACAATTTTACATAATTTTCTTCTGATTTTTTCTTCGGTCTATCATCCCTCACAGTCGACTGGTTAGACGACAATCCATTTTCCCCCGGGGAAATACCGGAGAGTTTGAAAGACGCATCAAAACTTTCTTTCTTTTCTGCTAATGCAGCAAATGTCAAAGGTAAAATCCCGTAATTTCTATCAAGTTTTAATTTTCCTTTTTTATACGTACTGCACATGTCACTGAACGACCTGGAAGGTACCATTCCCACTAATCTAGGCACTATGCACCTCATTGACCTTGCACTCAATGGGCAAACAAGAAAGCTAACCGGAAGTCTCCACATTTTGGCGAATATCAATTCATTAATTGGGGTTTATCTACAGAGTAATCGTTTTTCTGGGTCTTTGCCAGATTTCTCTAATCTAATTCATTTGAAAGTGCTTAGTGTAACAGACAATGACTATGTGGCATTGTTCCTTCATCCTTAACGGGTATTACAAGTCTGAGTTCGGTTAGTTTGGCGTACAATTACCTGCAAGGGCCTGTACCCAAGTTCGGCAAGTTAGTTAAAGTCGAGATGGGAAAAAACAACTTATGCTTGTCTGTTCCCGGTGATTTCCAGCCTGAAGTTATAAGCTTGCTTTCCTTTGCAGAATCGGTGGATTACCCTGTCAGAATGGCACAAAGTTGGGTCGGAAATGACCCGTGTGCGCAATGACTGAGGATCACTTGCCTAATGGTAAGGTCACAGTTATCAACTTCAAGAAAGGCTTCTCTTAAATGTAGCCCACGCTTTTATTAACCATAGCCCAAAAAGTTTAAGTTAAAATGAAAAACCAAACAAGTCTTAGTTTTTTTTCCAACAATTAAACTTAAATCCTTCTTACTCAAAATCAAAATAAACCCTAACTTTTTTTTCTCAATCATACTTAAAATTAATTATAATTGTTCTTTTAGTATTCTCACAAATTGAACAATTATATATAAGCCATAATTTAAACTTTTTCCCCAAAACAAAATAAACTCTAATTCTTATTTTCTCTAAAATAAATTTTTCTTAATCATGATTACATTAAAATTAATTGGGGTGTATATTTTAGTTGTTCTCTCTCAAAAAAAATCCACAACAACGTCAATCAAAATGGAATTAACCAAGGTTTTAATTCTTTTCCTAGAACCATTCTCCTAGAACTCCATAAACATAATCTATAAAAAGAAAAAATCTATAAGATGATGTTTTTTTCTTCACAATCATGATTATACTAAATTTGATTGAGGGTGTTGATTATTCTTAAAAAACATTAATTATGTCAAATATCTTACATAAATTTGATTAGATAATTAACTTTTTTTTTGTTGATGTTGATTTAGGGATTTAATGATTATCTTATTATTATGGGTTATATATAATAATTATACATAATTTCGCGGGCTATGTCGAATGATTATAAAGGTCTATTTGGTTAGCTTAAATACTTATTTTGAATGGGCTATGGTTAATAAATGTGTGGGCTATATTTAAGAGAAGCCTCAAGAATTTTGGACTTACGGGTTCTATATCTCCCAAGATTTCGTTCATTCGTACTCTGGAAAAATTGTCCTTTCCGACAATAATATGAGTGGCCCAATACCAACTGAGTTAACTAATATGCCTAATCTCAAGTTGGTTGATATTATGAACAACCAACTGTCATCTAAGATTCCACATTTTAGAAGTACTGTAACCGTAATTACATCAGGGAACCCAAAAATTGAGACTTCACCACCTCCAGGAAGTTCAAAGAGCAGGGTATTAGTTATCGTGGCCGTGGGTTCTATATTTGTGGGAATTTTTATATTTGCTTCGATCGCAATGTTATCTTTCTGTCTGTATAAAAGAAAACAAAAGCGATACAGTTCTACGCTCCAACCCAATGGTGATTGAAACAATATGGCCTTGTTTGGTAAAATGTATGATTATTTATTTATGATTATAGATAATCATAAATTGATAAATGATTTTGATATAATCATTTTAAAAAAAAAGTTTTCCCAAACACTTTTTTTCCTTCAAATAATTGATTATCTTAGAATGATGATATCAAAAAGGAGAGGAAAGAGCAATGATTTAGGATTTTTTTTAGTCCTATATTGTTTTTTGGTCTCTCTCTTGATAGTTTAGAGAAAATACGAAGAAAAATTTCAATTTCAGTTTGTTAGAAAAAATAATTGATTATAATAAATTTTCAAAACAACTTTTTTGTGTTTATGGAAATAATGGATCTTTTCAATTATGATTAAAATAATCAATTATTATAATGGTTACCAAACACATATGGAATCCATTATAATTTGCATAATGGATGCTGATAATTCATTAAAATAATGGTTACCAAACAGCCCCATAGTAAGGAATTTCCAATTGAACTACTTGAAAAGGCCACCAACAATTTTAGTCAAGAAACTCTTTTATGTAGGGTGCAACAGCGAATGTTTACAAGGGGGAACTGAGCGACGAAACAATTGTTGCAGTGAAAAGAATGATAGGTGATATGAGTAAGGAAGCCTTAGAGGCGTTTAAGTCCGAAATTGAGATTTTTTATTTAAGTCAGTGATGTGAATCTTGTTGCTCTTCATAGGTTTTGTTTGACGGCAAATGAAAGGATTCTCGTTTTCGAATACATGCCATAGGGAACACTTGCTAAACATCTTTTTAATCTGGATGGTGTGCCTCTTGATTGGACAAGAAGGTTAAGCATTGCGCTGGACATTGCTAGGGGTGTTCAGTATCTTCATCATCACGCTTACATTCACAGAGACTTGAAATGCACAAACGTTCTTCTCAATGAAGCCATGACGGCTAAGGTAGCCAATTTCGGTCTAGTTTGTAAGACTCCTACTGGCAATTCAGCTGCGCAACTATTAGAAGTTGTTGGAACTTTTGGTTATATGGACCCGGAGTATTATCGTAAGTGTACAATACATTACTGCTTAGACTAAGAAGCATTTTTTTTTCCTGGAAAGTTTAAAAGCAAGTCTTAATTCTTAGACATCTCAGTGTCAATTCTTTTGAGTTGGTCTTTGATTGGGCCGATCGAGTGAAGTGAGGGAAGATCTTTATACGATCATTTTTTTATAAAATGTAAGTGATCAATTAACATAAAAAGATTGAATTTGGTGTCCACGGTTGGTCTTTTTCACTTGACACAATTATCCATTCCTTTTAGTCCAATTACTATAACTCTTTATGTATCCTATTTTTTAGGGGTATAATTGGAAAACAAACTTTAATATAACATATCTAAAAATCTGTGCCTTGGAATTTTACAAATTTTATCTCATTGGAAAGGTTATAAAAAAATCTACACAATAAGTACAAACAACAATATCAAATTTAAAGTATTTACGAAAGATTTGGAGGTATTTATCATTTTAGGCACAATTTTAGAAAATTAAATGTATATATCCATTATGCAAACCACCACAAAGGATACATAATACTTTATGTAGCCATATTTTGGTTTATGCATCAACTAATTTTCCGTTGCAACTAATAAAACGATGTACTCCCTCCGTTTCAAGAAAAGTGATACTTTCACTTTAGTCACAATTCTCGAAAACTGAATGCATAGCCATTATGCAAACCACCACAAAGGATGCATAACACATCATGTAACCATATTTTGGTTTATGGATCGACTAATTTTTCGTTTCAGGAAAAGTGATACTTTCACATTTCGTTCCAGGAAAAGTGATACTTGGAGCGAAAGTATCACTTTTCCAACCTGACGGATGCATTGGCTTAGTCCCTTGGTTCCAAGATCAGCTAAAAAATGACAACTTTTATGCAATAATTGACACGACAATAGACGGTACTGATGAGAAGACAATAAAAACCATCAGAACTGCCGCAACACTTGCTGGTCCCTGCTGTTTAACGTCATCTGCTTCTAGAGTATGATTTACGTGGTAAGTTTCTAGAGTATGATTTACGTGGTAAAAGAATTGTTGATTCTGGTGGTGTCCTGGGAACCAGCAGCGCCAGATTCCGGTCGCATGAATGAATTCCTTGGTCGGGAATATCTTTAAATATTTAATGGACAGCAGGGAACTGAGGGCAGTGGTGGCAGTTTTGAACCCACGTCTTCTTCCCCCGATCTCACGCCCCACAGAAAATAGAGACGGAATGTACAAATCGCGGAGTATGTAAATTTTCAAGCTACAACTGACATATACTTTATTGTTTGGCACTATCAAGAATGCTACATCAAGCACGGGCTCAGATTGGTTGTCTCAAATTTACTTAGATTTGTGCTTTATTCATTGATCCGGATTTGGACACTAATGAAACGACCCAATTTCGTAAATAAAAATGATTTTACATCCAAGTTCATTCTAGCAGGCACAACAACCAAACAAAGTGATAAAACAAACATCTTACGCAAGAGAAAATTTTACACTTTGACCACAATCTATATTGTTAGAGTAAGTCTGATAAGACCACGTTTTATGGAACATGTCAACGTTGTTGACCTGATGCGTCACTCAGGCATATTTGGCATTTATGATCTTTTATACAAGTCAAGTCTCCCAAGATTTTGGAAGCCACCCTGGCTAGCAAGTGAAGGGCGCAGCGAGCACACAAGTCCAATGGAAGCACAAGGCATTGGATAAGCATAGATTATTTATTATTAGAGATAATATATTTATTTAGGTATTTTATTATATTTTAAGTATTTAATTATTTTATTTAGAGTTTATATTTGTTTGGAATAGTATTTTAGGAGTAGTATTGTTTTCTTATTTTCCAAGTAATGTAGCCTATAAATAGGCCTTATCATTTGATTAATCATAACAAGAAAATTATTAAGCAAATTGCTACCCTTTAGTTTATTGTGACATTTTGAGCTTGAATCTGCTGGTCGTTGATCAAGAAACAAATCGTTTCACCGTCATCATCATTATTATCGCTGGTTCTTTTCCTATCCTAGCTTCCGCCGTCATCATCATTATCGTCGGTTCACCCATCACCATCACCATCTTTCACCGTATACATTAAAAATAACAAAAAACAAACGAGTCCCTCAAATTCGAAACGTATTTATCTCCTGTCAAGCCTTTGTTTGCGTAGACTATCCTATTGCGGTCAACAACTTCATCTTTTCAATCTCCAAATATGTTTGGTAAAATGGGTGTATTCGATTAGGATTTATATGGATAAAACTCCTAGGTATTCAATTAGGATATGTAAGGAATCATAAAATATCCATGGTATTCAAATATGATTTATTTAGATTCCACATATATCCTAGGTATTCAATTCATTTAAGATTTTTTAGGATAGTTAAGGGCCAAGATATATATGGATTCTTATGGACATTTGTAGTCAAAATATGTATTTTATTATCTCATATCAATCTCAACCCAAACCACATGAGTTTCATGGATTCTTATGGACAAATTATAAAAAAAAAATTTTCTTTTTTTTCTTTCACAACATGTTATGTTTTTCCACTACCGCCACCCACCACCACTACCACTACCACCACCATAAACCGCCAACCATCAGCACCACCACCACCACCAACAACCACCATTACCATAAACCGCCAACCATCAGCACCACCACCACCAACAACCACCATTGACCACCAGCACCGACCACCAACAGCCAACATCGCCCACCACCACCACCCCCAACAAAAACCACCACTGACCGCGAGCACCCACCACCAACAACAATAACCACCACTGACCACCAACAATCACCACCTCCACCACCATCTCCACCCACCACCAACACCAACACTTATTTGATGGTTTTTTTTTTTTGTTTTGAAGGGAAGCATGATAATTTTTGTTTTTTCAATTAAATTACGATTTGGTAGTCCACTTTAATTTTTATTAATCTGACTTAATCCTAATCCAATCCAAATAATATATCTTTAAGAATCTTTCAGATTCTTTTAAGAAACGTTATAAATCCACTAGATTCATGTAAACTAATATCTATTTTTATCCATATAAATCTTGATCCAATCCACTAGTTTATTGATTTCTTTGAATCGTGACCTTTTGAGCTTGAATCTGCTGGCCGTTGATCAAGAAACAAATCGTTTCTTATCAATTGGTATCAGAGCAAGTTCTCTCCTATCCCAGCTTCCGCAGTCATCATCATTATCGCTGGTTCATCACCATCACCATCTTTCCCCGTATCAATTTAAAAAAAAACGAGTCTATCAAATTCGAAACATATTTATCTCCTGTCAAGCCTTTGTTTGCGTAGACTACCCTGTTGCGGTCAACAACTTCATCTTTTCAATCTCCAAATTTGTTTGGTAAGTTGTTTGTTTCGGATTAGTTACACTTTTATTCTGTCTCTATTTCGTCCGTTCAAACCCTAGTTATTTAGGTGCATACATAACAGCCACACATCACGTCACCCATTAAACCTTTTCTGTCACCGAAACTTTTGCATGCATCTGTCCTTTTACAAATCCATCAGTAGTAACCCTAGCTGTTCGCTTTACCTTGCATGAGGACGTTATCTATAGCATAATATTTTCCCAATTGAGGCCATCATAGTTTTCATCTCGTAGTGTCTTGCATTTTTTAAAAATATAATAAAAGATATACGTGTCTTGCATTGTTTTCTTGTCCAAAAGTTACATCCATAAACTCATCTGGCTTAACAAACAAGCCCAGCAATCCATCAGATTTCCATGTCAGTATGTACCAACAGAGAAGCGCAAAGAAATTTTTATGCCAAACATTTGATGGAAAAGATCCCGAAGGTTAGTTGTTTCAAGCACAATTAATTTTTGAGTTTCATAAAATTCCATCGGAAGATTTTGTGAAGGTAGCTAGTGAGCACCTTATTGGTAGTCCGTTCAAATGGTACAAGTGGATACAAGATTATATTTTGGGGTCTTGGAAGAATTTTTGTTTTGCTTTATTGAAGCGCTTCGGAAGTGATGACCCAACGCTAGCACTAGCTAATTTGCACCAAGATTTAGACGAAAATCGTGCTTATTGGAAATCTGCATTCCAAGAGTTCAAGGAGCATCAAAGAGCTAAAGTCGTGAAGCCACAACTAGTTGCAACTACATCAGATTATTTCACATGTGGAGCCAATATCAATATATATATAGTGGACTTTGAGGGCAAAGTCCAATTTAAGGAGAGTGGAATGATAAGACCACGTTTTATGGAACATGTTAACGGTGTAGACCCGATGCGTCACTCAGGCATATTTGGCATATATGATCAAGTCTCCTAAGATTTTGGAAGCCACCCTGGCTAGCAAGTGATGGGCGCAGCGAGCACACAAGTCCGATGGAACCACAAGGCAATGGATAAGCATAGATTATTTATTATTGTATTATATTATATTTTAAGTATTTAATTATTTAGAGTTTATATTTGTTTGGAATAGTATTTTGGGAGTAGTATTGTTTTCTTATTTTCCAAGTAATGTAGCCTATAAATAGGCCTTATCAGTTGATTAATCATAACAAGAAAATCATTAAGCAAATTGCTACCCTTTGGTTTATTGATTTCTTTGAATCATGACCTTTTAAGCTTGAATCTGATGGCCGTTGATCAAGAAACAAATCGTTTCTTATCAAAGTCTTATGGTGGAATCCAACCTATTCCAAGTGTGGGAAAACTGTGGAATGTCAAGTCTAGTGGCTTCCACAGTTTTTCCAAGCCATGTTCCATGATTTCGTGGGATGGTCCGTGGAGTCCATGGAAACATTAATCAGATTAGAATAAAACGCTATTCAGAATAGCGCGCTAGAAGACGGAAAACGCCAATAAAAATAGCGCCCAATGCTAATCTAAATAGCGTAAAGCGCTATTCAGAATAATGTTTTTTTTTAATCCGTAGATTTAAAACGAGCCGTTGAGAATCTAATGGCTGAGAAAAAAAGTAACGTAAAGAGCTATTCTGAATAGCGTTAGTTTTACGCTATTCTTATTAGCGTAAAACGCTATTTTTACGACTCCACCACTATACTTGACCTTCCATGAACTATTCCAAATGCTGAGGTGGCGTGGAAAATGGAATTCTTCCACCATAAGACTTGCTTTTACTTGAGTAGGTTCAGAGTTGCTGGAATAATCAATTTATAATCCAAAGAACTTGAATGAAGATTTTATGCAGAATACTAACCGGACTACCAATTGAGTTTGCACAAATTTATGCACCGACAAAAAAAAACAAAAGAGCCTCTTCCATCACTCAGCTTTGCATAGGTGATGGCCAATAAATTGTCTTTCCCTGGCAACTTTTGCTAATCTCAACAACCAAAAAGTTTGAGAGAACAGATAGATAGCTTTTTGTCATTTACATCGAGCGAGAACTCAACAGGGTAAATAAAATAGAACATATAAAGTTATTAGATCTCTTAACAACTCTTATTAAAATTCCTAAAATGCCTCACTGAAGAAATGAAACATTCTGATTCGTTTGCCACATTGCAGAAAGTATCGCTCCTTGCACAAAGTACAAGTTCTAATGCTAGTTACACAAAACACTGCAATCACAAACCTTCAAAGAACCTTAAGTGATCATCAAAAGTCTCTCCATGGCGGATTTTCAACAGAGATCCATCTTCTTCCACCTGCAGAATACAACCAAACAAACTCACATAAGTTCCGGCCCAGCCCCATGGAAAATTGACCGTACTTCCTCCGTAGCATACAACTTCGAAATTTTAATAAGAAGATTAATTACCCAGTATTCAGGTGGTCTCATTTTCAGGTTGTAAGTAGATGACATACTCATGCAGTATGCACCAGCATCATGAACAACCAAGCCAGTTCCCTGATAATCAAACACCACTTTTGAAGTCAATATCATTTAAAATGAGCAACTTCAGAAACTTCATTACAAATAAAGAAACAAATCCTTTATCACCTTAGCTGGAGTAGGAAGTTCCCTATTCTTCCCCAAGAAATCTGCCGACTCACAAACAGGGCCAACCACATCAAAGGTTGAAATTTCAGCATCAGATGGGGAAACCAATTCAATGTGCTACACAAAAGAAGAAAAAAAATAGTCATGGCATTGGTCAAGATCATAACGTAATATAACCTATATTTTCAGAAGGATATCAAATATAACTTTGTAATAGAAGTGAGATAACATTTACTGATTACATACTTGATAAGCGTCGTAAAGGCTAGGCCTGATAAGTTCAGACATGCTGCCATCGATCACAATAAAGTTTTTTGTTCCATTTGTTTTAACACCAGTGACCCGATTAACAAGGCAACAAGTGTTGGCAATGAGTGATCTCCCAGGTTCAATAATGAGCTTAAGACCTCTGGAAACAACTATCTCTCGAACCTACAATAAACATCAAGTTAGAAAGCTGCACCAACTGTGGAAGTATTATGTTCTTGAATACACAAGATGGTGACTCACGGTGTTAATGAGATCCATGGGTGTGGGAAGGATAGCACCAGCATGATAGTAATCTATCCCCAGACCACCTCCAATGTTCAAGTAGCTGAGTTCAAACCCTTCGGCTCTTATCTGGTCGATATAGTTCACCATTAGAAGAGCGGCATCTCTGAATATGTCCACCTGCAAAAGAAAACAAACGGGAAACAGTCTAAAGGAATGAGTTTATTATATAAGCATACAAACGGATTAGTTGAATAGAAGATACTAAAATAGAGACCTATAGGCCATTGAAATAAGATCACTGATCACGTGCTCATCATTTGAACACACAGTAGTAGGTGCATGTGCATTATGCAGCTGCAGATAAATTGTAATCAGCACATTCTGTTCTCTCTGGTAGACGGTTCGACAAATAGTAAGGTGTAAGTAGATGGTGGCATGCATGATCAGTTTGCCTTGCTGTTCAGGTGCATATATAGGCACAGCTCAGACCAATATTGTCCATGTATAGCGGTCAAATGATTCACAATTATTGGCAATCATTATTCCTTGGAACCCTACAACTTCCAAAACTACACTAATTTTTTTTTTCTATAAAAAGAAATCCCAATCTCTAATAGCTAATGATGGCATTGAAATAAAACCATTACATGCTAATAAAATACCTTGGTGATGGTAGACCCAAGATGGCAATGAGCTCCCACGAGGTTTAATTCATTAGGATGAGCTTTAACTTCATCTAGAAACCATTGAAGCTTTTCATTTCTAATACCGAATTTGGAATTCTTGTTTCCGGTAGCAACATAAGCATGAACCTAAAAACAGTTAGGATAGCACATAACTAATCAGTTTATCATGCATTTTAAACAATGACTTACTCAAATTGAAAATACATGCTATGAATTAAACAATCAAAAGAAAACACATACCTGAGGATCAACATCAGGATTGATCCTAAGCAATACATTAACTTTCTTTCCCGCAATCCTGGAAGCTGCCACAATATTTTCCAAATCAAATTCACTATCCACATTCACAAATACTCCCTCTTGGACAGCAAGAACCAAATCGTCCAACAATTTCCCATTCCCATTAAATATGCACCTGAAATCCAAACACAATATATGAACGAAACCCACGCAGAATAATTACTCAATTCCCAAAACAAACATAAAAAAAAAAATATATAGGAAAATTAGGGTTTTACTTGGTGGGATCATATCCAGCTTTAAGTGCCAATCTCAATTCATTCCCACTGACAAGAACAGCTCCGCACCCCAATTTCCTCAAATGCTCAATAATCTTCAAGTTATTGTTAGCTTTAATTGCATACCCAATAATCGAGTCTAAACCTTCCAAAGCTTGTTTATATGCTTCAACATTTCGGGTAATCTGAGGCTTACTGTATAGATAAAAAGGTCTCTTTTCCACTGAATCTATAGCATCCTGAACTTTCAAACCTTCACAATACAAAAACCCATCATCAGATTTGCTGAAACAATGATCGAAGGCCTTGGGTGGAGTCAGAGTTGTGGTTTTTTCAGATACAACTGCTGTTAGTCTGAGGTTTTTGAATGAGGGTTTTAGGTTCACACAGGGTTTAGATAAGAATGGTTTTGATGGGTATTTCAGAGATTTAGTGAATGATGATGGAGAGTAGGAGAGTGAATTCGCGGCAGCCGCCATTGCTCTTTCAGCTCTCTCCCTGAATGAAGTCAAACTATTTCCCTGCGAGGTTTCACTGTAAAGATTTATATATATCCAAGGAATCTGAGAGAATCTATTCGGGTTGGGCTGAATAGAACTTGGGCTTATGTTTTTTGCAACCCGTTCCGAGTTTTGAGCAGCAGTACTAGTATACACAGAAATTAGGTTTTTCAGTATTTCAGTTAATGCTACATTTTCTTCTTCTTAAATTCGTTTTTGCAGGGGAGGGAAATCGTGATATCGTGGTTTTTGAATCTGAAATTCTGAATCATCATTTTTGACATCCTCAGTCTCAGATGTGTAATGTTTTGGTAATTATTTCTCTACTTTCTTTGTCTCACTTGAAATTACGCTGTAAAATTTGGTGGGAATTTTTTGGATTGTTCCTTCTTTGAGTTTAGTAACTTAGTTTAGTAATTTAGTTTAGTTGTCCATTGACCTGCGGATGAAATATGGGTTTTCTAAACTGGATATTTCTTTCATATGTAGCTTTGTGCTAATTGGTTTAGATGATGCTATCGTTTTCCATGACATGAGTATCTAACAAGAACAGTGAATGGGTGTATAGGTCGAAATCAGCATTCCTCCGAGCTGTTTAAATGTGACTGCCTCACTCTATCAAGTGACTTATTCAAATACCTAAAGGCCCTTTGCAAAAGAGTTGCAGATAGTTTAGAGGGACTCTTTAGGTTCTCTATTCTGTATCTCCACCAGCAGGCCATATAGTTTACATCTTGATTGCTTATGACTTTCAACTTATCTTTTCGTAGTCATTTTGGTGTGCTAATTAAACTGCAAATCCTATTTCCCTGACTATAAATCTTAAAAAACCAAGTGTTTATGATTAGGGTCAAAGCTGCAGACTTAGATGGGCATTAGTTTTAACCTACCCTCCTTTTGTAGTATTTCAAATTTGATTATTTCGACCGCTAATTTCACTCTTTCGTAGTCCTGTGGGGTCAGCTACTAGATCTGTTACTCATCTTTCTCTTCTCTTTGTCTTATCAGTAATTCAATCAGGATTTTACCAATAGTATCTCTACAACACCTACTCAAAGGTCGTTTCCTTGGAACTTTCTCGGGGTCTCCACCTTTACGAGGATTTGGCGTCTTGAAGGCAATTGCAGAGTATAAAGATTGTCTTAGATTTACGGTTATG
The DNA here is from genome assembly GCA_023531105.1 of Papaver atlanticum. Classification (NCBI taxonomy): domain Eukaryota; kingdom Viridiplantae; phylum Streptophyta; class Magnoliopsida; order Ranunculales; family Papaveraceae; genus Papaver; species Papaver atlanticum. Next base: position 3,385,330 of record JAJJMB010017781.1, on the reverse strand, counting down.
GCTGGCTACAACACCCTTACAGACACTCCTAATGGCGATTCAAATATTCATTCCAAGCCTTTAAGGACTTACCAAGTTGTGGTAGCAGCAACTAGAAATATGGGCATAGGAAAGGATGGCAAATTGCCATGGAGATTACCTTCTGACCTCAAGTTTTTCAAGGAGGTTACTGTGGGTACATCAGATCCTTCTAAAAGGAATGCAGTGGTTATGGGTAGAAAAACATGGGAAAGTATCCCAATGGAATATCGACCTTTACCTGGTCGTCTGAATGTTGTGCTTACACGTTCTGGAAGTTTTGACATTGCAACTGCTGAGAATGTTATTAGTTGTTCAAGCATCGCTTCAGCTTTGGAACTCTTAGCAGCATCTCCTTATTGTCTATCGGTTGAAAAAGTTTTCGTTATAGGAGGTGGTCAAGTATTGAGGTAAGATTGTTCTAGTATAGTCCCAATTGATAAACTGAGTATGTTGTTAAATATTGATGGGTATTTGATGCTGCAGGGAAGCTCTGAATGCTCCGGGATGTGATGCAATCCATTTTACTGAAATTGAGAACAATATTGAGTGTGACACTTTCCTCCCTCCTGTTGATTCTGCGCTTTACAAGCCATGGTACTCGTCCTTCCCGCGGGTAGAAAACAACATTCGGTATTCTTTTGTGACTTACGTTCGGCTCAAGAGTTCCTTGGAGTCAGTTATTGAAAATGAAGTGACATTTGATAATAATAAAGATTCCAGTAAATCTGAGACGGAAAAGTTCACCTTTTTGCCTAAGATGATTTTCGAGAGGCATGAAGAGTACAATTATTTGAATCTGGTTCAGGATATCATTTTTAATGGTAACACAAAAGATGATAGAACCGGGACCGGGACCCTGTCAAAGTTTGGTTCCCAGGTACTTTCGAACTCATAGTTGCTTCTCCGGCCAGTTCCTATCTACTTATGTACAACTTACAGTTGTGTTGCTACTGAACATATTATAATTATTAATTGGTGAATAAATGCCTACTGAATATTCTTCTTTGATGTTCCCTTGTGTTTCTCGTTTATTCCAACCAAAGATGAGGTTTAATCTCCGGAAATCTTTCCCACTTCTGACAACTAAGGTACATTTCTTGTCTGTTGAAAATTATAATTCTGTATTAGTTATTGGTCATTATTGCCATATTTATGTTTCTGCTACATTGTCTATTTGGGAAACATACTTTGTTTTTCACCCGTCACCGGTATGCTCAGTCTGAAGATAATGGCAAAATTGTTTGATTGTTTGTTTCCTGGCTGAATGTCCATGCTTGTGCTATGTTTTGGGTACACAGAAAGTATTTTGGCGAGCTGTTGTTGAAGAACTTTTGTGGTTTATCAGTGGTTCAACAAATGCAAAGGTAAAACCATCTTTGATATTTTGAAACTTACTATGTGATTACTGAATATGCAGTTATCTTTTCAGATGTCCAGGCTTGCTTGGCTAGTCAATTTGAGTGTTTGTACACAATTTGAAGTCTTCACAACAAATTTATCTTATACCTGCTTTTTTAGATCTTATAACACCATTGAGCAACTCAAATTTGGTATTTTGTCAACAGGTTTTACAACAGAAAGGGATTCACATTTGGGATGGTAATGCATCCCGAGACTACCTTGACAGGCAACTACTTATCTATTCATCAGACTCTGCTTTATCAAATGATGTGCTTCTTCTTGAAGATTGAATGTTTTTCTTCTTTTCAATTTCAGCATTGGTTTAGCAGACAGGGAAGAGGGTGACTTAGGACCCGTATATGGGTTCCAATGGAGACACTTCGGTGCTAGGTTGGTTAAAGTTAAATTATGGATATGGCACCGTATTGCATTTATGGATGCTTAGAAATGTCTATTTTTGGCAGGTACACTAATATGCATGCGGACTACAGTGGGCAAGGATTTGATCAATTGATAGATGTAATTGAAAAGATAAAGAACAAACCTGATGACAGGCGAATTATTCTTTCAGCTTGGAATCCATCGGATCTTAGTTTAGTGGCACTTCCACCATGTCACATGTTTGCACAGGTTAGAAATATTAACCTTTTTTTTTTCCCAGTTTTGTTTCATTTAATCATTCTCTTGATTTTTTATGCTCTTATTATTTCCTGTAGTTTTACGTAGCCAATGGGGAGCTATCATGCCAAATGTATCAACGATCTGCTGACATGGGTCTTGGTGTGCCGTTTAACATTGCATCTTATTCTCTTTTGACATGCATGATTGCTCATGTTTGCGGTATATATTCCTAACTTAGATCGCACATGTTTCTGTTGTTGTGATGTAGTAAAAGTTATCTCAAGGCATCATTACAATCGCTTACTCATACCAACTTTATGTGTATTTTCCCCCCAATCTCCAGATCTTGTTCCTGGTGATTTCATCCATGTTATTGGTGATGCCCATGTTTACAAAACCCATGTTAGGCCTCTACAGAAACAACTTCAGAAACTTCCTAGACCTTTTCCTGTGAGTACAACGAAATAAATTAGGTTCAAGTTTACTTTCAAAACAGCTTATTTCATTATCTTTTATTCGAAAATGACTTTCTTCTTTCTTGTGTCATTTGTTTTACTCTTTTGTTAATGCAGACTTTGGAGATCAGTCCTGAGAAGAAGGATATAGATTCTTTTGTGGTGACTGATTTCAAGCTAATGGATTATGATCCTCACCAGAAGATAGAGATGAAAATGGCTGTTTAGATCTCCGACCACTTTAATAGTTGGAGTGAGCACACTGCACGTATTGATAAATCATTATATATATTTGTTATTTCAGAATTTGTATGCATCCTTCCTATTTCATACTTTCGTACTGTATACTGAAATGAGAGTTCTTGATCATTTATACTAGGACAGATAAATGTTGTGTCATCTTTTAGGGCTCTGCTCAGTATTTTGACTTGGAAACAATTTTTGCAAGTATTTTAACCACCACAAAGATCAGAAACTAGATGAACGCGTATTCACATTATGCCGTAGTTGATCTTATTCACATAATAGGTACTAACTATACGTCCTCACTCTATCACTGTTTGGAAGGTTCAGTTTAGTTCTCTATACTTCACATGATAGTGATAGCTTCAACGAACAACACCTAAAAGAAAAATCGACTCTCAGCCAATTCAGACTGTAAAAACTTTAGGCTGGAACGGACACATGAGTCTTGACACATTTATGACTTAGAATATGAGTCTTGGCGTTTCTTTATTTCTGTGTTTCTTTTGAAGACTGGAGCTAGGATATACCCATTATTATGCATCAATAATCAAATACTAACCTTGGCATTGGGAGCTTGGTAGCGATTATGATATTATTCAGAATGTTGTTGTTCAGTGTCCCGATCTTAAAGATCTGTGCTGCTATCTTGTAGCAACCAATAAGCTTCACAACTCAGAATTTGATTGAAGATTACCGAGCTCTAAATCATAGATATCGCAGTCAAGATAATTAGCCATGGCAGCAATTGAACTGGGTTTTCCAGTACCAGGAATATAACAAGTACCCACGTTTCCAAGCTTTTCCTAGTTTCATACGGAATTCTCTTCTTGTAACAGCAAGTTTAGCAGTGGAATCCAAGCTATTTCAAGCTTGTAAAAGTGTGGCGTCTCAAGCTTCCAAGTTTGGGGTTATCTACACTTTTTTCGAGACATGTTCCCATTTTTCATGGAAGTTGGAATCCAAATTATGAACACCATTCCGAATTGCCACTTTCTGGCCGTCAATTTTGTGGGCCAAGATTGAATGCAATCCAGATTGGGGTCTTAGAACCCATTTATTATTAAACTTGAACTTCAATGATCTCTTCTATGTGTTGAGGTGTCATGAAACTTGGAGGATGGAATTCTTCCACCATAGGACTTGTTTAGCCGGATATCAATCATAACTGCTAGGATATCAATTGGAAGATGGATCCATTGTTAGGGTATCAATCATAAATTCATAATTGCTTAGCAGGATATTCTAAATAGACCGTGGATATAATATTTCGTGTGTCCATAAGTCCAAAAAACTAACATGTGAAGTGGTGGCAATTCCAAGTCTAGGAATATTTTAAAATATATGTAACTTAAATATAATACTCCCCGAATCACATTTATTGGGCAGATGTCTTATCATCCTTATAAATATGTAACTTTGGCTTCAAAAGCCAAGGATCCCATTTGGTATTTCTTACTGCATCAAGTGCAAGTATTTTCTTGTGTTTTAGCTTAGTAGTGACTCTATTTGAGTGTGGTCGTTAGTCTTTTAGCAACTATATTGAGAACCCTGAAAACCAAATTTACCACCTTCCCTCATAAAAGCTTTCATGGAAGCTTCGATATCTTGTTTTTTATATTAATTCTTTCAATTTTCGTAGTACATAAGTTTTAATAACTTTTTTTTTTGGATCTCTTATCAAAACTGAACTCAAAAGATTTTTGCTCGGGTTTTACATGAGGTTGTTGTGGATGAAACATATCTCTATGTGAGCTAAATTTCTTCAAAGCATGGTGTTTTTCGATAATAAATGATGTAGATACCATATTCTATACCACACACGTGGAGGGCGATTATGAGCTGAAGCAGGATACACCGAATAAGCTCTAAGAGTGCTTCAAAGTGACGCTAAGGGCACTTAAGTAATCAACCACACGCTTTTTCCCCTTTATATACCAAAGCGATTAGGTTGAGTAAGGGGGCGCTTTTTCCTCTCTTTTCTCTCTATCTCTCAGAACTTCATGAACTCGTTAATGGTGTTCTTCTTACCAAATGTAGCAAATCAAATACATAATAAACTTACCTTTACCTTCCCGTGGACGCACGCTTAGCGAACCACGTTAAATTACTTGTGTTAATGACTCTTTACATCCCTGCACTCTATATTTTGTCTATTTCCTGTTTACATCTTATTTTATCTATCGCTCTATCATTTTAATCAATTGGTTGTGGTATCAAATAAATGGTATTTACAAATGAAATTTATTTTTTGTTGCTTTGCTAATTATGAGGTGATATATAGTTGGAGCAAAGCTTCGTAAACTTGGTTACGCGTAAAACCACTGAATTCTTGAATAATGAAAATAAGAAGAGAATGATTACTACTAAAAGCATATAAAAAGCCGACAAAGGTATATTCGAAGTGGTTCTGGATTTATTAGCAATTGATCTTGCATACAACGATCACTGAACCAGCAAATGAAGCATAAGTTAACAACACTAATGTCGGTGACGGGATACTTTTATGTCGTTGTAAACACTTTGATGTAGAAAATGATTTATTTTTTTATTTTATTTTTATGCAAAAGAACTACTTCATTTAAGCTCCAATATTACATAATTTCTTGCTAACAATCCTATCATCTCTAATGATTTTAATATATTCCTAGGGATGTTACATCAAAAATCAAATAAGGATTTGTTAGCTTAGAAAATGAATCTTGATAACTCGTCTTGTCATTTCTTTTCACTGTGGAAATCAAAGATGGAAAGTGGGAAAGTAAGTATATATAAAGAAGAAAGTGAGCTACGAGCATTTTATTTATTGAAAGTGGGTCCTAAGAGAAATTATAGGAAATAAATGGCATGATATCTTGCAAAACAAACAAACAGAGCCAAAGGAAAATCGATGAATGGGAACCGCGGACTAGACCGCTTTTTTAAGACGATTTCACGGCTCTATCCTGAATGTGCAAGCAGTTCTTATATCGTCTTCCCCGGGATACAACAACGTATCAAAATCAAACACATAACCTCTCATGCACCGCGAGAATTTTTTTAACTCTTATATATCTCATTTCTTGCTTAGAATTCTTATGTTCATTCTCTAGGAATACTCGAAATATTTGATTCATGCAGGTATTACAGTCCAGATTACTGCTTAACTTTGCAAGAAACAAGTTTGAAATTTTTAGACGATATTCTTTTGATTATTTATTTACAAAAATAAATCTTGAGTAGTGATCATGTTGGTGATGTTGGAATTTTGAGTTAAAATTTATTATGTGAGTGAAATTTATTTTCAAGATTTAAACTTCAAGAAATGTGTTTTCCCTTTCACCATTAGACACCTAGTCATGAATAGGTGTTATGGAGAGTCACCATTGGCCATGGTAAGTCACCTATTGGTGAAAAGACACCTTGTAGAGCCATTATTGATTCTATATAAAAGCATCTTTTAGTTTTGTTTTGAATGGGTTTTTACAAGTTTTTGAGAAGTAGAAAACATGTTTTGAAGTCAAGAGCCAGATTTATTTAAGAGCACAGTAATTGTCAATATTCGTCGGGCTGAGTAGTATTGTAGTGCTACTTACTACAAGGCGTGATCGTTGTATCTTGGGAGACGACATCCGTAGAACCGTGAGCACTGTATGCGAGGATGAATTGTCTTTAAGGAAAGAGGAGTACATCGTCTCGATCAACCAATCCGATAAGTCTTTCTTACTCTTTTCTATGTTAATATTTTGTTTGTCGCATGAACATGATTTCCGAGAAACCAAAGCCGCATATTTTTCCAACATGTGATGATAATAATGATGAATAATGTTTAATAGCCTCATATTTTAGTTCACCATTGTTGTCAAGTTAATACCATCACTTAGACCATCCAGAAGAAGTTCAAGTTCTTGTGTTGATTTGGTTCCCGAAAGCGCCGTTTGCAGTGTAAACAAAGTGTCTAAGTATAGTGAATAAGGATTTGAGATAAAGTTTGAAGAGGATATTGATTTTCTTGAGATTTTTGACAATAACAAATCGAATAGGAGACACGGATATTGATTTTCGGCTATGAAATTCTTTTGTTCAATAAACAAGGATGTTTCAATGATTGAAATGGGAGTTTTAAACAAATAACCATGTACGGATACAATACGGTATGCATACCTAGTATGCGAACTGTTTTGTAGTGATTCAGGTCTGGGAACTTTGTTTGCGTACCTAGTATGCGAACAATTTTAACTGTTAAGGTCCGGGAACCTTGTTTGCGTACCTAGTATGCTAACGGTTCTACCTGAGTTGGGTCTGGGACTGCTGGTCGCGTACCTAGTATGCGAACGGCTGGACAGGCCAAGGTCCGGAGATGTTGTTCGCGTACCTGGTTGGCGAATACAGTGGTTCAAATTCTAAAATAGGTTAAGTATGTTTTTCATACTCATGAACAAATACATTTATGAAATAAGGAATGCAATCTTTGCAAACCGTGGCTTAATGTTCATGAATTGATTCTTGTATAAGTACTTTGTACGATTACGAATCAATCCGATTTTGATTCATATATATTTCTATGAGATAGTGAACAATTGAACAACTCTATGTGAAACACAATTAGATTCATTTGATTATCTTTCATGATTGATTGATCATCATATTTGATTTAGAAGTGTTAGATGGATGTGGTTAAGACAAAAGTGTTCATATGGCTAACTTCGGTTAACTATTATTGAGCCAACTCAATATACACGTTTAGGTACGGTTAACCATATCTAAATGAAGGTATATTTCATTTGTGTGTAACAAGCTAAGACCATCTAATGGTGGAGATTAATTGCTTTATTTCTAAGCAGACTTAACTTGAATCTTAAATCAGAATTTCATTTAAAGGTGAATATTGAATGCTTTGTTACTAAGCTATCTTAGCTTTGATTGAAAGCAAACCCTGATTTGAAAGACTATATAAGGGAGAACTCTAGCAACTGGAAAACCTAATCCCGTCACTTTCCTGTGTCCTAGTTGCATACTAGAGTCGATTCTCCTTTAACCTAGGTTTCTCCAAAACAATATTAGGTTAACGACTTGAAGACTTCATTTGGGATTCGTGAAGCCAGATCCAACAATTTTCTCTGTAGTTGTGTAATTTGATCTTATTTGTTCTATCGTATTGAGTACCATCTTCTATAAGATTTTCTCGGGATTTATCTCCGATAGGTAAGATATAAAAAGTAATCACAAAGTTCTTCGTTTTAGACTTAGTGGTTCCACAATAAATTCTTCTACTACCATATAGTTAAGTTATTGTGAGGTGATTGATATTTCTAGGCTGCTCTTCGGGAGTATAAGACCAGATTATCAATTGGTTCTTGTTCACCTTGATTTATCAAAAGACGGAACAAAAACTTCGTAGGTACTTCTGTGGGAGACAGAATTATCTATCAGAATAGACTTATCTGTGGGAGACAGATTTGTTTATAAGTCTTCGACTTTGGGTCGTAGTAACTCTTAGTTGTGGGTGAGATCATCAAAGGGAATCAAGGGAGCAGAATCCGGCGTGGTTCTCGAAGCGTAAGGAACGCGACTGTACCTTAATCGGTATGAGACTTGGTTAGGGCTCAACTACATTCCAGTATGAAGTTAACTTGTGGTAGGCTAGTGTCGGTTGCGTCTTAATACAGTGTGGTGTTCAATCTGGACCAGGTCTCGTTTTTTTTTTGCATTTGCGGTTTCCTCGTTAACAAAACTTCTGGTGTCTGTGTTATTTTTTTCCCGCATTATATTTGTTTATATAATTAAAATATCACAGGTTGTGTATAGGTCAATCAATTGGTAAATCCGAACTTTGTTTGTTGGATATGAATTGATTGACACTTGGGCATTGGTCTTTGGTGCCGTCCAAGTATTTCTCACATCAATCAAGCTCATAGATTTCTATCTGTTTGATTTGCTGATTGATTTGAAAAAAATAGATATAAATCTTTGATATCTTTCTTGGTTGAGCTCGCTTTATAAGCTGGTGCTCTCGGAATAATATTGAAGTTAGTCCATACAGATTGCCGAACGAATTATTGGGTGTGGTTGTTATATCCCGCTTTTTCAATTTTGTTCAAGGCATATTTTCATATATTCATCTTTCCTTTATTTTTCTCTTTTAATTTTAGAAATTCCTAATTTATTTTCCATCATTTTTTCCCCGTAAGGGTTTATTAATTTTCTTTAGCGTTTATATATATATATATATATATATATTTTATCGTTCCCAGTTGTGGTCATTCACCCACAACTTGGAAACAAACCTATATTAAAGAGGAGTACTCATTATATAATTATTATTTCTTTAAATTAAAAAATCCGAACCGTTATTTTGACTAAAACATGATTACCTTCAAAATTGAAAATATTATAGGCTTAGTATTACAGAATACCAGCAAAGACGCACACGCGATGCGGGTGTCGTTCCATTTTAAAACCCGTAAAATGTGTCATTATTTATTTATTTTCTTTTGAAATCTATAATGGATAGGAATATAGAATGTTCTCTTAAAAATTTTTTTGAAGAAATTCTCCTACATATTTGAGTACACTATTTTTTTTTCTTTCTTATTTACTTAAGATGCCATAACGACTTCTTTCTATATATTATTTTTTTGTAAAGGTTCCAACTTTATCAGCAACATCAACTTATATGATCAATATTGAAGGTGATTTGTAATATGTTCTAACTCGAATATAGATTATATTGAAGTTGCGTATGATATAAATTAAAAATAAAAGAATTTGTGGTATACTCGGTACCTTTGTATTTTCAGGTACCTCGAGAATCTATGTAGAAGATCCGCTTTGTTTAATTTTTTTTGAAGGCTCTCATAATTGTATCATAATCCTTGGAATGTTCTTCGTTAAAGTTCTTTGCAATCATCATATATTCTTCAGAAACTATAATGGGTACCTCTTCTTCGATCAAATCAGATATTTGTTTCATCATCCAATATGTCTACAATAGGTGGAAGATCAATAGATCAATATTCAAATAGATTTATGTTAAGTTGCTTTATAGTAAATCCAACTCTCTAAGAAGACAATCTAATAAGAATGCACAAATTGTATCACTTCAACTCGAATAATATTCTACCAAGTCGTTGAAGAACTTTTACCATAGTTTTCTGACACTCAGCGTTTTACAAAAAACCAATATGCTAGCAAAAAAGTTTCTCAAAGCATGTGGCATATTTTTTACCGCTGCTTCAGACATGTATGCCCTCATATTGTTGTCATTCTCCAACACTCCTCGCTTCTTGGATGCACTTTTAAAGGTTCAACATATTTTGCGATCAACTAACAAAAATAAAAAAAAAATGAATTTGCACTCCTAACATTTATAAGTAGAGGTTAATGTATTTATTAATGGGTCAAGTTCTTTTGTGTTTTCATTTTGAATCTATTGTATGCTAAATTTATGGACATTAAAATAGTTGCAGACTTATGTGTCAATTTGAGAAGAGAATGTAAGGTTCATATGCTTCATTTAACCTGTGCATTTCTACTTCCAATATCTAGGTATGAAGAGAAAACCAATATGGGTAATCTCTTATCAATTTTCAACACAATCAACAATAAATTGACAAAGGGAAAAAGAAAGAGAAATACCCTAGCTTTTTTTCAACTTTGATAAAGACTAATCTGAAAAAATTTGGGCAGTGGGTTTTGACCGAGAAAGGAAAGGGAAAGTGAAATGATGCAATTGTTTTAGATGATTAATAATGGTGCTTGATGGATGATTTAGAGTTTATATATGATTTGGATTGTTGGTTAGTTGTCGAATGTTGAATTATATGCAGGGAAGGAGATATAATGGGGGTAAGAAGAACATAATAAACATATCTCTGCCAACACCAATTCACACTCAACAAATGTTCGAAGAATGTCTCAAAAGATATAATAGGGGTTGGAAGAAAACAGATGAAGTAAATGAAGGTATAGTTAGTAAATAAACTCAAAAATTAGGTCAGTAATTTTAATAATTTAACCCTCTTTTAGACGGTCAAGATGGTCAACCCGAGTCATGGGATCCAAACCTTAATTTAGAACTTTCTAGAACTCAAACGCAACATTGGTCACAAAGTTGGAACCCAAAGTAAAAATATCCCCTTTAAAAAAATATATATCTACATCATAACCACCGTTTTTTTTTCTTTCGATTTTCGTTGTTATTTTATCTTTGAAAAATACATAGTAAAGAGGAATATCCATTATGTAATTATTTCTTCTGAATTGAAATATGTGAATCAATATATCAACTAAAATGTACCGTCAGTATAATAGTTCTTCTGTTGGAGTTAATGCATTTTCTAGATTTACCAGGGCTTGTAAAATAGTAAAAGAAGTTAATAGAATTCTTTTTGTAGTCAGTTAAGTTGAGGTAAATTCAGAAAAACCTATATAGAGTAGTCAAAGTTGGTCATAGTTTTTGGTGTGAACTACTACTAGAATTGTAATATCTTTTACATTAAGAAAAGTCTAGATAATCGGTTGTCAAGGGCTATAAATAGCCACTAATTCAAGTTATGGAAAAGTGAATAACAAAGAGAGAATTACTTAGGTGATAATAAGAATTGTGGGAGGTACATTTGTGAGTTCTTTCTAAATATTAATCGGACTCACAAGTTCAGAATAACATATATAGAATCTCTCTAAATATCCAACAGTGGTATCAGAGCTAGTTTGTTTGAAACGGGCGTTCACTTCCGCTTGCTACATGTCGTCTAGTAACGTTTCAAATCAGTTTGTAGCGATTCCAATGTTCACTGGAGAGAACTATGATTTTTGGCGTGTTAATATGAAGACATATATATTTTCAATCTCAAGATTTATCGGATGTTATCGAAAGCGGCGCAACCGTGACTAAGACGATTCAACAACTACGGAATAACAAGCGCAACTGAAGAATATGAAATTGAAATATTATAAAGCCTTGTATTTAATCCATATAGAAACAGATAATAGGATTTTTTTCGCGAATTATGGGAGCTACAACATCAAAAAAAGCTTGGGTTACAGTGAAGGAGGAGTTTCAAGGAAACGAAAAGGTATGTATGGTTAAATTACAATCATTAAAATGAGATTTTGATTACATTAAAACGAAATAACTTGAGGCTGCAAAGGATTACTTCTCAATAGTAAAAGAGATAGTTAATCAAATGAAAAGCTACGAAGAAAATATTGGTAATAAGAAGTTTGTAGAGAATATACTTATTAATCTTATCTATAAGTATGATCCTATAGTTACTGTCATTGAAGAGTCAAAAAATATTTCGACTCTTTCGACAACAGAAATTATAGGTTCACTTGAAGCATATGAGCAAAGATTGAGCAGGCATCATGAAGCCCCAACCTAAAGTACTTTTCAATCTAAACTAAAGGAAGGAAAGTCAAGAGAAAAAAGTGATTGTTTTAAAGAATGAGAAGAAAACTACAGAGATACTAGAAAAAGATGAGAATTTCCACTATTTAGAATTTTTAAAAAGATAAACCATTTAGAGAAACTACGTTGGTTCGATGAAAGCAAGCCACAACATTATAATTATGGGCGACATGGGCATCTCATAAAAAATTGTCACTTGAAGAGAAATTACCAAGCAAATTATCATGAAGCAGAAAATGAAAAAGAGCTTATGTTTTATGCTTGTCAAACATCGGCATGATTGGAAAATGAGGCCTGGTATATCGACGACGATTGCAGCAATCACATGACCGTAAATGAAAGTGTTTTTGCAATATAGACATATTTATTAAATCTCTAATCATGTTGACAAATGGTGATTTGGTTGTGGAAAAAGGAAAATGTACGATCATCATACAAACTAGAAAAGATACGAGACTAATCAAAGACGTCTTTCTAGTTCCCAACATAGAAACCAATCTATTAAGTGTTGGCTAGTTGATATAAAATGGCTATTCTCTGTACTTTTTTAAAGGTCAGTGTTTCATATATGATAAAAGAAAAAAACACGAGGTCATTGCAAAAGTGAAAGTAAAAGATATAAATTTTGATATCTATTGGAACTATGCAACCAATATGGCAATGAAGGCTGAAACTAACAAGTTGCATTCGCTAAAGCTGCATCAACAACAGAAGTTAACAAAAATATGTGAAGGTTGCAAATGTCGCAAATTCTTTCCTCGGAATAATAAAGTTTGGAAAGATAAACCAGTACGCAACACATAAGATACATGCGGTTTTGCAGTATAAGAACCAGAAGTTTTTAATCAAGAAAGAAAATGCAAAAAAAAAAAGAGTTTCTCAGAAAGGAAAATACATTAAGGAGGAGTGTTGGAGTTAATGCATTTTCTAGATTTACCTAGACTTATACAAAAGTAAAATAAGTTAGTAGAATTATCTGTATACTCGGTTAAGTTGAGATAAGTTGAGAAAATTCCTGATAACGTTAGTCAAATTTGGTCATAGTTTCTGGTGTGAATTGCTACTAGAATTGTAATAACATTTAAATTAAGAAAAGTCTAGATGGTCGGTTGTCAAGGGCTATAAATAGACACTAGTAGTAACATTTTGGAATGAATGAACTAGAAAAACAAAAAAGTTCAGATAAGAAGTAAATAACAAAAGAGAAAATCACTTAAGTGATATCAAGAATTGTAAGAGATAAATTTGTGAGTTCTTTCTAACATCTAATTAGATTCACAAGTTCAGAATAATATGCTTCCACTGTTCCACTTCAGATGAGGGCTTAAGGTTTTTTTCTAGTTCCAAAATACTTAAGGGTTTTTATCTTGAGGGTTTTTATATTTTTCCACAAAAATACCAAAAATCCATGAATTTTGTCTTGGAACCATAAATTTGTTTTTAAACATAGTAATAACAGTTAATATTTTAATGGCTTTTTTATGGACATAGATGGAAAATTTTAGTCTCTTTCTTTTTCCTTAATCTGCGTGGAAACTCCAAAGCCCTCATCTAAAGTGGAACAAATGGAGTATATAGAAACTCCCCAAATATCCAACATCTTAAAAATTGGAAATATATTGTTGGGGTCATAGAGTACCAAAAAAAACCACTTTGGAAAAGAATTTTAGCCACTAATATGAAATAATGCATTATGTAACTAGTACAACCGTTGCCATGGTGGAAGGGCTGACCGAAGAAGAATCTGAAGTTGGGGCTTGTTTGCGACTACTTTCGCCCCGTTTCAGAAAACGTGATATTTTCACCTTGTTTCAAAAAAAGTGATACTTTCGCTCCTTTTCAGAAAAAAGATACTTTCACATTCTGTTTCAGGAAAAGTGATATTTTCCCCCCATTTCAGGAAAATAAACTTTCGCCCCGTTTTTGAAACAAGGTGAAAAGTATCACTTTTTCTGAAACGGAGCGATAGTTTCACTTTTCCTGAAACAGAATGTGAAAGTTTCACTTTTCCAGAAACGGAAAATTAGTCGATCCATAAATCAAAATATGGTTGCATGATGTGTTATGCATCCTCTATGGTGGTTTGCATAATGGCTATGCATTCAATTTTCGAAAATTGTGCCTAAAGTGAAAGTATCATTTTTCTTGAAACAGAGGGAATACATACGTTTTTTTTTGAAGCATGTACATACGTTTTATTAGTTGCAACTGAAAATTAGTTGATGCATAAACCAAAATATGGCTACATAAAGTATTATGTATCCTTTGTGGTGCTTTGCATAATGAATGTACATTTGATTCTCTAAAATTGTGCCTAAAATGATAAACACCTTCGAATTTTTCGTAAAAATTCTAAATTTGATATTGGTGTTTGTACTCATTGTGTAGATTTTTTTATAACCTTTCCAACGAGATAAAATTTGTAAAATTCCAAGCTGCGGATTTTTAGATATGTTATATTAAAGTTTGCATTCCAATTATACCCCTGAAAAAATAAGATAATAAGGAGTTATAGTAATTGGACTAAAAGGGAGGGGCATTTTTGGATTTTCAGGTGCACACTACCAAAAAGAAATCCAATCTTTTTGTGTCAATTGATGACTTAGATTTTACAAAAAAGTGGTCATATAAGGTCCTCCCTCGCTTCGCTCGGTCGGCCCAACTACAACTTGGTCCTTTATATATCTTGCTTCAGTAATGTATTTATATTTGAGTGCATCCCATCAACATATTTTTTTGCCCAAATCCATCATTAAGTATTTCTAAAAATAATTAGTCAAGATATTTACTTTTCATATCTTAATTAAAAAATCATTGGATAATGGATATTCATATTTTACATCGATATTGTTTAAACAATTTTTTTTTCCGGTGTGCGTAAAAGTATTGATTTTAGATATGTTAATCAAAATAAAAAAGTTTTAACCTTAGTTTACAAAAAAAAATGCAATAAATGAAAATATATTTCGGATTTGTTTCTGTTTATAAAATTACCATTAATTTATGAAAGCAATTAGCATGGGCTATACTAAATCAATAATTTAATTTGTTAAAAACCGCTAAAAGAAACAAAAACAAATGTCAATTTCTTATTTATCCAGCATTCCCACATCCATCCGTCATCAACATCAAATAAAATCTCGTTAGGTTTTCCTTGCACTGACCGCCTTACTGTTTCTTCTTCCGACATTAGCAGTTTACAATTATGAACGGTACAATGGTCGATAAATTTTTGAAATAAAATCTAATGAATTTAAGTTGAATGTCCTTTGATAGCAATGAATACTGTGAGTTACTTTTTGTTTGTGTTTTGTAGGTTTGTAATTGACCATTCACAAGCTAAACTAACACCTAATCCTAAAAAGCAAATGAGCTAAGAATCATTGATCCTTGCTTGACAAGTTTCTCAAATGTTTGGTGAAAATGCGGGGTACCAAAATACACCACCAATTTTTTCTTAGGCAACATGTATAGAAAAGTGAAAACTTGAGAAAAAGGTGGTTCAGTCTTCACTTACCTTTTCTTGCTGAAGTTCTCCAAAAGCTTCGATTGACCTTAGGCTTCAAACGGTATAACGCAGTGATGTCTGGTACTCAACTACACACTTCTATCCTAATCCGAGACTTGACTAAATGTTGACTAGAAATCAAGATATAGTTTTGATCAACTAAATTTGACAACAAGCTTGAGATAACAACACTTGTGAGTTCGACCGACCAATGCTCTAACAATCTCCCCCTTTATCAATTTTAGTGACAAAATTACCAATACATATGGATTAAAAAATAAAGCTTCAAAACTCCAAAATCCATCATGCTTGATTTCCTTGGTTCTCAACCTCCTTGAATTCTTCGTTACTTCAAGTTGCAAAGATTCTGAACGTGTTCAGCTCAGCATCGTTGTTGTTGAAGATCCGTAGCAATAACAACTTTGAAAATAAATATTCTCAATCATTGTAATACAGAAAAGTAGTATTATTATATTCTCCACAGTTCAATTGTATCACAACTTCGAAGTAATACTACAGTGATATGTTTTTCCCCCTTAGTCAATACTTCCATATTTTGCATAATAGGTGAAACCTATAGATGTTGATTCACTCCCCCTTACATAATGATCCATAAACCATATGTATGTAGTGCAAAACTAATAATTAATTCTCCTCTTTTTTGTCAATAAAAATTGGCAAAGGTACGAAAATAATGAGATCGTAATGAATTCTATCAAAAGATACTTCAAGACTTAAAAATAACACATATCAACTTTAATTTAGATGATGTCACAGAGTATAAAATACTTAGCGTCCCATTAAGGAGATTTAAGATACAAGCATCCCCTATATATTCCACATCCACTCTCCCCACAAAGATATAGCAATTAAGCACAAGTTCAATAAAGAACTCTCCCCATTTGATGTCATTCCAAGGATAAAAATATGAGTGACCTTACTTTTATAATAAATAAGGATTTTGTCGGACATTGACAAATAACATGGATTTGTATCCTAGACATCGACATATATTAATCTCAACGCCAGTTACGAACAAAGAGACAATTTAATCGATATGACTCAACATAAGAAAATCTTACGGAGTTGATCATTCAGTAATTACACAAGAGTGTGACCACGAGTAGATCAATACTGCGAAAGATTCCCACACAGTTTGTTTTATTTTTAGTTCATAGAAATTAATAGGTTTAACTTTTGAGCATATATGACATATCAGTTCAATTTACAAAAAAAGTAAAGGACACATATCTCATAAGACTTTGCAATACATAAAACCAATAAATAATGATTAAATACTGCAAATTCATCTTCCAAAAACTCTAGAATTTAAATAAATAAATCTAAAAACATGCAAGATGAAGATTGTTGGATATAACTTGTGTACTCACAATATATGCTATACCAAACCCTAGGTATCCTTCTCGAACACAAGAATTAATTCTCACAAGAAGTTTCCTAGTACTTAAGATCCTTGAAAAATTCTTTATTATCTCCGAACTCCTTATCAATAACAGGCATATGAACATACGGTTCATGAATAAGAGAGTTAAATCCTCCAAACCTGTTAGGTTGTTGTTTGACAAGTTCTTTTTGTAGCTCAAGAAATTTTCGTAGAATCACTTTCAGTCCCTGCACCTCCATCTTGGTTTTCTTAAGGTCTTCGAGAAGAGTTGCAAACCTTTAATGATTGGAGTGGTCGACTCTAGGTTTCTTCATATTCTTCCTTTTCCTTTTAAGAGATGAATCATAAGGATAAGATATCTCTTATTCCCTTCTAGTTGGATGAACATCAATAACCATAGGTGTATAGATTTCACGAGAAGATGTTATGCTTGGAGTCTCCATAATTCGTAAGAATTTAATTGATTTGTGAATACACAAATATATTGCTCAACAAGCAAACTTCTTGTGAAAGAGATGTGAGTCTTAATGAAGAAGATATTTACCATGCATGGTTTCGGAACAATGGTAGTTCCCGTACTATAAAAATACATAAAACCTTAGAAGAATGAAATGTCACTTTTATCCTATTTTAAGTTTCTACATAGGTCAAACTTTTTAATACCATTACTTGAGACACAGATTAAGATGAACATGTTGGTTGATTAAACAAAATCTTGGTTGATTTATGCCATTCTTGACTATATCAAAATATCGATACCCACAAACAATATACAGTGGTAGCATCAATTCATAATTATAAATGACGCATATGAGAATAAATTTACATAAAATCAGTTGTGTAAACGATTTATGACCAGATAAAATTATCCTGGACTATTTTGATTGAGCAAGGCTCAACAAAAAAATATTGTTATTCTCTTTAAGAGATGGAAAGACAACGCAAGTAGTCCCATTCTATCAGCGAGCGTTAAAAGATGGAAATCCAAGTAATAGTATTCAAGTTTAAACCAAAGCCCTAATGTGCACGGTTCTTGTCTCCTTTAAGGGCACATGAGACAAGATACACTTTTCAACACAATTTGATTGTGTTAAGGTGAGCAGTAGAGTGCTCACCACTAGGTTCCTGCACGGAATTTGTAATACCCTTCTTTACGGAACGTTTAGACCCGACTCTTCTCTTCATTTGAGATTTTACCTTTTCTTTTGAAACATTCAATCTTTTAAGAGAAGAAGAGTTAACTTTACGTACCTCAGGATTAGACTTTTGAACAAGTTTAAGAACATTTTCTAAACGACTAGCCCTCCGTTGCATTTTGTTGACATACCTTAGTTTGTGTTTGTACTTAAAACATTGTGTTAGTCTGTGACCCTCAATGGTACAATAAGGACATGTCAGTTTGTAGATTGATTCAAGAATGGCATTAGCAGCTAAACAAAGGGTACCTGAAACATTAACAAAGTTTTCATTAGTATACGAAAAATCCATTACATCCTCCAATGATTTTGATGAAGAATCATCCACCAGATTATCAAGATTGATATGAGTATTGCTACATTCATCAAAATTGATAATTTCTCCCAAGAGTGCTACACTTGATCCATCATCCCCTTCGGAGTCAAAATGATCAGATGTTTCATAAAGCGTTGCAGTAAATCTCTTGTTGCCAGTGTATTTTTTCCCGGTTTTGACACTCATTGGCAAAGTGACCGAGCCCTTTACACTTTAAGTACTGTGGCATATCCTCATCGTCAGTATCGTTAGAGTCTTTATTTTTCATAGGAATACGATTATGTGGCTTAGCGGACGTAGGAGGCTTTTCTCTTGTGAACCATTTATTTCTCATCCTAATAAATTCTCTAAACTGTCTTGTGATTAATGAGACTGAGTTATCAAGATCTTCATCTGAAAATTCAGGATTAACAAGATAGTTCATAGAGTTGTCAACACTTTCACTTTAGAGTTTCAGTGTTTTTTAGTGCCTTGAACGCAATATCCTTCCCGGCTTTGGATTGCAGTCCATGATCAAAGATCTTTAATTTTCTAACTAAGGTATTTCTGGAAAGTGTTTCAAGGTTATTTCCTTCCATGATAGCATGTTTCTTAGATTCGTATTTTGCTGGTAAAGATTGAAGAATAATCGTGTGTTTGCCTGTTCTGATGCCAACTGAAAATGCGAGGTACCAAAATACACCACCAACTTTTTCTTAGGAAACCCGTATGGACTAAACTCAAATACAATTCCGAGAGTTACAAATTAATGAATCTCAATCAGGAATTATAAGAAGAGTTTATATCTCTTTCTCTCACAATCAATATGTATTCGGAATTAAGTCCGTGAACCTGATTATACCGTGAGAGTACTTGGACGAGTCCTTGCTACTACTTGAAGCATCTATTCCTTTATAGCCCAAACCTCGTGTATCACGATGTTTCTTACAAGCTCTCAGCATAGTGGATAATTTTGCTGAACTAAGGTTAAACTTTTTCAAGTTTCCAATTGTTTTTCTCGTGAGAGAAAAGTGTTTTCTCTGTCATTGAAACAAGTTTGTTGAGAGCTACATCTTGCTTCATATTCAACAAGTTTTTCTTTCAACACAAAGAGATTTCGACGAAGATTTTCACATTCAGAATTCTTTGAACACACATCTTCTTCGCGATCTTTAAGAAGAGATTGTAAGAGATTATATCCACAATCGTAGCCCTTAAAGAGTTTTCTCATTTTCTTATATTCTAGACAGAGAGGTGTCAGAAACTCAGTCAAGCAAGATGTTGACTTCTTTTTCTTTATGAGATGGTCAAAAAGCTTGATATATTGCGAGACTTCATCATCAACATCTTGTCCCTTATCTGAATCACTTTCATCTGAAAGATCATCTAACTGTTCATCTAGGCGCGTTTACCAGTTGTACACATTTTCGGACAAGGAGGAAGACATGAGAGTATTCTCAGGAGAAGCAAAGCTTTGAACCAAGTCAGAACGTTTCTAAAATGGTGATGTGTTGTTTTAGATAGCACAACTGTCCATAGAGTCAGATTGCTACAAACCCAAACTTATGAGGTCTTAAACGTGTTTGCCTGCTCTGATACCAATTGAAAAAGCGGGGGTCTAACAACCACACCCAATATTTCATTTAGGAAATCTGTATGGACTAACTCCAATATAATTATAAGTGAATCAACTAGAAAGTCAACCCCAATCAAGGAAAATACATCCAAGAGTTATATCTTTTTTTCTCACACTGATTAAGGTACAATCGCGTTCGTTGCGCCTCTGAATCCCAGCAGGACTCTACGTACTTGTTTCCCTTAGCTGATCTCACCCACAACTAAGAGTTGTTACGACCCAAATTCGAAGATTCGATAAACAAATCTGTCTCACACAGAAAAGTCTATTTGAATAAATAAATCTGTCTCCCACAGAGATACCTACGAAGTTTTTGTTCCGTCTTTTGATAAATCAAGGTGAACAGGAACCAATTGATAATCCGTTTTTATATTCCCAAAGAACAGCCTAGAAATATCAATAACCTCACAATAACTTAACTATATGGTAGTAGAACAAGTTATTATGAAATCACAAAGAATGAGACGAAGAGCTTTGTGATTACTTTTTATATCTTACCTATCGGAGATAAATCTCGAGCAAATCTTAGAAAAGATAGTACTCAATACGATGGAACAAAGTAAGATCATAACACGCAACTATAGAGAAAAAAGTTGGGTCTGGCTTCAGAATCCCAATGAAGTCTTTAAGTCATTAACCTATAATGGTTTTAGGAAAAACCTAGGTTAAAGGAGTGTTGATGGTGGTTAACAGTTCAGGGGTAAAATCGTGAAATCCTGTATTTAATGCGCTGTCATCTTGTAAAGGACCAAAAGCCATTTGAAAGTAATGAGTGCATAAACCTCTTCGCTCACGGATGTATTGAGCAATTCAATATATTTGTATATATATATATATAATTCACTCAGAATGGTGCATATAGCAACAATCCCAAATATTCTATGAATTTTATTTTCCACCAGCATTATTCACTAATGCATTGCCCGCCTAGTATTTTCCTATGCTATGTTCCCCAGCTGAACTCTTAATATTGGCGTGACATGACGATTAATGTTCACTCGCAACGGAGTAGCACGAATCTCCCGAAGTGTCAGTATTGAGATCTGCATGAAAACACTCACACAGGCTGCACCACTCTCTGGTAAAGAGATTTTCGTGTCAACGCCCTTTTAATTAAAATTTAGCACGATCGACGCGCTTAAATTCCTTAAGGAAAAACCTAGACTTCCCATGACGGTCCTAAGGAGCAATCACGGCCACACAATTCGACAAGCTTAGCCTCTTCCCAGCGGAACTAGGCAATCACCATGATGACCACCGGTGGGCACACTAGCATCCCAGCCGATCAGATTCCCTTTAGTTCACCCGTAACTCCCCTGAACGTTAACCAGAACATGGGTGATTGCGCTGTTAAAAAAGGAGCTCAAACGAGCTAAGACCGACCATAACGTTCTCAAATTTATCACATCCATGCAACTTAGATAGCCTAGTTGGACGGTCTAGATCTTCCTTCGACTGATCAAAAGGGTACTGGAATGTTTACCGGCGACCCAACTCCATCCCTGGTCGATCGACTTGCTCATGGCAAGCCAAGAGCGCATCAAATTGCTTGACTGAATTAGGATGAACGCACTGTTTTGGAAACCCTAATTTGCATTACGGAAGCGTGCTACTATCGCAAACCGATCACGTCCGTCCATCTTCGCCAGCCAAATTGAATGGCTTAGATCCAATTTCAGACGACCCAATAGATGTCAGCATGACCACCGGCAGCTCGCCTTTGCATCTGACTAATCGGCCTGCTCAAACCAATGTTCAGTGCCTTGAATCGATTAGCCTAAGTAGGGTTGGCCATACGGATTTTTAAACCCTAAATTCAATCAATGGCAGTACGCAACTGCCGCAAATCATCTCGTCCATCCAACTTCGCTAGCCTAGTCGGATGGTCTAGAATTATTTTCAGGAGGTCAACAGGGTAATGCTGTAATCACCGGCCATCCTTCCTCCACAAGGAGCGATCGGCCAAGTTGTGGCTTGCTCATAGGGTTCCCAAACGATCGCCCAAAGGTGGCCGGTCACGCTTTTTTAAGACATTCAATTCGCGACTAATTTAGACAAGCTCTAAAACAATGGTGCTTCCTGCACATCGATTATTTTTTAGCAGTTTGTTTAAAAGAGATGCTTCATCTGCATCAATTATAAATGATGCTTTATGAATATTGATTCCACAAATAATTTTGTTATTTGACCTAAAAGCACTACATGCTACTTCAAACGGCGAGTCTCATGACTTGACTCATTCAGCAGCCTGCTGTATATATATTTTTTCCTACAAAATACTCGAGACATCAAACGTGTCACAAACTGGGGGATGCTTACTGGGGTATTGGTCTGGTGGTTTACAGCGTGCGGCGTGTAACGCGCCCATTACGAGAAAGTGTCAGGAAAGGACGGATGGTTAACAGCAATGCGAGTAGTGGGTGAAAGGGTGACCAGTCTTCCCTCATAATGGAAACGTGATAATCAACACCTTTTGCACAACCCCACTTCTCCACTTCCTACGAGATCAAGGTGCGTTCGAACATGACTTGTATAAATATGATTTCAACCTATTTCAACACAACACAAGTGTTATCAACACAAGTATCCAGAAAACACCAAGAAATGATAGATTACGTTATGCAAGCCAGTTCCACATTCTGATACAAGTCATAAAACGGCCATACCTTCATAATTCAACATTCTGATCTCAAACACCTTCTTCGCTTCCCTCCCTAAGGTCAACCCTTCTCCTTCACTTGGTGACCGTATTGAATCTGGAATGGCCATTTCTTGGTTTAGGCCAGAGTCTCACATATTGATCTCTCGAATCTAAAAGTACTCTTGTGCAGTACATTTGTTTAGGGTTTGAATTCGTTTCTCATCAACACACCCAAATTTACCAAAACCAGCAGAATCAGTTTTTACCCCAAAACAAGGAGAATCGACTCTAGTCGCAACTAGTATCACACAGGAGGTGTGGGGATTAGGTTTCCCAGTTGCTAGAGTTCTCCCTTATATAGTCTTCAAATAAGGGTTTGATAACTTTGGAACAAAGCAATCAATATTCACCGTTAGATGAAACCTAATTTAAGATTCAAGCTAATATCTTTCCACCGTTAGATGGTCTTTATCTTGTTAGACACAAATGAAATATACCTTCATTTAGATATGGGTAACCGTAGCTAAATGTGTATATTAAGTTGGCTCAATAACAGTTAACCGAAGTTAGCCGTATGAACACTTTTCTCTTAACCTTGTTCATATTAACACTTCTAGATCAATTTATAATCAAATGAATCTAATTGTGCTACTCATAGAGTCGTTCAATTATTTATATTCTCATAGAAGTTTACAAGACACAATTGAAGCAAAATCAGATTGATTCAAAAGAATCGTAATGAATTCTATCAAAAGATACTTCAAGACTTAAAAAGAACACATATCAACTTTAATTTAGATGATGTCACGGAGTATAAAATACTTAGCGTCCCATTTAGGAGATTTAATATACAAGCATCCCTTATATCCCACATCCACTCTCCCGACAAAGATATAGCACTTAAGCACAAGTTCAATAAAGAACTCTCCCCATTTGATGTCATTCCAAGGAGAACGACATGAGTGACCTTACTTTTATAAAAAAATAAGGATTTTGTCGGACATTAACAAATCACATGGATTTGTATCCTAGACATCGACATATATTAATCTCAACGCCAGTTACGAACAAAGAGACAATTTAATCGATATGACTCAACATAAGAAAATCTTACGGAGTTGATAATGCAGTAATTACACAAGAGTGTGACCACGAGTAGATCAATACTGCGAAAGATTCCCATACAGTTTTTTCTATTTTTAGTTCATAGAAATTAATAGGTTTAACTTTTGAGCATATTTGACATATCAGTTCAATTTACAAAAAGTAAAGGACACATATCTCATAAGACTTTGCAATACATAAAATCAATAATGATTAAATACTGCAAATTCATCTTTCAAAAACTCTAGAATTTAAATAAATAAATCTAAAAACATGCAAGATGAAGATTGTTGGATATAGCTTGTGTACTCACAATATATGCCATACCAAACCCTAGTTATCCTTCTCGAACACAAGAATTAATTCTCACAAGAAGTTTCCTAGTACTTAAGAACCTTGGAAAATTCTTTATCATCTCCGAACTCCTTATCAATAACAGGCATATGAACATACGATTAATGAATAAGAGAGTTAAATCCTCCAAACCTGTTAGGTTGTTATTTGACAAGTGCTTCTTGTAGCTCAAGATATTTTTGTAGAATCAGTTTCAGTCCCTGCACCTCCATCTTGGTTTTTTTTTAAGTTCTTCGAGAAGAGTTGCAAACCTTTGATGATTGGAGTGGTCGGCTCTAGGTTTCTTCATATTCTTCCTTTTCCTTTTAAGAGATGAATCATAAGGATAGGATATCTCTTGTTCCCTTCTAGTTGGATGAACATCAACAACCATAGGTGTATAGATTTCACGAGAAGATGTTATGCTTGGAGTCTCTATAATTCGTAAGAATATAATTGATTTGTGAATACACAAATATATTGCTCAAAAAGGAAACTTATTGTGAAAGAGATGTGAGTCTTAATGAAGAAGATATTTACCATGCATGGTTTCGGAACAATGGTAGTTCCCGTACTATAAAAATACATAAAACATTAGAAGAATGAAATGTCACTTTTATCCTATTTTAAGTTTCTACATAGGTCAAACTTTTCAATACCATTACTTGAGACACAGATTAAGATGAACATGTTGGTTGATTAAACAAAATCTTGGTTGATTTATGCCATTCTTAACTATATCGAAATATCGATACCCATAAACAATAAACAGTGGTAGCATCAATTCATAATTATAAATGACGCATATGAGAATAGATTTACATAAAATCAGCTGTGTAACCGATTTATGACCAGATAGAATTATCCTAGTCTATTTTTATTGAGCAAGGCTCAACAACAAAATATTGTTATTCTCTTTAAGAGATGGCAAGACAACGCAAGTAGTCTCATTCTATCAGCGAGCATTAAAATATGGAAATCCAAGTAATAGTATTCAAGTTTGAACCTAAGCCCTAATGTGCACGGTTCTTGTCTCCTTTAAGGGCACATGAGTAAAGATACACTTTTCAACACAATTTAATAATTTTAAGGTGAGCGTTAAAATATGTAATACCCTTCTTTACGGAACGTTTAGACCTGACTCTTCTCTTCATTTTAGATTTTACCTTATCTTTTGAAACATTCAATCTTTTAAGAGAAGAAGAGTTAACTTTACGTACCTCAAGATTGTACTTTTGAACAAGTTTAAGAACATTTTCCAAACGACTAGCCCTCCATTACAGTTTGTTGAAATACCTTAGTTTGTGTTTGTACTTAAAACATTGTGTGAGTCTGTGACCCTCAATGGTACAATAAAGACATGTCAGTTTGTAGATTGATTCAAGAACGTCATTAGCAGCTAAACAAAGGGTACCTGAAACATTAACAGAGTTTTCATTAGTATACGAAAAATCCATTACATCCTCCAATGATTTTGATGAAGAATCATCCACCAAATTATCAAAAATTGATATGAGTATTGCTACATTCATCAAATTGATAATTTCTCCCATGAGTGCTACACTTGATCCATCATCCCCTTCGGAGTAAAAATGATCAGATGTTTCATCAAGCGTTGCAGTAAATCTCTTGTTGTCAATGTATTTTTTTCCGGTTTGGAAACTCATTGGCAAAGTGACCGAGCCCTTTACACTTAAAGTACTGTGGCATATCCTCATCGTCAGTATCGTTAGTCTTTGTTTTTCATAAGAATACGATTATGTGGCTTAGCTGACGTAGGAGGCTTTTCTCTTGTGAAACATTTATTTTTCATCCTAATAAATTCTCTAAACTGTTTTGTGATTAATGAGACTGAGTTATCAAGATCTTCATCTTAAAATTCAGAATTAACAAGATTGTTCACAGAGTTGTCAACACTTTCACTTTTAAGAGTTTCAGTGTTTTTCAGTGCCTTGAACGCAATATCCTTCCCGGATTTGGATTGCAGTTCATGATCAAAGATCTTTAATTTTCCAACTAAGGTATTTCTGGAAAGTGTTTCAAGGTTATTTCCTTCCATGATAGCATGTTTCTTAGACTCGTATGTTGCTGGTAAAGATCGAAGAATTTTCACGTGTTTGCCTGTTCTGATACCAATTGAAAATGCGGGGTACCAAAATACACCACCAGCTTTTTCTTAGGCAACCTGTATGGACTAAACTCAAATACAATTCCGAGAGTTACAACTTAATGAATCTCAATTAAGAATTATAAGAAGAGTTTATATTTCTTCTCTCACAATCAATATGTATTCGGAAACAAGTCTGTGAACCTGATTATACCGTGAGAGTACTTGGACGAGTCCTTGCTACTACTTGAAGCATCTATTCATTTATAGCCCAAACCTCGTGTATCACGATGTTTCTTACAAGCTCCCAACATAGTGGATAATTTTGTTGAACTAAGGTTAAACTTTTTCAAGTTTCCAATTGTTTTTCTCGTGAGAGAAAAGTGTTTTCTCTGTCATTAAAACAAGTTTGTTGAGAGCTATATCTTGCTTCATATTCAGCAAGTTTTTCTTTCAACAGAAAGAGATTTCGACGAAGATTTTCACATTCAGAATTCTTTGAACGCACATCTTCTTCACGATCTTTAAGAAGAGATTGTAAGAGATTATATCCACAATTGTAACCCTTAAAGAGTTTTCTCATTTTCTTGTTTTCTAGACAGAGAGGTGTCAGAAACTCAGCCAAGAAAGATGTTGACTTCTTTTTCTTTATGAGATGGTCAAAAAGCTTGATATATTGCGAGACTTCATCATCAACATCTTGTCCCTTATCTGAATCACTTTCATCTGAAAGATCATCCAACTATTCATCTAGGTGCGTTTCCCAGTTGTACACAGTTTCGGACAAGGAGGAAAACGTGAGAGTATACTCAGGAGAAGCAAAGCTTTGAACCAAGTCACAACGTTTCTGAACTGGTGATGCGTTGTTTGAGATAGCATAACTGTCAATAAAGTCAGATTGCTACAAACACAGACTTATGAGGTCTTAAACGTGTTTGCCTGTTCTGATAACAATTGAAAAAGCGGGGGGTCTAACAACCACACCCAATATTTCGTTTAGGCAATCTGTATGGACTAACTCCAATATAATTCCAAGAGAATCAACTAGAAAGTCAGACTCAATCAAGGAAAATACATCCAAGAGTTATATCTTTGTTTCTCAATGTAATCAGCAAACCAAACAGATAGAAATCCGCGAGCTTGATTATTATGAGAAACAACTTGAACGGTACCAATGACCAATGTTCAAGTGTCAATCAATTTCAATCAATAACCAAAGGTTGGATTTACCAATTGATTGAACTACGCACAACCTGTGATATTTCAATTATATAGAAAATATAACGCTGAAAAGAAATAACACAGACACCATAAGTTTTGTTAACAAGGAAACCGCAAATGCAGAAAAACCCTGGGACCTAGTCCATATTTGAACACCACACTGTACTAAGCCACTACATACTCTAGCCTACTACAAGTTAACTTCGGACTGGAATGTAGTTTAGTCCTATCCAATCTCACACTGATTAAGGTACAGTCGCGTTCGTTACGCCTCTGAATCCCAGCAGGACTTTACACACTTGTTTCCCTTTGCTGATCTCACCCACAACTAAGAGTTGCTATAACCCAAAGTCGAAGACTTGATAAACAAATCTGTATCACACAGAAAAGTCTATTTGAATAGATAAATTTGTCTCCCACGGAAATACCTACGAAGTTTTTGTTCCGTCTTTCGATAAATCAAGGTGAACAGGAACCAATTGATAATCCGTTCTTATATTCCCAAAAAACAGCCTAGAAATACCAATCACCTCACAACAACTTAACTATATGGCAGTAGAACAAGTTATTGTGGAATCATAAAGAATGAGATGAAGAGCTTTGTGATTACTTTTTATATCTTACCTATCAGAGATATATCTCGAGCAAATCTTAGAAAAGATAGTATGAACACTTTTCTCTTAACCTTGTTTATCTTAACACTTCTAGATCAATTGATAATCAAATGAATCTAATTGTGTTACTCATAGAGTCGTTCAATTATTTATATTCTCATAGAAGTATACAAGACACAATTGAAGTAAAATCGGATTGATTCAAAAGAATCAGTTCATGAACATTTTAGCCACGGTTTGAAAAGATTGCATTCCTTAATTTATAAATGTATTTGTTCATTAGTATGATATCATACTTAACCGATTAAAGAACCTGAACCACTTAATTTTGCAAACGGGTATGCAAACTTAAGTTCCGGACATTGGTCACAAGCCGACAGTTTGCAAACGGGTACGCAAACTTTAGCTCCGGACCGAACTCAGTTGAAACCGTTTGGGAATGGGTGCGCAAACTTGGTTCCCGGACTTCAACAGTTAAATCAGTTTACGAACGGGGATGCAAACTTAAGTACCGTTACCGTGACTTAAACAATTGAATGAGTTTTCGAACGGGTATGCAAACTTCCAGTCCTGAATTCCGTCAAAACAGTTCGTACACTAAGTACACAAACAGTAATGTATCCAGACATGGGTTTTAGCTCTTAACTCCCATTTCAATCATTGAAACATTCTTAGAAGACGATAATAGCTGTCTCACACAAACTATTAGCTTATAAGCAATTTTCAAGTGATCGAATGATCAATACGAAACATTCCGAGCCTACATCAAATGACTGTCAAACACAAATCATGTAAGATGTTACCAGGTGATTTTCACATGATCTTTTTTTTACTTTCGTCAAGAATAATGATGAACGTGGTTAAAGCAAAAAGCTTTCCAACACATATTTTGAGAAATATATAAGCGAGTTAAAATCAGCTCTAAATATCAAATGTGCATAATGTAAAGTCTATATAGCTATACGACTTTTGTCTCAATAGGAGATAGAAAAGAATAGACTTCTGAGTGATAGATGAGTTCAAGTCTCCACATACCTTTTGTTGATGAAGTTCCACAAGCTCCCCTTAAGTCTAAATCTCAACTACACATTTTATCCTAATCCGAGACATAGCTATAAGTAGACTAGAAATCAAGACATATATTTTTGACAACTAAACTTGACAAACAAGCTTGAGATAGTGTAGATGGGGAAAAACGATTTGCTGGTTTTTTAGGAAAATGAAGAGATGACCGATCGGACGAGACTCCTCAACCGAACAAACTGCCTAACCTCACACAGATGCACTGCACAGGAGTGCTTTGAGTTCGAGAGATAAATCTGTAGGACTCTGGCCTAAACCAAGTCAATGGCCGTTCCAGAGTCAAATCGGTCACAAAAAGGGAGATGGGTTGATCTGTATGAGGGAAGCTGAGAATTATGGGATCAATGATGATCAAGGATTTTTGATGTGTTGAAGGTTTCTGCAAGTTTGTGTAAATAAGTTTCGAATGATTGAGAGAGTGTTGCTCACACGATGATTCTTGGTTAGACGATGGATTGTCTGTTCAATATCTCGTGGATTTTCTGTGTTCTCAATCATGGATTCAACGACTTATTTATATTGTCAGAACAGTGAACACCTTGATCCCAGTAAGTGTAACGGTTTCTTGAGTGAAAGAGTGGGAAAGTGGGAGATCGTGGTGAAACCAGTTCCAGGTCGTGTGGAGACTTGGTTAACCGTCCACCCACTACTTTCCTAAATCCTTCAACCGTTTGCATGACTTACTCACATTTCTCTTCGTGGATGAACACACATGTCGTAGGCCGCCAGGCCAAAACCCTAAGTAATATCCCCCCAAGTAATGCGATTGATGTCTCACAAACGTGGAGTCTACAAAGCAGACGTGTATTTGATCAGTCAGTCGTTGACTTGATTAGACAGTGAGTCTAGGTTTTGTTGAATTGAGCATGATTGATGAATGCTCAGTGATTCATGGATCAAACAATATTGATATTTCTCATCTGAGCAAATATTATAAATTTGACGAATTGTTGAATATTGACTAATATTCGGCAGAATATTGATAGTTAGATCAATATTCGAGTAACTGAGCAAGTATTGCTCAATTCGACGAATTACTGAATATTTATAGTCGGATCAATATTCGAGCAACTAAGCAAGTATTGCTCAATTCGATAAATTACTGAATATTGATAGTTGGGTCAATATTCGAGCAACTGAGCAAGTATTGCTCAATTCGACGAATTACTGGTAATGTGACCCAATAAAATATTAGTTAAAATATTGGTAGCCTGCCAAATATCATATAATTAATCTGGATGTTGTTTACTGGATCAACATAAAATTATTAGTGTTTGAACTTACTCAGAATGATGATTCGTGGAGCGTTTGTTCGAAACCCTAATTTTTGATCAATTGTTCGTCAATTGATGAATTACTGAAAATAGGTCATGAGTGAGGAGGGAACGACCACATGAGATGATGGACGACCATGTGGTGCCCAATTTCTCGAGTGAGCGTGCACCAAAGTCCTTTGTTGACCGGTTGGTGAAAGAATGATCAAATGCTGGTGTTGATCATTTATTAGAATAGTGCTCGTCTGAGCATTAGGTGATAAAACCTAATTATGGAGAAGTGAGGGACCGACCAAGAGGGCATGGAATCGGCCTTTGGTGGTCATGGGACCGTCTGATGTTCTTTTGATAAAATTCCAAGTTGGTTGGAAAGAGTTTGGACCCAATATGAGTAATTGAGCAAATTAGGTCAAAATTTTTAAGATGTGTGGGACCGGATCCTTGCAAGTCTTAGGGCCGGCCTTTGTCGGTCAAGGGAGCATGCCCATGTCACCATGATGTTAGTGTCTCAGTCCTGAGAGTTTTGGTATTTTCTGGTGTGCGTTTGAGCAATATTTTAGATTTTCAGAAGAGTTTGATCTTTGACTGAAATTCTTAATTTTGCTCGAATGAGAAAGTAGGACTTTGTTCATTCGATCAATATTTTGAGAATGTTAAAATAATAATATTTTAATATTTTTCACGGATAGTCTAGTCGGTCATGTGACCATTTGACTTTTTGGCTTTTTCATGATTTGAGCGATATTTGAGAAAATATGAAGAAACCATGATTTTTGCTCAAACGGAGGAGTTTCATGAGATGAGGGAAATAATAATTATGAAAACAAGGGATGTAAGGTGTTGGACCGGCCACAGCCGGCCGGCTAGGTAGCCCGGTCCCGCAACACCTTTCCCTATTTTATTATTTTTCCATGAAACCGTGAAAATATGGAGAAACCGTGAGTTTTGCTCAAACAAGGAAAGTTGCTCAAATGAAGGAGTTTTCATGAGTTCAAGAAAATAAGAAAAATAAAGGGAGGAGGCGTGGGGGACCGGCCACGGCTGCATGACCGGCCGACCGGTGGGCCCAGTCCCTAGGAGCCTCTTTTATTATTTTATATCATTATTTTCTCTCTCCTATTTTGTGTAGGATTCCTCATTTGTCCATATTTTTGAATGCTCGTTCGTGCATTTGGGTGCTCGTTCGTGCATTATTGTTGAGTACACTTGCACCATTTTATTGGGGCTTACTCGGTGATAGTCCAGATGCCCGATTGTTGGATATTTATTACTAATTCATGAAATTCAGCAGAGAATGACTCATGAAACGGAGTAATAAATGAATTATGTATCTATTACTAATCCATGAATCCAACCGGGGAATTCAAGGAACGAATTAATGACATAAGATGGTTATCTATTACTAATCCATGGAATCATCCGGGGATAGCTATGGAACGGAGTAATGAGATATAATAGATTATTTTCTAGGAATTCAGTGGCGAATGTCACGGTAGAATTAATCTATTGTAGAATCGAGATATGAGATAGTTGAAGCATCATACTCGTTCTGAAAGGTGTATAGTCAGGGAACAACGTGCATAGTTGGTGTCCTGAAGGCGTTTAGCCCCCTCAACAAACAATTATGTAGGAGAGCCGCCTGAATCTATACACGGTCTCTCTACATAGTCAGGGAACAGCGAGTGTCGCCGACGTTTTGAAGGCGTTAAACCCTCTCAACAAACAATTATGTAGGAGGACTTCCCATCGTTCTTCCATGTAGAGGTGGGTCTCTCTATGTAGTCAGGGAACAACGAGTATCGCCGACGTCCTGAAGGCGTTAATCCCTCCGACAAACAATTATGTCAAGAGGACCGCCCAATCATGTTATTCTACATAGAGGTCATGATGAAATGTGTAGCATCAAACGCTCAGCTAGTGGGAGGCCTTTCGAGAAACATATTCATCATGGCTCTGAGAGGAACTCGATCAGAGATCGTGAAACGGTTCACGGATCGTAAAATATGAATCGTCACATGTGTTCCTAAAGCCGGGTCAGAAACATGCAGTATTATGATTTTACGATTTTGACTTTTGTCGAAAATCTACCATCAACATTAAGTCCCCTGCTTACCGAGGGACAGTAATGTTCCGCAGTAAGCATTAGATGGTGATTTTCCGGTTGACGAGATAAGCAGTCAAACTCGGTCGTACAAAGGTTTTTTCAGAATCCTCGATTTGCTCCGATAGTGTCATGTACGAGCAAATGCTTAGGTAAGGACCCTGACAATAAGATAGAGTGTCATCCCGTGAGCACAAAGAGATGAAGCACTGCTGATTTGGACGATCGGGCATCCTGTTTTGGTCGGTTTAATGTTTGCGGGC
Source organism: Papaver atlanticum (assembly GCA_023531105.1). Classification (NCBI taxonomy): domain Eukaryota; kingdom Viridiplantae; phylum Streptophyta; class Magnoliopsida; order Ranunculales; family Papaveraceae; genus Papaver; species Papaver atlanticum. The sequence continues at coordinate 3,352,417 of JAJJMB010017781.1, read as the reverse complement.
CCGAGCCCAAAAAAGGAAATCCATGTTTTATTAGGTTTTGGAAATAAATTTGCTATAAAAGGGAAAAAGCCCTAAAAAATTTTTATTTTTCCTAAGATGACCGACCACCTCCCCTTGATCTCTTCACGTCCAGAGAAGGAGGAAAAAAAATCGCCTGGGAACAGTCACCGCCGGCACTCCGATCACCAGCCAACCAACTTCCGACCGGCACCGACCAGGTGCGAATTTTTGTTGTTGTTGCCGTGATGTTAGTTTTTCCAGTAGTTTTTCAAAACAAAATTTCATGCATGTATGTATACGTAGGGTTTCATGGAAATTTGTTTTAGCAAACAAACGTTAGTCCATCCGTCGGTTTAGGGAACAAATGATAATCCCTAACATGATAGAAACATGTATATATTTTGAAAATATACCTGCGTCCAGTGATAAAATTTCATTTATGAACTTTCATGAAAACCAAAATTTTATTTTCAAAGCATGAGTTTTCACACAAATATTTTTTGGGAACGTACGTAGATAAAGTAATAAATAATAATCCCTAACATTAGAGAGATTTTTGAAATAGACCTCTGTCTAATAATAAAATTTTGTTTGTGAACTTTCATAGAAACAAAATTTATTTTGGAATATATGGACCTATGCAAGAAATGGAAAAAGACCCATTTGACGAACAAACACTCGTTCGAGCGAAAAATATTTTTGTACATGAGTTGTTCACGTAATTTATTTTAAAAAAAAAAAATAAATTTACGTGAGTTGTTAACTCACGAAAAATAATGATTTTAATTTTTTTTTGATTTACGTGACCTATTCACGTTTTTTTTATGCAAGACTCAAAACTCATGTAGGATCAAATTTTGATTTTCAGCAATCGTTAGAGGTAAACAATTTTTCGATGAAATATTGTTTGTATGGATTTTGTGATTTAATAGTGTATGCACAAAAACCAATAAATGTTCTCCCAGTGGGAGTTGTTCACATGATGCAAGTTGTGCGAATCGTTCATATGATAAGAGTTTTGTGAATTGCTCATGGTTTTATGAAAATCATGTTATGATTTCAAATAATGAATCTTTATTCGTCTCTGCAGGTTCCAAGAGACGAACAAATTCTAGGGATTTTGCGTCATAATCACTACATCTAGTGAAACTATAAACAGGTAAGAGTTGAGAGTTACCATTTTAACGCATATTTGTTGCCAAGCTGGTTTGACTCCGTATTTTTGGCAGCAGATAATGGCAGCTTCAGGTGATGACCATATTTATGACTCTTCCGGGAAATGTTTGAGAAACATCAAACCACAGATGAAGAATTCAACAGATGCTCGTGTGGATATTGATCAACCTTTCAGAGATGCTAGAAATATGATACGTGGTATGTCTCCTGCTCATCTGAAAGCCATTCGTGAGGGAATGAACGATTTCCTGACTTATGTGGACGCGGAAGAGAAACAGAGACATGAGGAGCAGAAAAGAAAAGCTGAAGATGACAAGCTTGCAGTTTATCAGCAAAAAAGGCAGCGAGCCCAACAAGCGAGACTAGCAGCTGAAGATGAGGTTCAACCACGCCCTGATGGTGTAGCTTCTGACTCAGATGCTGAGGAAGTCGAATCCGTCTGGAAGCCTTCTGAATGCAAAATTAAGCCATATCCTCCAGGTATGAGGGCTGAACGATTGGCCAAGGCTGACTTTCGAGCTGAATGCAAAGAAGACGATTACTTAGACGCAATGTATGGTGACCCTGAAGACCAATTTGAAGAAGTCCCCAGTGAGGGTTCTGATGACGACTCTGAGGGAGAGCTTTAAGAAAATTCCACGGGGGATGACAATCGTGAGTCTGGTGACGAATCTGATGACTCTGAAGTCTTACTCGCAATTCTTCTGAGTAATTGATTGTTTTATTTCTCGTTGAAGTAGAGATTATTATGATTGATTGGGAAATTTGACTTCATGTGTAGAAATTATAATTCCTTAGCGGGCTGTCGTCTGTTCGCCCTTTCGACTGCAGACATTGCATGAACTAGGGAACATGTGAAGTGCACAAATGACCGTCTTTTATTAGGGTATCGTTGACCATATCTACATAGCCATAGATTATCAGTCCCCAGATGGCTTAGAAACCCTTCAAGTAAGTGTTCCTCCTGTACTTTCTTCATAGAAGTATAATATTGCTGATTTGTTGATGAATGAATGAGAATCCATACGAATGAATGAAAAATTTTAGTGAAATACGTCATCAGTAAATTTCAGAACTCAGTCTCTGGGCAAAAACACCATAAAATCTTCATCCGATGTCGAATTTTCATGATCTACAAATGTATTCTCATGCCCAGGAGATTTCCAAGCTTTGTGGAAGAAGATTTTTGAGTTTTGAGCACGTTTATGGGTCGAAATCGGTGAAACAGTAAACTTCCAGGAGACTTTCATAAAATTTTCAGCTGGCATGTAGTCCAATGTTTTGGACACAACTCTTTACTCGTTTATCCAATTTCTATGAAATTTTTATATGTTGTAGAGAACATCTATACGAAGAGAATGGTTTAGAATCAACCTTAGATTCCTTACCAATTGCTCCCATTTCATCGTCTTATACAGCCAGTATAAAATCTCTTCAGACGAGCTTGTTGAAAAACGTGTTTTATGACTTCCACACTAATTGCTCATGTCTTGGATGTATATTAAAGAAATTAGATAGTGTTAGTTCACTTACATGCTGGATTTTATGATTTCCTTTGGTTTCCATGCTTGAATTGCTCTAATCTCATGTAATCTTCGTATTAGGTACCAAATGCCGAAGTTGAGAATAATGGAGCGAATGATGATTCAAACCATATGGTGAATCGAGTTGATGATGTTACCATCTCTGCACCTCAATGCCATGATAATATTTCTACTGAAGTTGTCGAGGAGAATGAAGCTCAAATCATCATCACTTCAGAGATAGAAGAAACCGGTCCCAGAATGGAAGAAACTGCTCCATCGATAGAAGAAACTGCTCCCAAAATTGCTGAAGTTGCTTCGATAATTGAAAACTGCATAATAGTGAATGAATACCCTAATGCAGGGATTATTTGTGAGCCTCCATTCGGCGAGTCACTCCCATATCGCACATCAATTGGTGGATTTAGCGTTCCCATAGGGTATGCTGATATGTATGAGAAATTATGGAAAATGTATGGTCACATTGTTTTCACCAAGGATCCAAAATGCAGTTACTTCTTGACAATGCAAGTAGGAACTATCTTGCGTGTCATAGATGATATACGGACCAGGGCGAGAAGTACTGTTACTCAAGATGTACTCTTTGATTGTGAGTGCAATTTGAAGAAATATGAAGAACTTGGTTTCAACTTGAAGTGGCTTCGTCAGAGGATCAACATCATCATGGATGCAGTAGAGAACAATATACCCTTCACCAGTGATGCTGCGGTGGAGAAAATGGCTAAGATTGCTGAATTGACTGAAAAGCTGGAGTTGGAGAAAGCGGCCCTGCAAGTCTTAGAGAATGCAGAGAAGCAGAAATCTTACTTTGTCGGCTTCCTTTAGTTTTCCTTTCCATAATCTCTTAAACCTTGAACTTCTGAGAGATGTGAGGTTTTACTTTGGTTTTGGATTTTTTTTATTGGTTTTGAATAAGTGAGTGATTGAGGATTTTCTTTTGGATTTGATAGAGAATTTTCTTTTAAGTGAGAGAACTTTGAGAAATTGCTGAATTCAAATACTGGATGCAAATATTGCAAACATTTTGGAGGAATTGAAAATACAGGTGAAAGAAAATCCTAACATGCATTGGGTGTCCCTAGCCTTGAACACATAACACCCTAGCTAAATATCTCACGCGTCAAAGGCTTTGAGCCAATTTTCCTTCATCACCGGCACAATGGATTTGTCATCCATGTTGATCAACTTACAGTACCCACCGGCCATGGATTTGGTGATCATGAAAGGCCCTTCCCAATTAGACTTCGTCCTTGTGATCACTGCGTTTAACTGCCTTGAGAACTAAATCCCCTTCATGAAATTTGTTAGGTTTGATTGTTCGTGCTCTGAATATTTTCTGCTGGTTTGGAATTCCTCGTGCAAGGAAGAATATTCAGGGTATTGTTTGTTGTGCTCGGCCATTATTTTAGCCGTATCAGTGGAATGCTGAATTCTGAGAGGTGCTGCATCTAACCACTTGGTGAAGTATTGCTGAGGCGAGACCAACCACTCATAGCGTTTGGTGAGTGCTAGGTTATTAGCAAAATTGAGTCCCCGGACCAGGGTAGCATGTTTGAAAGTTGATAATATGGACGCATGAGGGGGAATAAGACTTGTCTGAGTATGGAATCTTTTGACGAATTCATGTACGCTCTCACCAGGCTTTTATGTGAGTTCCATCAAGTCTTGAACTTTCCCCAGATGTTCGAATGACGGATCGTCCTCTATTTCTTCCGAATCAGAGCTTTCTTCAATAGAGAAATGTACAATTGAAGGTGTGGCAGTTATCTTTCCTGCATGAATCCATGTTCGTCCAAGGATCATATCATATCCTGGGTCCTCCCTAATTATGTGAAATTTGGTTTCTGCCCAGGTTGAACCAGTTTTCATCTTGAGAATGATGTAACCATAAGCATCCCTGGAGATTCCTTCATGGTCTCTGACTGAGAAAGGAGCATGAGTGGCTTCTTGTCGAGTGATGCCTGCAGATCTGAGAGTTTTCAAAGGGATGATATTAACAGCAGTGCCAACATCGACCAACACTCGCTTGAACTCATTTCCTTTGAGGTGGACCGTGGTGAGAAGTCCCCAGTCATACATCTCTTTGTCAGTGGCTGGAGGTTCATGGAGCACTTCTAAGATAGATAAACGTTTCCAGGAAACTATATGGTTCAAAGCCGTGAACATGTCCCCTCTTTGAGCTTTTGACAGAGAAATAAATTCGCAGACATGTTCGATCAATGATTGAACTGCTTCTTTGACTGGCTGTTCAGAGAGTGTAAAGGTTCTGATTGGGAGAGGATTCTTGTGTACTCCTTCAGTCCCCAGTTCTCCTGAATCGGTATTTTCCTTGAATATGCATTTCAGAGTTCTGCAGTCACTAGTCGGATGACTGACATAACTATGAAAACGACAGTAATGCGGATTCTCCACTTCCTCGTCTGTCGGCTCTCTCCTGACGGGAGGTAAATTGATCGCACCATCTTGGATCCAGACTTCCAATAACTCGATCACCTCTTCAATAGGGAAAGGAAAGTCTAGTATTTCCTGATCATTCTGCTGATGCTGAGTAGGTGTTTGTGTATTTCGAGTTTGGTTGTCATTCCTTGGTGCTTTCGTAGGATGAGACGTTGGAGGAGCATTCTTATGTTGCTGCGCATCAGCTTTCCTTTTGCTCCCTTCAACAACATTCATGGAAGGTTGAACATTGTAATGTTTGTTTATCAGGCGCCTGGTGTTGTTTCGAGTGTCTCGCGGCTCCTCGGCTTTGACGGTTTTTGTTCTTTCCAGCAAGGCTGGAGCAGTAGTTGCTGATCGCTTGGCTGCTTCATAGAGCTCTGAGAAAGTCTGGAACCATAGAATTTCCAGCAAGGCTCTGTAAACTGGGATCATCCCATTGATGCATAAGTCTACCAATTGTTGTTCAGTAACATTAGGGTCATGACAATCCAAAGCTTGGATTCTAAACCTCTTCACATATTCATTCGGATGTTCAGTATTCTTCTGAGCCATCCTTCCTAGGTCAGAAAGAGTAATCTGCTTAGAGACAAAGAAGTATTTCCTGTAGAAGGCGTTAACCATTTCTCCCCAGTTAGCGATGCTCCCAGGTGCAATTTTATTGTACCAAGTATATGCTCGGCTAGTCAGATATTTCGAGAATTCTTTCAGACGGACATGATCGTGTTCATGTTCTCCTAATGCCTCCAGGAATCGAGATACGTGTTCTCGAGCATTCCCTGTTCCATTGTAAAGTGTGAACGTTGGAGAAGTATAACCTTTCGGGAGAGGAATCCTTTGTGTAACAGCAGGATATGGAGGTTGATGACGATGGACAGACGGTGTCTTGTCTTTTCCTTGAGCCTCCATGAATCGTTCCATATCTTCACGAGTGATGAAACCTACAGACTCCTTCTCTGGTGGATTTTATGCAGCCTTGTGGGCTTTATCATAATCTACTACATGGATTGGGGTGACTTCAGGATCAGCAATCGAAGATATTTCTTTGGCTTTTCCCTTCTCCTGAGTTTTCTCTGCCATCTTGTCAGTGAAAGTTTTGAGATAATTGCATAGCTCCTTCTGCGTAGTAGCCATATCAGTTTGATTTTTGGCGAAAACTTCCTGGACCTTCATGAGATCAGCTATGGTGGGTGGATTTTCTCTGACTTCCTCGGGATGCCGGCCGAAGAGAGGATGATTTCCAATGTTGGTTTGAGGAGGAGTAGTATCACCACCATTGTTGGAAGCAGGAATGGTTTCTGGAATACCATCATTGTTATTGTTGCTAGTGCTAGCGTCGTTTGCATTTGTAACTAACCCAGACCTAAGACCAACCATCTTGTGAAAATGTGAAATTGCAACCGAGAGATTAATCTCCCACTTTGGTCGCCAATCTGTAGATGGGGAAAAACGATTTGCTGGTTTTTTAGGAAAGTGAAGAGACGACCGATCGGACGAGATTCCTCAACCGAAAAAACTGCCTAACCTCACAAAGATGCACTGCACGGGAGTGCTTTGAGTTCGAGAGATCAATCTGTAAGACTCCGGCCTAAACCAAGTCAATGGCCGTTCCAGAGTCAATTCGGTCACAAAGAGGGAGATGGGTTGATCTGTAGGAGGGAAGCTGAGAATTGTGGGATCAATGATGATCAAGGATTGTTGTTGTGTTGAAGGTTTCTGCAAGTTTGTGTAAATAAGTTTCGAATGATTGAGAGAGTGTTGCTCACACGATGATTCTTGGTTAGACGATGTATTGTATGTTCAATATCTCATGGATTTTGTGTGTTCTCAATCATAGATTCAACGACTTATTTATATTGTCAGAACAGTGAACACCTTGATCCCAGTAAGTGTGACGGTTTCTTGAGTGAAAGAGTGGGAAAGTGGGAGATCGTGGTGAAACCAGTTCCAGGTCGTGTGGAGACTTGGTTAACCGTCCACCCACTACTTTCCTTAATCCTTCAACCGTTAGCACGACTTACTCACATTTCTCTTCGTGGATGAACACACATGTCGTAGGCCGCCAGGCCAAAACCCTAAGTAAATGCTTGATTAGACAGTTACTCTAGGTTTTGTTGAATTGAGCATGATTGACAAATGCTTAGTGATTCATGGATCAAACAATGTTGATATTGCTCATCTGAGCAAATATTGTAAATTTGACGAATTGTTGAATATTGACTAATATTCGGCAGAATATTGATAGTTAGATCAATATTCGAGTAACTGAGCAAGTATTGCTCAATTCGACGAATTACTGAATATTGATAGTTGGATAAATATTAGAGCAACTAAGCAAGTATTTCTCAATTCGATAAATTACTGAATATTGATAGTTGGGTCAATATTCGAGCAACTGAGCAAGTATTGCTCAATTCGACGAATTACTGGTAATGTGACCCAATAAAATATTAGTTAAAATATTGGTAGCCTGCCAAATATCATATAATTAATCTGGATGTTGGTTACTGGATCAACATAAAATTATTAGTGTTTGAACTTACTCAGAATGATGATTCGTGGAGCGTTTGTTCGAAACCCTAATTTTTGATCAATTGTTCGTCAATTGATGAATTGCTGAAAATAGGTCATGAGTGAGGAGGGACCGACCACATGATATGATGGACAACCATGTGGTGCCCAATTGCTCGAGTGAGCGTGCACCAAAGTCCTTTGTTTAACGGTTGGTGAAAGAATGATCAAATGCTGGTGTTGATCATTTATTAGAATAGTGCTCGTCTGAGCATTAGGTGATAAAATATAATTATGGAGAAGTGAGGGACCGACCAAGAGGGCATGGAACCGTCCTTTGGTGGTCGTGGGACCAGCTGATGGTCGTTTGACCAAATTCCAAGTTGGTTGGAAAGAGTTTGGACCCAATACGAGTAATTGAGCAAATTAGGTCAAAATTGTGAAGATGTGTGGGACCGGCTCCTTGCAAGTCTTAGGGCCGGCCTTGGTAGGTCAAGGGAGCATGCCTGTGTCACCATGATGTTCGTGTCTCAGTCCTGAGAATTTTTGTATTTTCTGGTGTGCGTTTGAGCAATATTTTAGATTTTCAGAAGAGTTTGATCTTTGATTGAAATTCTTGATTTTGCTCATTCGATCAATATTTTGAGAATTTTAAAATAATAATATTTTAATATTTTTCACGGATAGTCTAGTCGGTCATGTGACCATTTAATTTTTTGGCTTTTTCATGATTTGAGCGATATTTGAGAAAATATGAAGAAACCATGATTTTTGCTCAAACGGAGGAGTTTCATGAGATGAGGGAAATAATAATTATGAAAACAAGGGATGTAAGGTGTGGGACCGGCAACGGCCGTCCGGCTAGGTAGCCCAGTCCTGCAACACCTTTCCCTATTTTATTATTTTTTCATGAAACCGTGAAAGTATGGAGAAACCGTGAGTTTTGCTCAAACAAGGAAAGTTGCTCAAATGAAGGAGTTTTCATGAGTTCATGAAAATAAGAAAATAAGAAAAATAAAGGGAAGAGGCGTGGGGGACCGGCCACGGCGGCATGACCGGCCGGCCGGTGGGCCCGGTCCCTAGGCGCCTCTTTTATTATTTTTTATCATTATTTTCTCTCTCCTATTTTGTGTAAGATTCCTCATTTGTCCATATTTTTGAATGCTCGTTCGTGCATTATTGTTGAGTACACTTGCACCATTTTATCGGGGCTTACTCGGTGATAGTCCAGATGCCCGATTGTGGATATTTATTACTAATTCATGAAATTCAGCGGAGAATGACTCATGAAACGGAGTAATAAATGAATTGTGTATCTATTACTAATCCATGGAATCAGTCGGGGATAGCCATGGAACGGAGTATTGTGATATAATAGATTATTTTCTAGGAATTCAGTGGCGAATGTCATGGTAGAATTAATCTATTGTAGAATCGAGATATGAGATATTAAAGCATCATACTCGTTCTTAAAGGTGTATAGTTAGGGAACAACGTGCAGCGTTGGTGTCCTGAAGGCGTTTAGCCCCCTCAACAAACAATTATGTAGGAGATCCTCCTGAATCTATACACGGTCTCTCTATATAGTCAGGGAACAGCGAGTGTCGCCGGCGTCCTGAAGGCGTTAAGCCCTCTCAACAAACAATTATGTAGGAGGACCGCCCATCGTTCTTCTATGTATAGGTGGGTCTCTCTATGTAGTCAGGGAACAACGAGTATTGCCGACTTCCTGAAGGCGTTAAGCCCTCCGATAAACAATTATGTCAAGAGGACCGCCCAATCATGTTATTCTACATAGAGGTCACGATGAAATGTGTAGCATCGAACGCTCAGCTAGTGGGAGGCCTTTCGAGAAACATATTCATCATGGCTTTGAGAGGAACTCGATCATAGATCGTGAAATGGTTCACGGATCGTAAAATATGAATCCTCACATATGTTCCTGTAGCCGGGTCAGAAACATGCAGTATCATGATTTTACGATTTTGACCTTTGTCGAAAATCCACCATCAACAGATAACAACACTTGCGAGTTCGACCGAGCAGTGCTCTAACACTTACGATTCCCTAAGAGCATCCTAGATTATTATTCACTTCACAAGTAATTACAACTTCGATTTCAACAAAGAATCATTATCGAGGAATATACCTGTGGAATCATAAAGTCCGAGACAAAGAACTTTGTGATTTGTATCGATCTCGCCTGGTTGAGCTAAAGGATCAACAGTCAATAACAAGATTAGGATAACGAACTATGAAGATAAAGATAGTTGAACCTGGCTTCACGAATCCCTAGGTGAAGTCTTTTTAATCGCTAAACCTAAAAAGTTTTAAAGGAGAGGACGATTCGAGTTTATAACTAGGACACACAAGAATAGTGTCAGGGATTCAAAAATCCCAGTTGCTTGAGGTTCTCCTTATATAAACTTTGAAGGTCAAGGTTGCTTTAGAATTAAGCTAAGGTAGTGGTAGGCTCAGAAAACCTACAATAATTATACTGCAAGTGAATAACGTCTAACGAGTAGACAATGGCAAGTACAGGTCGTTCCCACGAGGAGTGTGAAAATACTACTACTAACTAATACCAAAAGCTAACCAAACAAATTCAATATTTCATAAGTTTAAGAATTGGTAAATAAGATTGCGAAGCTAGACAAACAAAATAATAAAAGATGTAACTAAGATGTGAGAGTCGGTAACCAAAGTTTTATGATATCCACTACTACTTCTATTCAATTACTGAAATGAAACATAATTATGAATATGTGTTTATCTTTCGTTCTATTGACATCAGCTATTATCAGGATAGTATCGCAAATGTCACTCGTATACTAAAAGCATAGCACATCAAAAGACTAAACCCAAGACGTACCAAAAGCATAACTCGTATACTACAAATGAGATACAACACACTCCAGGCCATGGGTTTACAAAAACGTACCAATGGGTGAGGAATGACACAATGCTTCCTTGAGAAAAGATGTTCGTCTATGTCTCTACTACAACATACCAAAAGGGCGCATCAATCGGACATACGAGCTGAAAGATATGGCCTCCACACTCAAGTTCATGGAATCTGAAAACTTGCACGGGATTACAAATTACAAATGTGCACGCTTCGTTAGATGACCTATACAACTCCAAATTGAGTGCTTATTTTCTCATTTGATAACTCAGTCTCTTAGCTTAAAAAGTTGGGGTCAAGAACCGAATTCCGACGTCGTATGAGGTTCCTACAGCTTCCAGAGCATACAACATGCAAGCAGAAATTCATGGACGGGATTCATAACCTCTATAGTCGATCGATGTCCACCAGGTCTTTGCGCTAAGTACTTCATCAAGGTACCTACAACTTCGACCACCTTGGAGTTTATATCAAGTTTTTTGTACCTGGGTCCTCTATCTAGGTCTTACCAGAAGAAGGGAAAAAGAAAGGGAGAGATTTAACAAAATACTGGGGACTGACTGTCCACTGATCATGACGATCAGTTCACAGTCCAAGACTCGTGACTGGCACCAAGTTCACCTATGCTAATCATTCATCGTGACTGGCACCAAGTTCACCTATGTTCACTACATAATCTCCTCTTGAGAGCAACCTTAGTTATGGTCCCGTGACCAGGGTTTAAGAGATGTTTCTACGACCGACAGAAACAAAAAATGGTACTGGAAGCACCAAGCTCATGTATCAACCAAGGGGTTCAGGTTTCAAATTAATCAATGGCATTGAAATTCTTCATCAAGCATTCAAGACACAAGCAAATAGTCTAAAGACACAAAAGAGACGTTTTACAGCAAGTTTGGCTGAAGCGATTTTACACTTCCCTGTACAAAGCAACGAGATGAGAGCAATTGTTAAGGAATCTAAGGTTGAGAGATACGTCATTCTCTTCATATGGATGTCATCTACAACATATCCAAAATTCACAGCAATTTAAGAAACGAGCAAAAAGATGTCGCCAAAACTCTGGACTACATGACAGCTGAAAATTTTCTGAAAACCTCCTGGAAGTTTACTGTTTTGTCGATTTCGGCCCTTAGACGTGCTCAAAAGCCGAAAAGATTCTTTGATAAAGCTTGGAAATTTTCTGAGGATGAAGAAGCATGGGTAGATCACAAAATTACGACATCGGACGAAGATTCTACAGCATTTTCAATTAAGACCTAACTTCTGAATTTTCCGATGATGAATTATGACGAAATTCTTCATTCATCAACGTCAGGAGCTACACCATCAACGCAAGGCCGCACTTCATCTTCAGCTGATAGTCTCACTTGCTGAAGTCGACGGTGTTTCTGCTGATGAGATATGAGCTTTTCATCTTCAGCTCTTTTCTTCTGTGACATTTTATCACGTCTCTGCTTTCTCTCCGCATCTGCTAATGCCAAGAAAGCATATATATTAGCACGGACGACTCCCAGATGATCGAGAGACATACAATGTATCAGCTTTCCAGCGTCTCTGAAAGGTTGATTCACCTCGGCATGAACATCTGCAGAAGTCTTCATCTTTTACTTAATATTTCTGGAGCGTTCCCCGGAAGAACTAGAAGGGTGGTTGTAACTGGAAGTCACCATTATCTGAGGTGAAAGACATGGAGACCAATAACAAACACGCAACAAAAATGGTAACCATCCAACTCTTACCTATTTACAATTTCACTAGCTGTAGTGATTATAACATCAGAATTTCGAAAACTTGCTCGTTTCTTCAAACCTGCAAAGACGAGCATAATTCATTATTAAAAATCATGACTTGATTTTCATAAAACCGTGAATAACCCACGTGAATTTTAACATCCACTGGTTTTTCAAAAATTGAACAGATGTCCATTCTACAATTGTGAAAACTTACATACAAACATTATTTCACCATGTATAATTGTCTACTTTCAACAGTTGTTCAAAATCAAAACATTGATTTTACAAAAAAATATATTTTAACGTGAAACTCACGTAAATTTGAAATATATATATATATATATATATATATATATATATATTCTTTGCTCCCTCGCGCGAACATTCGTCTTTGAAACGAGAGTATATTTTCAAAGATTTCTGAAAGCTCGAAGATAATTTTTTTTTCATGAAACCTCATAAACAATTTTTTTATTACTAACGGACGCACGTCTATTAAAAAAAAAAAACTTTTCTCTCGTATGAGCATCCACCTTTGAAACGAGAGTTTATTCCATTTTGTGAAGTCTCATATATTTAAAACATAAAAAAATTGGTTTTCGTGAAAACTCATAGACAAAATTTTTATCATTAGTCCCAGGTCTCTTTTGTTTGTTTCTTAAACTAACAAACAAACGAACGTCTGTTCCTAAAACAAGGATTTATTTTTTGGGCTCGGGCCCGTAAATGCTAAACCGACGGGCTCGGGCCCGTAAACGCTAAACCGACCAAAACTGGACCTCCGATCGTTCAAATCAGCAGTGCTCCATCTCCCCGTGCTCACGAGATAACACTCTATCATACTGTCAGGGTCCTTACCTGGGCATTTGCTCGTACATGACATCATTGGAGCAAATCAGGGATTCTGAAAATACCTTTGTACGACTGAGTTCAACTGCTTGTCTCATCAACTGGAAAATCACCATCTTATGCTTACTGCGGAACATGATTGTTCCTCACTAAGCAGGGGACTTAATGTTGATGGTGGATTTTGACAAAGGTCAAAATCCTAAAATCATGATACTGCATGTTTCTGACCCGGCTTCAGGAACGCATGTGACGATTCATGTTTTATGATCCGTGAACCGTTTCACGATCTCTGACTGAGTGAGCGTTCCTCTCAGAGCCATGATGAATATGTTTCTTGAAATGCCTCCCCGGCTGAGCGTTCGATGCTGCACATTTCATTTGTTAGAGGGCTTAACGCCTTCAGGACGTTGGCGATACTCGTTGTTCCCTGACTACATAGGGAGACCCACCTCTACATAGAATAATGATTGGGCGGTTCTCTACACATAATTGTTTGTTAGAGGGCTTAACGCCTTCAGGACGTCGGCGACACTCGTTGTTCCCTGACTATGTAGAGAGACCGTGTGTAGATTCAGGCGGCTCTCTAGACATAATTGTTTGCTGGAGGGATAAACGCCTTCAGGACATCGACGCTGCACGTTGTTTCCTGACTATGCACTCTTTAGAATGAGTATGATGCTTCAACTATCTCATATCTCTTCTGCAATAGATTAATTCTACTATGACATTCACCGACTGAATTCCTAGAAACTAATCTATTTCATCTCATTACTCCCTTCCATGGCTATCCCCGACTGATTCCATGGATTAGTAATAGATAACCATTTTATCTCATTACTCCATTCCCTGAATCCTCCGTCTGGATTCATGGATTAGTAATAGATACTCAATTCGTTTTTATTACTCCGTTTCATGAATCATTCTCCGCTGAATTTCATGAATTAGTAATAATTACTCAACAATCGGGCATCTCGACTATCATCAAGTAAGCCCCAATAAAATGGTGCAAGTGTACTCAACAATGATGCACGAACGAGCACCCAAATGCACAAACGAGCATTTGAAAGTATGGACAAACGAGGAATCCTACACAAAATAGGAGAGAGAAAATAATAATAATAAAAATGAAAGAGGCGCCTAGGGACCGGGCCCACCGGCCGGCCGGTCCCCCACGCTACTTCCTTTATTTTTTTCTTATTTTGTTATTTTCATGAACTCATGAAGACTCCTTCATTCGAGCAACTTTCCTTGTTTGAGCAAAATTCACGGTTTCTCCATATTTTCACGGTTTCATGAAAAATAATAAAAATAGGGAAGGTGTCGTGGGATCGGGCTACCTAGCCGGCCGGCCATGCCCTAGCCGTGGCTGGTCCCACACCTTGCAATCCCTTGTTTTCATAATTATTATTTCCCTCACCTCATGAAACTCCTAGCAAAAATCATGGTTTTTTATATTTTCTCAAATATTGCTCAAACCATGAAAAAGCCAAAAAGTCAAATGGTCACATGACCGACTAGGCTACTCACGTCAAATATTAAAATATTATTATTTTAATATTCTCAAAATTTTGATCAAACGAGCAAAGTTCTACTTGCTCATTCAAGCAAAATCAGGAATTTCAGTCAAAGATCAAACTCTTCTGAAAATCCAAAATATTGCTCAAACACACACCAGAAAATACCAAAACTCTCAGGATTGAGATACGGGCATTATGTTGACATGGGCATGCTTCCTTGACCGACCAAGGCCGGCCCAAAGGCTTGCAAGGACCCGGTCCCACACATCTTCATGATTTTGACCTAATTTGCTCAATTGCTCATATTGGGTCCAAACTCTTTTCAACCAATTTGGAATTCGCTCAATTGACCATCAGCTGGTCCCACCCCAACAAGAGACGATTCTATGCTCCCTTGGCCGGTCCCCCACTTCCCCATAATTAGGTTTTATCACCTAATGCTCAGACGAGCATTATTCTAATAAATGATCAACACCAGCATTTGATCATTCTTTCACCAACCGGTCAACTAAGGACTTTGGTGCACGCTCACTCGAGCACTTGGGAACCACACGGTCGTCCATCATCCCATGTGGTCGGTTCCTCCTTCACTCAGTGACCTATTTTCAGCAATTCATCAATCGACGAACAATTGATCAAAATTAGGGCTTCTAACAAAAGCTCCACAAATCATCATTCTGAGCAAGTTCAAACACCAATAAATTTATGCTGATCCAGTAATCAACATCCAGATTAATTATATAATATTTGGTAGGCTACCAATATTTTAATTAATATTTTATTAGGTCACGTTACGAATAATTCATCGAATTGAGCAATACCTGCTCAGTTGCTCGAATATTGATCCAACTATTAATATTCAGCAATTTATCGAATTGAGCAATACTTTCTCAGTTGCTCGAATATTGATCCATCTATTAATATTCAGCAATTTATCGAATTGAGCAATACTTGCTCAGTTGCTCGAATATTGATCCAACTATCAATATTCAGCAATTTATCGAATTGAGCAATACTTGCTCAGTTGCTCGAATATTGATCCAACTATCAATACTCAGTAATTTATCGAATTGAGAAATACTCGCTCAGTTGCTCGAATATTGATCTTAACATTGATTCAACTTAATATTCAACAATTCGTCGAATTTACAATATTTGCTCAGACGAGCAATATCAACATCATTCAAGAACTATACATCTGATATGTTCAATCTATGAATCAATCATGCTCAATTCAACAAAACTTAGACTCACTGTCTAATCAAGTCAGCGACTGACTAATCAAATACACATCTGCTTTGCAGACTCCACGTTCGTGAGACATCAATCACGTCACATGGGGGGATATTACTTAGGGTTTTGGTATGACGGCCTACGGCACGTGTGTTCATCCACGATGAGAAATGTGAGTAAGTCGTGCAAACGGTTGAAGGAGTTAGCAAAGTAGTGGGTGGACGGGTAACCAAGTCTCCACACGACCTGGAACTGGTTTCACCACGATCTCCCACTTTCCCACTCTTTCACTCAAGAAACGTTCACACTTACTAGGATTAAGGTGTTCACTGTTCTGACAATATAAATAAGTCTCTGAATCCATGATTGGGGAGACACAGAAAATCCACAATCCATCGTCTAACCAAGAATCATCGTGTGAGCAACACTCTCTCAATCATCCGAAACTTATTTATACAGTTCACATACTTGCAGAAACCTTCAACACATCAATAATCCTTGATCATCATTAATCCCACAATTCTCAGCTTCCCTCCTACAGATCAACCCATCTCCCTCTTTGTGACCTAATTGACTCTTGAACGGCCATTGACTTGGTTTAGGCCGGAGTCCTACAGATTGATCTCTCGAACTCAAAGCAGTCCCGTGCAGTGCATCTATGTGAGGTTAAGCAGTTTGCCCGGTTGAGGAGTCTCGTCCGAACCGTCGTCTCTTCACTTTCCTAAAAAAACAGCAAATCGTTTTTCCCCATCTACAACAGCGTCTAACGAGTAGACAATGGCAAGTACAGGTCGTTCCCACGAGCAATGTGAAATACTACTACTAACTAATACCAAAAGCTAACCAATCAAATTCAATATTTCAGAAGTTTAAGAATTAGTAAATAGGATTGCGAAACTAGACAAACAAAATAATAAAAGATGTAACTAAGATGTTAGAGTCGGTAACCAGAGTTTTATGATATCCACTACTACTTCTATTCAATTACTGAAATGAAACATAATTATGAATATGTGTTTATCTTTCGTTCTATTGACATCAGCTATTATCAGGATAGTATCGCAAATGTCACTCGTATACTAAAAACATAGCATATCAAAAGACTAAACCCAAGCATGCACTATCAAATTGTATTAACGAGAAAGTCATACGAAACTAAATTATTGATTCACAAATTGTATCTGGCTCTTCTAAGTATAACCCATCAAACGATTCAACCCAAGCATGGACCATCAAATAACGAGACCAAAACTATTTGTAAAATTGTCGCACAAAGGTTTATAAAACCGATAACGCAGCAACTCATACTTTAATTAATCGATAAACAATAATAAAAAATTAATCAATTCAAATCATAATGGTCTATTGCTTCATAATTCAATTTAATAAAAAATGGCCTAATACCCATGTAGTTTCAACAATAAAAACCCTAGTTACAAAATAATTTGCAAGACATGGCTTTCTCAAAAGCCATAAATAAATATCAATAAGAACGACAATGGGTCAAACTGAAACGATTAGAACAGCAAACCCTATTCGTCTTCCTCTTGCTCGGCTCTTTCAAACGGCTGTGTAGCCGCCTCCCTCCTCCTTTTGTTTATGTCTCTGTTCGTATCTATATGTGCTATCAAGAAGTCGCAGTAAGACCTAGAGAATTCTCTGCCAAGGTCCAGTCCACTAACATCACCGATACCCAACTTCCAATTCCAAGCATCAACGCCGAGTCGCTGACCACTTTCCATTCCTGACTAGTTGAACCGAGCAAGTATTTCTGCGCCCGGCTTAGCCAACTATTCCCCTGACCACCGGAAATTTCAAAATAATAAATCCAAATGACTTCTGTCCGCAGTACTATCTTCCTGAACTCCAGATAAATCAAATTTCAGTCCAAAGCTGAGCCTCCCTAGTCCACGGCCATGGCAGCAGCATACCTAATCAGCATCAACATCTCGAGTCACACGAAAACAGTCACAGACTCGGCCAATATCCAACTTCCATTAAGTCACAGCACCAAGCCATCTCAGCCAACACCATTCTTCTCATCTTCGTTTTCTGTCATCTTCTTCTCAAAGTCGATCACAGCTTTCATTCTCTCTGGCCATCTCCACCGGTAATACAGCTTTACCAATATAACTCCCACTGATACTCGTCTCTTCCTCTCATGTTTTTTCAAGCCTTCAACCACTGATCACAACCCGAGCAGCTCCATTAGTAATCTTGCATGAGATGAGAAACCCCCAAACTGCATCCAATTTTCTCATCACTGACTGTGACCAACTCATGCAAATCCTCTCAACAAAATATCTTCGCAACACCCATGTACTGCACACTCGAGCCAACACAAGCAACTGACCCATTTCAGTTCGAATCCATTTTTGCTCGCTGCTGTTTTCAATGCGTCTTCTTAAAATACCATGCCAACAACCACCGAAATCAGTTCAACCAATGGATGCATCTCAAGTAGTTCCAACCAATACCAGTTCTTCTTTAATCTCTACCCCATTTGACTCGAACAGCAGCTTAATCTCAGTAAACAGTTCAATCATCCTGGCAACATAATCCCATTTCACGACTACTCCATCCACATGCCCAACTGACCGTTTATCCAGCCACCACCATTGACAGTAACCTACTTTGCTCCATTGACAGTTTGATTTGCTGAGACAATATCTTCCAAGATCGCAAATGACCTCATACATTTGTTCCTTTTCATTTCCTTGTTAAACTCAGTTCTTTTGATAGGAACTGAAGAGAATGCCCCACTTGACACTTTTAATACCATCAACAAGATGTGATGGGGAGTTTGCCACGTCACCCACTATCTCTCGATGTTCCCAGTGCACATGAAAATACAAAGAGAATCATTTGTCTCTCCTTGGCCATGGAATGGCAAGCTGGTGCAGCAACTTAAAGTTACAGACTTGGAAGGCCACAATTCTATCCAATCGGCTCTCTACTTCTGGTGTCATGTGTCATAAATCCCAATTCAGCTTCATTTAGCTAGTTATCGTTCCAGTAAGGATTCGCTTGAACTTTCAACAAAAGTACTAAAATAGTGTCATTAGCCAAAATATAGAGTCCTAGCTAATATAAATATGGGTATAAAATGTAGCACTTACGTGCTTAATTATCAGGTAGCTTTGGAATCAAGCAATCAAGAATCACCATTAGATGAAAAACTTGACTTGAGATTAACATTACATAATATACGTTCTGGTTAGGATGAATCGTAACTGAAACGTGTATAATGACTTGTTCATGAAAGATTAGATTAAACTAGCCAGACGAATTCTATAAGCTTAACCATTTTCATATAACACTTTAAGACTTAATCTTGAGTCACAATTATAGGTTATAATGTGATCAAATATGTCAAGATAGTGTTTTTAGAGAGTTGGTCAAATGCCGATTATCTCAATGAAATAATTCTGATGCATCTGAAAATATTCAACAGGGTAAGTCCGTGTACCTGGTACGTGTACTGTTTTCCTGTTTGTGAGCATTTTTGTCATGGTACGTGTACCGGGATTATATACCCTTAATACAAAAACAGGCTCAGGAGTCAACATATCTTTTCCGGTTTGCATACTGGGTATGTGTACCATTCTGGTTTAGATCTTTTCCGGTTTGCATACTAGGTATGTGTACCATCCTGGTTCACGAGTCGACAAACTTTTTAAGGTGTGCATACCGGGTATACATACCAAATTTCGTTGTCGAACTATAGCTACGCTGGTACGTGTACTGCGGCTCCGGACCTATAACAGTTGTGCCAGTATGTGAACAGGTATGCATACTGTCATGTATCCAGATTTATAGTAGTTCTATATCTCTCTAATAATCAATTTGAAACATTTTCGAATAACATCAATGACACATATCATTGTTCGATGCTATTTTTAAATGATTACATCTTGAATCATAATTTAGGTTATAAACAATATATTGTTCTAATTCAAATTCATCAACAAATGTTCTTAAGCTTAGTGATGAAATTTTAGATAGTGGTAAGAATGGGTTCGTTCAGATTTGTGAAGATTCAAGTTTTTTTAAAATCAATAAAAATTATATACAAAAATAGTACAATTGGTGCAAGAGGTACTGGGACTAAGGATTTAATTTTTAGAGTGAAAATAACCAAGACACTAGATTCCACTATTACACATGAATAAATGATGATAAGAATTCCAAAACTCTAATTATTTTTAAAATATCTTTTTCTTAATTCACAAATTATCAAGCATATTCTCAAACATTAATTGTATCCCTTAAGCATAGATTATCTAACCAAAGCATAACCTATCTAATTGAATCACAACTAATTAGGAAAAATTATGCAAATAATTAAAATTCTGCAAAGCAGTAATTTGAGTGAATTATAAATTGCAAAATTAGAGAAAAGTAAAATAATTACCAATTATTCATGTAACAATAGCTTCCTCCATGTCTTGGTTACGCGAGAATTAGCTCATCATTATCATGGAAATATGCTCAAAATTCATCTTTATTATTGCTCAAAAATGGTTCACAAATGATGAAATAGGAGAAAATTGACAAAAACCGGGTTTGTAACACTTCTGTTTGTTACAAACTGAGCTGTTACAGAGAACGATAAAAATGAAGTGTTGTTAACACTGTCGCATTACGACCCTCATCCTTGTGTCGCTGTCACTGTTGAAGAACGACGGTTACCTTGCGTCTAATGTTCTTCGCGTTTATCAGCAGCAGCAGCAGCAGAAAATGGAGTTTTCCTGCAACTTGATTTCTCGACTCTCTGGTTCTTCTCAGCTCCCCAAACTCTCCACACCCCTTCCTTGTACCTGTAGAAATCTATTTATACTCCTAATCCTCATTTAATCCGGCCATATCTCCTAAATAATCTTCATTTATCAATATTATTCTCCACAGCTAAAATTTCCATTTTTTGATCTTCCACGCGTTCTCAGCTGTCAAACTTCGTTATTTATCTTCTTCATGAATCTTTGTAGTGCAACACACTCGAAACTCATGCATTACATGCCTCAAACTCGTGTCAAATTCACTTGAACCCGTGAAAACTTGTGTCCACTGTTTTGGATTGAAACACGTAATTAAGCCAAATTTGATCGGAAAAAACACCCATACCAGCTTTCTATAGTCATATCACGTCTACCCATTAAGTTTCAGGGATTTAATCTCACTAAATCACGTCCAAAAATCCAACAGAAAATTCTGCAGAAAAATGAATTTTTTTCCCGCCAAAAATATTTTTCAAACGATGAAGGTGAAGTGCCCTGAATCCAAAACGCGGGTGCCTTTAGCAGCTCGGCTGCCTTGGGGGTGCCCTTATCCATTTTTAAGGGTGCCTTTAGTAATTTTGGTGGGTGCCTTTAACACTTTTTTCTGGGGTTTTTCCAACACTTTTTCGGGATTCTTCCGGTGTATTTCTGGGGTGCTTCCGATGCATTTCTGGGGTGCCTTTAGTACTCTATCCTGGGGTGTAAAGCACAACTTTACGAGCCAATTTCGTCGCAAGAGCTTATTTCTCTAAAAATACCTACAAAGACATAAAACACCATAATAAGTACAAAAATGGGTACTAATAATATATACAATAGAGATGAAAATAGACACATAAATGCGTCTATCAAATTCCCCCAAACTTATTATTTGCTAGTCCCGAGCAAATTTAATCTACAAAATAAAATCCTAACTCACTGTCGCAGGCATCGTCGATTGCACTTAGCATGTGCAACAAGCCTTTGAACCCCTAGGTGGCCCTAGTGGTCGAGTTATAGTCTCGGGAGGGTTTACCAGAGGTGTACCCACAAAACCTTTACTCCAGACCCTAGCTATCTACGTAGAACCTTGAAATGGCACTAAAGAACCTCCTTGGTTGGCATACTTATTGATTACGGGAGGAAGTACCTTGATGCGAAATTCCAATTGTTGTACACGAGTTTGCACTAAAATTCGTATATAAGTGACAGAGCTCTACTCAGATAGTTTCACTATGGACATCAATATCCGGAGTCAACAAATCACATGGAAAGATTAAGAGATGGATATAGAAAAACATAGATGGTTTTGATGTTGACTAGGTGAACGGTGTTTTCTCATATCTGTCTGAAGGCCTCCGCTAAGATGAACCTATCCTAATGGACTGAGATACCGGTCTGACTAATATCAACACAACTGGCATATACAAGGGGACCAGTGGTCAATAACCCTAATTCTAGATCAACTCGTCTGGCATATACAAGGGAACCAGCGGTCGATTTATTGAACACACATTTATTATTTATTTATTTAGAACTAACAACATGATTAGATCTTGTGGATCCAAG
>JAJJMB010017781.1:3288367-3330174 GCA_023531105.1 Papaver atlanticum | reverse complement strand
TGTGCTTTTACGAATAGACTCTTATAGATGTTTCCATCTACTCAGATTGGTTCCTCAACTCCTAAAACAAAAATGCTTCCATCCACTTAGATTGGTTAGTGCCATCCTTAATAAGCATAAATTTCTAGGCTCTGGAGTTTATTTATTGCAACTAAAAAGCTTTTCCCATACCCCCAAACTTAAATCTAACATTGTCCTCAATGTTCTAAAAATGAAATTAAAAGCATGAACAAGGAGAAACTGTTACCATTTGAAGCAAAAGAGTTAAGGAAAGATATTACCGTGTTGCATGAGAATGGGTTACCTCCCAAGAAGTGCTAAGTTTAAAGTCTTCAGCCAGACATTGGAAAGGATTAGTCACCTCGAATCGTATAACAGTATTCGGAATAACTGTGGGTCTTCAAAACCAAATTGAGCTGACCATAGGAAACAACAATAAGCCAAGAAAGTGAACAAGTATCGCATGACCTTACCTAAATGTAGACTAAAAATCAAGATATAGTTTTGATCAACTAAATTTGACAACAAGCTTGAGATAGCAACACTTGTGAGTTTGAGTGAGCAATGCTCTAACACTTGGATTGTTTTTGAATTACTTAATTTTGCTCACAAACTTTCTTATATATGTTAAAGCATTGCTTGGTTGAACTCACTGATGTTGGTATGTCAAGTCAGTTTTCATTTCCAGAACATATTCTTGATTTGGTTTAATAAAGTCAGTTTCATACTAGATTAGGCTTGGGTAGTCGAGTAATGAATCAAAGTTATCCTTGAAGATTGAAAACTACAAGAATACATCTATGGATATCTTTACTAAAAGTTAGTAACTAAGACTTGATTATTTTGGAACTCTTGTTTATTCAACCTTTCTATCTATCGAAGAGAAGTGCTCACTCATTGGAACAATACCTATGATGACAAACATATTTTTGTATATACACTTGAGGAGAATTGCGCATAATATTTTAGTGAATATAACCATTAACCTTAAAAAGTTTCCATGTTGTTCTGAATAAAAATACGAAACCAACAACCCAAGAATCACTCAATTCTATTGCATAACGAAGAAGTTATAAGCAAAACTAATGTCGAAAAGTGTGGCTAAATGTTGATTTCGTGGCTAGGAAAAAGTATTTGAAGTATTGGCAACAATTCGCAAACTAAAACCTCAAAAACATGATTTATTATCTATTTTAGTCAAGTTTTTAATGTTTCCTTTCCTAAACAAGGTGGCTTGAATTTAAACAAATTAGCCTTGGTAATTCACTATTAAAAGAGGATTCATGTAGCTATACAAATTAAAATTGTATGTGTGTTGCATAAGATTGTTTTCCACATCTTTGTTCTACACGACCAAAAATGAGATTTTCAAAACTTTACTTGGGGTTCGTAAAGCACAGTAAGCTATCTTTTTCTTTGATAGTTACGAAAACTGTATCTAGGTGATCACAATAATCCTTGTCTTTTATAAGGTCATTCTCTTCTGGTATAAGGCTATTCAAGGATTATTTATCCTAAATCATAGATTTGATAGGTCAGTATATCACTAGAATATTTTTAGTTGATCTTAAGAAGTAAAATCAATTAGGTTACGGAACGTGTAAACCCAAGTTGTTAAGTAACATCTTCTAAAGAGAATTGACGTTATGCCATAATATTTCCAAGAGCATATTCTAAAGAGAATTAAAAAATTTCTAGAATATTTAAAAGAGCAATTCCTAAAGAAAACTGTTGTTCTGCTAGGAGTTTTACAGGTGCGTGAATACATCTTTAGCAAGATATTTCAACTATTCTGAAATATGGTAGTAGGTAATTGGCGTAGTAGCTTATGAAATGATGAGGGTACCAAGAACACCATAATCGTTTCAATATCAACCTATGCAAGACACAACTTATGTAATCTAATACAGACAAGAAATGTCAAGGAGATTACTTAAACTAGGTGTACACCTGGTATATAACGTAAGTTCGAATCCAAACCAATCTATGGGATCAAACCACGTGTTTTATTAATGTACAGTGCTATTACTTTATGATAAATATAACAATAATTATAATGCTGAAACCAAATTAAACGCGCACAACAAGACGGAAAAACCCCAGGACCTAGTCCAGTTTTGAATAGTCTCAGAATTAAGCCGTTATACAAAGACTACAACAACTTCGTATAGTTGATACCAAGTAAACTAACTCCAAGTTACTCAGTTCGTTCAGTATCTCTACGCCTACAATCAATCTGGTATATGCATGTGAATCCTAAGATAGAGTCCACTATCTTAATTCGCTTCACCTGCTGTGAAGTCTTCAACAACTCAACCCTTTTTAATCATACTCCGAAACAGTAAAGGACTAATTTGTTTCAGTAACCTCTTTATCAATTTTCGATATTAAACAAGTTAATTAGAGATATAGTTGAGTACAAAGGTTCTTCCGTTTATAAGCTTTAAAAGTCTATATGAAATAAACAAGCTTGTTGGATCCTAGTCATCAAGTGTGAAAGATCAGAACACCAAAAAGAAATCTTCTAGTCTTCATTTTTCAGTCTTCAAAGTTCCTGCATAAACAACTTCATTCCATTAATGATCGATCACATAAAGATCGAACTCTGTTAACAATGGATGATCAAAAGTCCTATCTTCAGATCTAGATGCAATAAAAGCAGATCTGAAATCGTTGACCATTGAACTAGTTCAAGAGTTCTTATATCAAAATATAAGGATCACGGGATAAACAAACTAGATCTATCAAGGTTCAACTTTACCAATACTCAATCAAATTAATTATCTAAAACTAAAATAACAATATGTTTCTAATTTCCTGCTAACATTACTACTAGTGCTTCTTTGATCCCACCGAAGTCTTTAGACGAAGCACACATAAAATATTTCACCTAACTAAATTACTCTCTTCTCGAATGAGTATTACAAGAATACTCCAGTGGTCTTCCCACATAAACGATTTGTTCAGCGTTTCCAACGAATTAGCTTGTAAGAATTACAAGCTTCACTATTTATAATAACCAAGGTAGTTTGGATAACAACACAGTATTATTACCAAATCCGATGCTAAAAATATGCATTAAATGTTTAACTATAGGTTTCATAAATAATCCAACTTATGCACCGAATCTCTCTTGGATGACACATAATATTATCTAGCATATAACATATACTTTACTAATATAACACCCAGATATGTGCTTATCCACTAGGATATGAAATGCACATAAATTTTGAATATCAAATAGATATTTAGAATATTTCAGTTTCGGAATCTTACCTTGGGGATACTTAAACATTAAGTAATAAGAGTTTTACACATGTTCAAACACTGTGTCGACATCTTATGAACTTTACATATTAACCAAACTACATTTCTGTTAGCTATACGAAACCTAAGTTAATAGCCCAACCGAAAACGTAGGGATTCATGGGATGGTCCTAGTAGAGATCCTTGGGACTGGTGCTAGTAGAGATCTTCGAGATCATTCCTACTAGAGATCCATGTTTAAGGGACCAGTCCTATAATAGATCCTATGATTCCTTTCAAATACAAACAAGTTTCGTATGTATACTTTCTTAAACTCATGTAATTAAACATAGTCTTCGAGGTATGGAATCAAACTAAAAGTTCAACACACTAATAAACAACATGTTATCAGTTAGTGTTATGTCGAATCTACGAAGTCCAAATAACTAAACTATACTTCGTAATCTAATATACCAAAGTTGTTTAAAACAACTAGTATATGCTTCCTTTACACTTTGATCATAATGAAATGATCAAGTCACCAATAATACACATATATAAGTAATCTTCGTATGTCTTCAATTTAAAGTCTTGAAATAAATGTAAATAGAAATGGAACAAGTCAAATCTTTGTTACTAACGAAGTTGACTCTAGTAATCTAATTAAGAAGCTTCGAGTTTTGGAGCTAAATATGACAACAAAAATTGACATACCGATGCTTGGTGGGTTCAACCGAACAATGCTCTAACAACTTAAATTAGTTTGTATTCAATCTGGACTAGGTCCCTGGGGTTTTCTACAAGATTATAGTTTCCTCGTTAACAAAATCTTGGTGTGTTTTATTTACTTTTATTCCCGTATTATAATTTCATTTATAATTATATTAAAAGAAAATAGTAAGTTTAATCAACCTTGTAGAACTCAGTTATTGGAATATTAAACAAACAAGACTTGTTCTTGTTGGAATTCGGAGGTTTTCCTTGGATATTGATTTTTGATATCGTTCAAGGAATTTGTCATACAGGTTCAGGAATGAAAAATTTGGTGGTGTACTAGGAACCCTCTACTTTTTAAATGGTATCAGAGAAGGCAAACATTGTAACGACTAAATAAGTCTATTTTATAGCGATTCAAACCTATAGACATGAAGCTTGTATCAACCAAGTTCAGTTTACGTACCACTGGGATTTGATGACACTAATTGTATATGGTGTAAAATTGTTATGTGTTTCTTGTTACAAGTTTGTGATTTCAATAAATGGTTCAAGGTCATCAAGGCTTACACTTATTCACGTTTGAGGAAATTAACGAATATGATGTTGATGAGATTAGTGAAACAAAGCAAAATTTTGATGGGATTATGACATAAGCCAAGATCTCCAACATCATGTGACTGCATGTTAAACTTTGAAAAAATCTTGGGATATCTTGGAGATATTATTCAAAGAAAATACCGCAGAGAAAGAAGCAAGGCTTCAAAACATAGCATCTGACTGGGAAAACCTTTGTATGTCTTATGATGATACCTTTGATGAATTTCACCTAAAAACTCTCACAGATAGTTAATTCCTCACGTTCATTAAGAGGAACTATTCTAGAAAAAGATATTGTGTGTAAAATTCATAGGTCTCTACCATCAAGACACCAACTTAAAAAGCTTGACATTACAGAAGCGAACAATCTTTTAAAACTAACAAAGAGTGATCTAGTTGGTAAATTAAAGATCTTTGACAATGAACACCGGTCTGAAAAAAAAGAGATAAGTATTTTTTGTGAAGCTGTAAGCAATACTAGTCCATTTGAGAGTAAACCTAGTATGGCAGAGACTAAGAATGATACTCCACGATAATTTACAAAAATATTTAACAAGTATGTGACTTATGATAATGAGGGATCCAGTGTAAATTCAATATCTTTGACAATTTTGTAAACAACACTTGTTGCAGCTAAAGCAACGAGTATCTCCCAACGAATTAGTTTTGAGGATAAAAAAAAGTGCATGCCTCTCTCGAGAAAAACGATTTAAGCCTGATCTAGATGTTTCTCTTGAAAAGATCAAAAGGTTAGTAGAACAAAATATGAGTTTCAAAGAACTTAAGCTCGGGATTAGCTCAAACAAAGTAACCTCGATATTAGAAGCATGTAAAAGTCATCGTGATACACGAAGATTGGGCTATGAGGAATAGACGATCCTAGTACTTGCAAAGAGGTAAAACTTGTCAAGGCTAAAGATTCTTCTAAACCAAAGGCTAGCTTTCACTGATGTTAAAAGTGACATACCGCTATCGCCAGTTAATGATGGAAAGAGCAAAGATTCTTTCAAGCTCCAAAGCATGCACATACACATTCATGTGATAATCAACATCACTTTTCTCATGCCGGTTAACATTGTTTTTATTGTGGAAAAATAAGTTACTTATGAAGGGGATGCAGATTTCGTAAAAGATATGAAACAAGATTTGTTTCTGGTTATAAGAAGACACGATCAGATGCTCCCAACTAGAAAAAAACTGACTTGCATAAAATCAGTTCTTCTAGTATTTCCAAACCATGGCCTTCGGAATACATAGGTATCCCACGTGTTAGATCTTGTCCTGAATAGATTGAATCTTTTAACCCTAACCACTTCGCCACGATCGAGTACACCGTGAATGACCACATATGTCAAAAATGTTTTACGAAGTTTCAAGTGAGGATTGAGCTAATGTCATGGTATAAATAAGAATCAGGCATTCATCACAACCTCACTTTGTGCAAATGCTCATCTCATCCTCGAAATGCAGGTTAACTAATTTTGGTCGATAATGAGGCAACTTCATTTTTTGTTCTTATAATGCTTTCTGTCAGTGGCTCTTTTGTTAAAGCTTTTAATATGCTTTCGCGACGCTCATCTGAAATCCAAAAACCCTTTCAAAATTTTAGCAAAATCCAATTTACCATCCCTTGGTAAGGGTACAAGGAACATGAGTCAAACATGTGGTGCCTGGAAATCTCAAATAGAGCCCAGTCTAGCTCAAATTTGTACGTCTCCTTAGGTAAGATGAAAAGTAAATTTTAGTATAAGAGTATGGCTTGATTAATTAAACTTGCCCTCCTTTAGGACTAACTACTGAGTTGCTTGTCTTATCTCAACTTGCAACACTTGTTATGCATGCTTTTCATTTGAAACATGCATCAAGGAAAACTTCATGTATTTTTCTTTAATCACGGACTACTAAATAATATTGATAAATGAGTAATAATAAAGAGACCGATTACAATTACTGAAGAAACCAAATACTAAACAAATGAATTTTATATTGGAAAGTATGTCGTATGAAGCTTGCACTTGTTAGCTAGGGTCAATAGTTGAATATGTAGTAGTAAACTAGCATTTGTATACAGAAAATTTATTGATCGCCTAAACAAAAATCCAACGATTAATCAATTTGCCAAAAAAAATCATGTCCAAAAATGCCCAACAATTATGCATATCTCTATGATAGCAAATTGGAAAATGTTACAGTCAATTTAATGTTTGGTTTTGTTAGTCTTGTTGTTAGTCCTGTTTTGTTAGTGTTTGAATTTCATTGAGTCAGTAGTAAGTTGTTAGTCGTGAATAAGTAAAGGAAATCTGATTCAGTAAGTTAGTCTTCCTAGTTAGTAGGAGTTAATGTTTATCATGGTTTAGTGGAAGTAGTTTTCCCTGGTCTTTAGGATCTAAAGAATCGTGGGTATATGTATCCTTTATTTAAAGAGTTTGGAAAGTAATGAAAAGGATATCGTTTAAGTTTTTAACTCTGTGTTCTTTTGAGGTTTGGGTTATTAGCCTAATACTTGGATGCAAGGCTCGTCTATAGCCTAAATTACCTGACGTTGGGTTCGTCTTGTAAACCATTTTTCTTCTTCTCTTCAAATATCTTTCTTTCTGATCTTGCCATCTTAGTGAGATCGTAACATTTGGTATTAACAGAGCTAGGATATATTGTATTGTGGGTAGGTCTTTCAATCATTGCTTCTCAGAAAACCTATCATTCTGCTTTATTTCAACCATCTTGGTACAAAAATCTAAAAATGGATGAAAGAGTTGAAAGCTTAGAGAAAACTACTGAAGACCTAAGAAAATCCATGCTTACTATGGTTGACAACCAAAAAGTGGTTGTGGATAAACTAACTGATCTTTTCAGTAAGTTGTCTCCGATGGTTGATGTGATGAAAGGTGGTGCAGAAGGTAATGGAAAACAAGCCAATGGAAATAGAGAATCTTCTAAAAACACTCCTTCAAAAGTTAAAGGTGGTGTTAAATTAGTTTTTCCAAGCTTCAAGGGCACAGAAGATCCTACTAGTTGGTTATGTAGAGCTGAGATGTACTTTTTCCTTCATGAAATTCCCCAAAGTGAACGAGTTTCTTATGCTTCTTATCATCTTGATGATGATGCACAAATATGGTACCAGATATTGAAGCAAGAGATGATTTACGTTACTTGGGAAGATTTCAAATCAGCACTCCAAACTCGTTATGGTCCAAATAATTATCTTGATTTCTTTGGAGAACTTAGTAAGTTGCAGCAAACTGATAGTGTTGAAGAATATCAAAATCAGTTTGAAAAGTTATTAGCAAAGTCTGGTTCAATACCGCAAACTAGACAGGTAAGTCTGTTTGTTAGTGGGTTGCGAGAATCGATTCGTACTGATGTGCAGGCAAATAAACCAGCAACACTGTCGGAAGCAATTGGGTTGGCACGTTTGTTTGAGGCTCGTGATAAGTCACAATTGTTTGATGTTACTCCAACAACAACTCAGGGAAAGATTCCAATAAGGTAGTTAACTGCTATGGAGTTACAAGAACGCAAGAAACAAGGACTTTGCTTTCACTGTGATGAGAAGTTCAAAGAAGGGACATCACTGCAAAAATCTTTTCATGATTACTCCAGTGAATGAAGAAAAAGATGGAGATCTTGTCATGGAGACCGACAGTCCATAACCTTGAGGACAAGGCTTTAATTATGGGAGGAGGAGTTGTTACAGTCAATTTAATGTTTGGTTTTGTTAGTCCTGTTTTGTTAGTGTTTGAATTTCATTGAGTCAGTAGTAAGTTGTTAGTCGTGAATAAGTAAAGGAAATCTGATTCAGTAAGTTAGTCTTCCTAGTTAGTAGGAGTTAATGTTTATCATGGTTTAGTGGAAGTAGTTTTCTCTGGTCTTTAGGATCTAAAGAGTCGTGGGTATATGTATCCTTTATTTACAGGGATGTATTGGATTAGGATTTACATGGATATTTAACAATCCTAAAAACTCCTAGGTATTTAATTAGGATATGTAAGGAATCATTAAATATCCATGGTATTCAATTAGGATTGTTTTATATTCCACAAATATCCTAGGTATTCAATTTATTTAAGATTTCTTAGGATAGTTAAGGGACAAGATATATATGGATTCTTATGGATATTTGTAGGCAAAATATGTATGTTATTATCTCATATCAATCTTAACCCAAACCACAAGAGTTTCATGGATTCTTATGGACATTTTTTTTATCACAACATGCTATGTTTTTCCACCACCACCAACACCAGCACAACCACCATCATCGACCACCGTTGCCACCACCAACCATCACCGCCACACACCAACCACCACCACCACGCCCACCACCACCAGCAACCATCACCGCCACCACCACACCACACACATCAACCACCACCTCAACTTTTGGATTTTTATTTAAGGGAATCATAATGACCTTGGTTTTTTAAATATGTTATTAATTGGTAATATACTTCAATTTTTAAAAATCTAACTACTCCTAAGGAAAACCATTATAATCCAGAATCATATATCTATAAGAATCTTAAAGATTCTTTAACAAACATTATAAATCCACTAGATTCAGGTAAAATTAGTATCTAATTTTATCTAGATAAATCATGATCCAATACACCCCTGTTAAAGAGTTTGGAAAGTAATGAAAAGGATATCGTTTAAGTTTTTAACTCTGTGTTCTTTTGAGGTTTGGGTTATTAGCCTAATACTTGGACGCAAGGCTCGTCGATAGCCTAAATTATCTGACATTGGGTTCATCTTGCAAACCCTTTTTCTTCTTCTCTTCAAATATCTTTCTTTCTGATCTTGCCATCTTAGTGAGATCGTAACAGAAAACCATCAAGTGGTACGATGGTTATCATGCTCCCTCTTACTGTGGGAACATAAAATCCGTAATTATCAAAACAAAAAATGAAAACTCCCGTTTGAACTTTGAAGTAGTTGGATGCAGTCTAGGCACCACTGTCCTACCAATCAAAAAATTGGACGGTGTACCGGTGCTTGTTGATTGTCATGGTAGAGCTGAGAATCATCGAAACAAAAAAACAAAAAAGAAGCTTTACCATCTTTCAGAAACGCCAACAAGGGTGATGCCAATAACGTTACACAAATAAGGAAAGCCCAAAACAAATCTGTAAAAGATGGCAAAGATATTCTGCCAAATACGGCACACAGTAAATAAAACCAGCTTAAAAATAAAACCAAATTACCGACGACCCTACCTTTGAACCAAACCTCTGTTACACAAGGGAAGAAGGGAGGTATGCGAGGCATCTATTGGATGTCGCCTCTTAGTGGGAAAAAGATCTTCATTTATTACGAAGAAAGAAGAAAAAGAAGACAAACAAATGCTGAGTAGATTTTGCTAAAAATAGAGAAAGAAAAAGAAAGTAAGAAACATTAGAGAGGTTTTGGAATAATGTATATAGTAAATGATATTCTAAATGTAGAAACAATGAATAAATAAAAATGACACAAGGAAATTACTGAAAAAAGACTGCAATAGAGAAATATAGAAAAAATAGCCATGCATGGTTACCGTTTCAATGGTTTTTGCCATTTTGGGTACGCATATTCTCTCTCACCTCTCTATCTTCCTTTATCACTATATTTAGTTATGTTTTCCTTGTTTGGAATCAAAAGGAATTTATAGAAAAATTGAAAATTAAAAATACCCAAATCCTAAAACAAGTCATATCTATTTTCTTCTTCTATCATTAATCTATATTAATCGCTTTCCCTATATTTTGATTTTCCTCTTTCTATTTATACAACAACCCCATTATAATTCTGATGGTACAAACAACAACAACAACAAGAGAATTTACAGATACAGAAAGGAAATTAGAAGATAGAAGAAAAATGGGTAGAGGGAAAATAGAGATCAAGAGGATTGAAAATGCTACTAGTCGTCAAGTTACATTTTCAAAAAGGAGAGCAGGATTATTGAAAAAGGCTCAGGAATTATCTGTTCTATGTGATGCTGAAGTTGCCCTTATTATCTTTTCAAGCACTGGAAAACTCTTTGAATTTTCTAGTTCTGGGTAAGGATTCTTTTTCTTTGATTTATAATTTCTTACAAAAATTTGTCTTTTATTTTTACTGTAGATGATCATGCATGCAATTTACTGTCCGTTTTCATAGATTTTTTTTAATTTTGTGATAAAAATGGTTTTTTTTTTTTTTTTTTTTTTTTGTAATTTTAGTGGAATAATTCATAAAAAGGTTTTTGATTAGGTTTTATCTTATGTATGCATGGTAGATTTACAGACTAATTTGTTAGTAATTTTTAGTGAATTTTGTTTGCTTGAATCAAAGACCCCAATTTTTACCTCTGTCTGTTCACTGTTAGAATTAAATTTAGAGTCTGTATGATTTGTTAGAGCTTTTTTGGGGAACGGATGCAAAATTATTAATTCAATAGTTTTTTCTTTGCAAATTAAAATACATTGACTGTTTTCTTAGGGGTTTGGGTTTCAAATTTGGTTTAGAGTAGTTCTTGTTTACTCTGCTTTCAAATTCCAGAAGAGAGACATATTGATGGGATCCTTAACTTTGCAGAAAAGTGAACGAAAAACAGTGATTCTTTATGAATAGTATTAAATCGAAATTTGTGCAGACGAAGATATTCGGGGATTTTTGTAACGATTATACATGTACAGAAATGTTTAGGGTATTCTACGAACCTAGTACTCCATTCATTTATGCCCTTAATGTCATGTAAGCTGCTCATTTATGTCATGCATAGAGATGTTTAGGGCATTCGACGAACCTAGTACTCAGACTCATTTATGCTTTCTGTGTCATGTATAGAAATGTTAAGGGTATTCACTCAGCTCATTTATGCCTTTTATGTCATGTATAGAAATGTTTAGGGTATCGACGAACCTAGTAGCCGACTCATTTATGCCCTTTATGTATCATGTTCCAAGACACCGCAACTTGTGTCGATTTAACTTCATCCTTTTGCCATTTTTTCAAGCCTTTCCGTTAGAAAGAATGGCAAATGGACCATAGTCTCTTCTTTTGTATCTCCAGTTGCTTACTAAATTTGTAAGGGTAAGGAGCAATAGGAGATAGCTTTTGGTTGAGGTGGTTCCCATAATTGGTTTGCAGCTAATGACATATCATTGTACTGACTTTGCATACATTTGATGGATTAGTACAAGTTACAATTCTGAGTTATTCCTGTCTTCCGCTACGGGAAAATGAAGAAGAGAAAAAGACTGGGTAAAATTTTAAAGAAAGCTTTGATTGTTTCTCATCAATTTCTGAACTGAGGTTTGCAAAGATCTTTTAGGGAAAAAAAGTTAATACTACTTGTATTGATCAAAATAGTAAAGTAAAGAGTTACTGAAACTTCTTGTTTTGCATCTTACATTACGGAGTAGTTTATTTTTTTCCTTAAAAAGTTTCTACAGCTCATATATCTTCTTGTTAAAGAGTTTTACTAGTTCACTTATGGGTTTATCATCTTGTTAAACACTTATGTTTTCTGTTCCTTTCTTGTTAAAGCATGAAAAGAACACTTTCAAGATACAATAAGTGCCAAGATACTTCTGAAACAACCTCGCTGGTCGAGTATGACCCAGAGGTAACTATTTCCCACACATTAATGACCTTTTTTATTACTGTAGATGTACCATTTTCAAACTCTCATTTTGATATGCAGCCAATTGCTATGCAGAGGCAACAATCTAAGGAGATAAGCATCCTGAAAGATGAAATTTCAAAACTTCGGATGACACATCTGTGAGTTTTTGTGAATTTGCGTCAATCTTGTGTCATTATGTACCTTCTTATAGACAATTGTTAGAGTCATCTTAACTTTAACATTATCATCACTTTTTGTAGAAGGATGCTGGGTAAGGAATTGATGGGTCTGGGTCTGAAAGAACTGCAGCACCTTGAAGATCAATTGAACGAAGGGATGTTATTGGTTAAGGCTAAGAAGGTACTAACGCATTTAAGAATTCTTTTCGAGGATACATAAAATTGAAGTACTAGTTGGAATAGCTAATACATTCCTTAAAATGATCATAGGTTGTTACCCAATATAAAACAAGAGAGAAAGTATAGAGTCGAGGTATCTCGCTTTCACTGAATTGACCTTATCTATCTTTTCAGGATAACCTGCTGTATGATGAGCTTGATCAGTCCAGACTACAGGTATGATACTGGGAAGCATTTCTGTGATATAGCGTATCTAATAAACTAGATTTTTTCTCATGAATACCTACTTCCATTTGTTTCTTAGGAAGAAAGAGCTGTGATGGAAAACAGAATTTTGCGCAAACAGGTAATACTAAAAGCTTTGTGGACTTTCATCTCAAATTTCTTAGTGTAAAAGAAGGTCTTGCACGATTGTTTGATTTTACACACTTTTTCTTTTTGTAGGTGGAGGAACTTCAAGCATTGGTTCCATCAACTGAACGCACAAGGCCACCATATCTTCTTGAATTTCATTCAATGGATAGGAAACCTTCTTCACACACTAAGCATGGCATACTAAGTCCAAAGGGTGTTTGCCATTGCTCATCAGAGAAACGCTCATCCGAGAGACAAGATGATTCAGATACTTCCTTGCACTTGGGGTACCACTCTTTCCCAACATACTTGATCTGTTTTTCTTAATAGACTTGTGGAAATACTTAGAATAGTTTACCAACTAGGAAGTCTCTCTTTTTTTATTTTTAGGTTGGCACCAGATGGATATTACAAAAAGAAAGCAGCAGAGAGAGCATCCGCGGAAAGAGTTTCCTCAGAGAGAGCATCGTCTTCCAATGATTCAGATACTCCCATGGCTCTAAGTTGATGGATACTTACTTCCAGGAGTCCCTTTTTCCTGCCAAATCATATCCAGATTCCAGACATTTCAGTTTTGTTGTTGTTTGTTGTTGTTATTGTTGTTGTCTTACATTTCGAATGTTACAAGTTAAACAATAGTGGACGTTCAAAAACCGGATATATTCCGGCGTGAACCAGCTTTATCTCAAGCAAGTATAGTGTTTACTAAAACCGAACTTCAGCTCTCAAAACATGGCGAAAGACTATGTTTTGGGGAGTTATTGAATCAATGAAATGTTATAGATCTTAGTTATTTCAACTTGTCTTTCTATTGCTTGCTTCTGGTTTTTTTTTTTAGTACATCCCTTTTGCCATCAACCAAATACTTGCACTGTTTCTCCTTGAAATGAAGACTAATTCTGTGCTTCACGGTGGATGTTGTGCGACTAATTTGTTGATTCTCCAGTGTTGGATGAATTCGAGACTGATTAACTAAACATTGTTCTCTAAATCATAATAATTCTCTGAATAAATTAGTTGTATTAATTGTGAAATCAAAATTCAAACTGATCAAGCTGTACACAAATAGAAACTAGCTATTATTACTTGGAGTAAAATTTCTTCCTTTGCTGAAAACTATCAAGAAATTCATTTCTTTCCAACAAAACCTCAGAAAACAACTTATTCACATCGTCTTTAAAATTTTCCGCCATCTTTCCCAATACTTGTAATTTTCCTTTCAATTCATTTACTGCACCACTAAGAGGTTCACTCTCACTGTCGGCCTTAGATAACCGAGCCACGGATCCATTTACATCACCCACTTCCTTCAACACACTACTCTTTTTTTCTTTAATCTCTTCACAAATCTTGCTTAACTGTAGGCTAATCAACGGCGACGACGAGAAAGCTGATAACTCAGTTTTATTCATTTCAATTTGAACATCTCCATGGATACTCGAGTCGATAACTTTGCAAACCCAATACCAAACAGTCCTCTTAATCAATAGAGCTTGATGAATAACCCATTCTTTCTCCGAAGAGAATTTCAATTCTTTTTCTTCTTTTGCTTCATTTCTATAACAAGAATTCTTGTCAGTAGAACTATTCCATGAATGATTCTGAATCGGTTTTAGAGTCCCTTGTTGTTTTACAAGGGTCAAACCATGGGTAAGCACCATATTAGCTTGAGAAAGCTGATTAAGTGAAGAATTAATAGAATTGAGGTATTCTAGAGAATTCAAGCTGGAAGCTAAGTATTCATCAGTTGAAATCATTTCCCATTTAGTAATTGGATAGTCTAAATCCATGACAAGATTATTAAAAGCTTTGTTGATTGCAGGTAAGATTTGCAAACACTTTCGGATCCATGATAAATTGATTTCACTCGAAGAAAGTTGAGACAAAGATTTTGAAATTTCTGATTCAAAAGTGTGTAGAGAAGTTAAAATCATTATATTTGATGAAGAATAATGTTTTTTAGAATGATGGTTGTGGAAATTATTAGAGCAACTTATCATTAAACTTCCTAAGAAGAAAACCATGATGAATAAGTGGAATTTGGTTTGAATGAGTAATTAGAATTCGAAATGGATTTATATATAAGTGTTGGAAAACCGGAAAAACAAGGGTTTGATTGGAAGCAAAACAAGCAGCAGCAGTTGAGAAGTTTAGATAGGGAAACACGAGTTTGTTGTGGCTGATGGTCAAATTTGGTTGCGAAAGTCTTACACGTTAGATAACACGTTCAACTTGGGACCCAGTTGTTTCCCTTGTTATCCACGAAATAAGGCAAGTACAGGAAAGTATAGGGGGATATGAAGTGAACTGATTAGTACAAAAGTGGGTCCTAATTAATGATTTCTGTGGGGAAGCTATGCTGTTTTAATCTGTCTCTATTCGAGGATTTGTTGGTTTGATTAGAGATGGTGGGACCTGAATAACGAGTGAGCCGTAAATAGAAGGTCGAGTGATTTGAGAGAGGATAATGTGGTTTGACTCTGACTGTACAAACACTACAAAACAACACAAAACCCACACGGCAGATAAAGAGAGGCGGTTTAGTTTGAGACATGGTTTGTTTGACGAGGGATAGGGATGTATCCTGCTCCCTTGGGTGTACACCGTTCGATAAGGGATATTATCGTATCATTCTTTAGGTTGATCTTAGGGGTGAAACTGATCGTTGTACTTTCACGGTACAAAGTCGGCGGACCAGATTGTCCACGGCTTTACTGCTTTGCTTCCGGTGGTAAAGTCTACATGCCTTTGTTGGGTTCCTTCCGTCCCATGTTACTCATTCCACCTCTCTTTTTTTGAAGCATGGTATTGAGTTAAATCAGGGCCATCTTTAACATTTCGTCGGCCTTGTGCCAAAGAGAACATTACCCTCTTTTATGTAAAAAAAAAAACAAAAATTCACTCATAGTTACATCTTTTCCAAATAAAATCTACTATATAACATTGAAATGTATTAATTTTTGCTCCACAGGAATTGCACTTATCACGGAGGAAATTGGAAGAAAAGCTACAATTCCGCGTGTTAGAACATTGGTTGGTTGAACCCACTAGCGCTTGTATGTCAAGTTAGTTGTCAAATTTAGATGAGAAAACACATTTTTGATTTAGTCTCCTAAAAGTCAGTTTCAGACTAGATTAAGTTTAAGAAGTAGAATATATAATCAAAGTTATCCTTAAAGAGTGGAGATTGAAGACTACACGAAGACATATTGGAGAACTTCATTAAATGTTAGTAACAAACTCTTGATAATCTTGTTTACTCTATCTCTCTATCTATCGAAACAAGTGTCCACTCTATGGAACAATTCCTATAACGGTAAATATATAATTAGATATAAACTCGAGGATATTTGATCCCATGAATTTTGTAAGAATTACCTTTATCACTAGAAAGTTCCTCATGTTGTAGTAAATGAGAATATGAATGCAAGGAGCCAAGAATCACTCAATCTGAGTCATAACGAAGAAGTTAAGAGTGATTTATTAAAGCACCACGTCTAAGTATGGCTAAGGTTGATTTCGTGAATAAGAAATTGTACACGAACTTTAGGCAACAGTTCGAGAAACAAAATTGTGAATATGTGACCAAAGTTCTATGATTCGGAGTATCATTTCCTATTTGATCCCTTTGAATTCCATAAAATAATCGATTCGATACATTTATTATGTACCCATAGGTGCTATATTGGAATTCAATCAGATTTCGGAGCATATATTGGTCATGTATTTGGGTGTTTCCTTTCCTAGACAAGATAACTTTGTTTCCAAGCAACCTAGACTTGATCATACACTATAAATAGGGGTTTCAAATCTCTGGTGTCCGTGTTATTTCTTTTCCGCTTTATATTGTTTTATCTTTATAATTAAAATTCACAGGTTGTACTTATCTGAACCTAGATAGTATTAACTCAACCATAAAGAACCTACAAAACTCGTTCTTGTTGAATTCGTATCTTGAAATATAGATTACAAGACTTGTTCTTGTTGTAATTCAGTTCGTGAACAGTTTGGGTATATACTAGGTTCACCTTGTTAGAATTCAGTTCCCGAGTATGGAAAACATGGTGAAAATCCATCATGTTTCATTCCTAATAATATTATTGATGATAGCTTGAATGAATGGAGGTTTAGTTTAATTGGTAGATTGGTTTTCGTCAAATTAAAATTTGAAGTTGCTGAATCTGAATTGAGACGTCAATGGCGAATCAAAGGTATTATTCAACTTATTCCATTAGATAAAGGTTTTTTCATAATTAAGTTGGATAATGAGGATGATAGGAAAGTTTTGGGAAGGTTTATGGACTGTTGAAACTCAATCATTAAAACTTAGGTTATCAGAACCAAATTTTAATCCTGAAGCACAAAAATCATCATCAGTTTTCGCTTGGGTGCAATTTCCCAGGATTAAGCATTGAATAGTGGAAAGAGATAATACTTCTACATATTGGGAAAGCTATTGGTAGACCAGTTAAAGTGGATGCAAATACTTTAAACATGAAAATTGGTTATTATGCAAGTATTCTGGTATAAATTGATTTAGCTAAGACAATTCCAAGTAAAGTGTGGGTGGAATCAAAATATGGTGGATTTGAACAAACTGTTCATATCTCAAAATTACCTAAATTTTGCAATAATTGTAAAATAGTGGGATATTATTTAGCAGAATGCAGACTCAAGAGGAATGAACAAATTCAACCGGAAGAGTCTACAATTGTACAAAAAGAACAACTAAAGTCTGGAAAAAGTATCTCCAAAAAAGATGAAACCAGTTAAAGTTGGTTTTGATATCTGTGAGAATTCAGCAGGAAAAAATACTACTCAAGTTGAACAAATGGTTGATAGTGATGATGAGTTGGTAGATGCTATAATTCTTCCAGATTTAAATGAAGCAGAGTGTTCTACTCATAGGGAGAATGCAATGAATTTAGGTAAATTTCAAGTGTTTCAGAGTATATATGGGAATATTTTAAATTCAATTAGAGACCTTCATTCATTATCTGTAAAAAAAAATGTTAGAGGCAGTAGCTAGTTCTCCTTCTATTAATTCAGTGGTTAATGTGATTCCTCCGTTGGGAAAAGGTGGTACAACTTTAGATGGTTATGCTCCTTCTAAACATAAATCTGGGAAGAATGTTAGTATTATTACAAAAAGAAAGCAAGCAGCTAATTCAGTTTCAAATGGTAGTAAAAATGGGAATCAGAGAAGATCTTCTTCTCAATCTCAATTTTCTAAATGAAAGTTCTATATTGGAATATCATAGGCTTGAGGAGACCAAAAGCCAAAGACAAACTAAAAAGTTTAGTTAATACTTTAAACCCTACTTTAGTTTTTGTTGCTAAACCAAAGGTGAGAGTCACAACTGATTTTGCAAGAAACTTCATCTTCCTAATATGTATTATAAATTGGTTCATAGTTCTGGTGATAGTAAAAAAAGAAATATCTGGATTTTTTGGAATATAAATATAACTTGTCCTGCAGTTATCTCAGTAACTTCTCAAGCTATTACAGTTGATGTAGGGAGGGTTCTTGTGACTAGAGTACATGCAACTTGTTTAACTATTGATAGAAGAGACTTATGAGAGGAACTAGTTTTCTTAAACTCATTCAATCAACCAAGGTTAGTTATTGGAGATTTTAACACTGTTATGAGTATAAAATAGAATAAAGGGGGAATGATTCCTTTATCAATTTCCATGAATGAATTCAATGATTGTCTTCATACCTGTGGTTTAATTCAAGATCCAAAATCTGGTGTGGAATTTTCATGGTGCAACAATAGAGATGGATCCATAAAGATAGTTTGCAACTTAGATAGGGAAGTTTATAGTGCAAAATGGCTGGAGCTATATCCAGGTTGGTGTTATAAAGTAGGAACTAGAGGAACTTCTGATCATAGTGCTTTATTAGGCTCAAATGCAGTTATACCAAAACTTGCAAATGTGTCATTTAGAGCATTAAAAGTTTGGCTCAACCGTCCATATTTTCTAAAAGTGGTAGAAAAATCATGAAAGGAAGTTTTAAATGGAAATCCTGCTTTTGTTTCCTAAGAAAATTAAAAAGAACGAGGCATGTAATTAAACAGTGAAATTGGTATGTTTTTGGAGATGTAAAGTTGAAAGTACAAGAAGATGAGGAGAAGGTAATGAAAGCATCATTAAATTATGATAGACACCCAGATGACATTTCATTATTGGATAATATCGTATCTGCAAGAGGGAAATAAGAAATTCCTATACAATAACATAAGGAAATAGCTCAACAAAAAGCTAGAGTTAAGTGGTTAAGAGAAGGGGCTTCTAATTCTAATTTTTTCCATACTTCTATAAAGATAAGACAAGATCATAATACAATTACAGAGTTGGAGAATACAATAAGAGTTACTGTATCTTCTCAAAAAGAAATATCAGAGATTCCAGTTGATCATTTTGAAAATAAATTTAAATTCAAAGAAGTGAAATTTGTTGAAGGTATCTCTGAGAGTATTCCTAGAGTAGTTACTCATGAAGATTGTTAGAGCACTTCTCGGTCAAACTCGCAAGCGTTGCTATCTCAAGCTTGTTTGTCAAGTTTAGTGATCAAAACTATAAGTCTTGATTTCTAGTCTACTTATAGCTATGTCTCAGATTAGGATGAAATGTGTAGTTGATCTTTAGACTTCACGGCGTTCATCAATTGAAAACGGAGAACTACTAAGGAGAGCTTGTGGAACTTCATCAACAAAAGTTATGTGGAGACTGAAACTCATCTATCACTCATAAGTCTATTTCTACTCTATCTCCTATTTGAGACAAAAGTCATATAGCTATATAAACTTCATATTATACATATTTGATATTTCGAGCTGATTTTAATTCGCTTACATATTTCTCGAAATATGTGTTGGTAAGCTTTCTCTTTAACCAAGTTCATCTTATATACTTGATGCGAATCAGGTACCAGAAGAAGGAAGCAAAAATGAAGGTGTGAAAAACAACCTAAATTTGATCGTTGAGGGATACAAGGAACTCATCAACAGGATGTCAAATTCCTCAAGTCAAAATCCTTTAGGTAAGAATCCATACTATGCGTTGTATTTTTATGATAGTAAATTTTTTGATAACTTTTCGCATCAAAAAGGTTTTCCTCCAAAGATTAGGAAAAAGAGGTTCAACCAAGAACAACATTCATTTGATGAGCTCAAAGCTCATACTTGTGCTAATTGATGTAATTTTAGATAGTGGTAAGAATGAGGTTCGTAAGACTTGTGAAAGCAATTGAATTTAGATTTATTTAAACTAGAAGTAGAGAAAATTTTAATCCAAATTTGTTTTTTTTTTTAGAGTGAAAATAACCAAGACACTAGATTCCACTATTACACATGAATAAATGATGATAAAGATACCAAAACTCTAATTATTTTTAAAATCTCTTTTTCTTAATTCACAAATTATCAAGCATATTCTCAAACATTAATTGTATCCCTTAAGCATAGATTATCTAATCAAAGCATAACCTATCTAATTGAATCACAACTAATTAGGAAAAATTATGCAAACAATTAAAATTCTACAAAGTAGTGATTGAGTGAATTATAAAATACAAATTAGAGAAAAATAGAATAGTTACCAATTATTCATGCATAAATAGCTTCCTCCGTGCCTTGATTACGTGAGAATTAGCTCATCATTATCATGGAAACATGCTCAAAATTCATCTTTATTAATGCTCAAAAATGGTTCACAAATGATGAAATAGGAGAAAAATTGATAAAAACCGGGTTTGTAACACTTTTGTTCATTACAAACCGAGCTGTTACAGAGAACGATAAAAATGGAGTGTTGTTGACACTGTTGCAATACGACCCACAAACAGTTGTCGTTGTCACTGTTGAAAAACGACGTTCTGCGTGCGTCCAATGTTCTTCGTGTTCTTCACAGCAGCAGAAAATGGAGTTTTTCTGCCACTTGATTTCTCGACTCTCTGGTTCTTCCTAACTGCTCCCAACTCTATCCATCCCACAGTGAGACCCCAAACAACCTATTTATATCAATCAACACGTAAAAATCTCGCTAATAAATCCAAAATATTTTCTTTTACTCGGGGATGATATTTACGTGATTCTTCCCCTGTTTATCTCCTCCACGCATCTGTTTGATCTCCACACACTTCCTGCATGCTGAAAATATGTTAAACTCGCTCTAATCTCCACGAAATCTTCCACAAAATCTTCTCAACACGTGATATTCTCGTTTCTCCCTATTTTCTTCTTGTGGATTAATCAGCCAAATTCGGTCGAAACAGACACCCATAACAGCTTTCTATGGTCATATCACGTCCACCCATTAAGTTTCAGGGATTGAATCTCACTAAATCACGTCCAAAAATCGATCGAAAATTTTACAGAGAAATAAGTTTATTTTCCCGCCAAAAATCTTCTTTTGAATTTGAGAAGAACATGTCCTCCCCCTAATCCTGCACGGGTGTCCCTTTAGCACTTGTCTTATGGGGTGCAAATAGTAATTTTTGGGCGTAGACAGTAATTTTTTCGGGGTTCCTCCGACACATTTTTGGGGTGCTTCCGGTGCATTTCTGGGGTGTCTTTAGTTCTCTATCCTGGGGTGTAAATCATCACTTTTCGAGCCAATTTCGCCGCAAGAGCTTATTTCTCTAAAAATACCTACAAAGACATAAAATAACAAAATAAATACAAAATCGAACACTAACAATATATACAATTTAGACATATTAGACACAATAATGCGTCTATCACTAATTAATCACAAGGTTGAAATCTCACTCACAAAAAACCTGGTTGAGTGAGATATGATCAGGTATACTTGATGGCTAAATGTTCTCTGATTGTCTAGCTATTTTCTTATCGTTCATAGTTAGATTATCATTCAAACATTTTTGCATAAGTATTTTTGGTTGGTTTTGTCAAGTATTTGTTTTTTAATTTCTTTTTTAATCTCATTGTGTCAAAAATGCTTCTCTTATGCTCTAAATTTTTCTCTTGTGAGAATATAAAATTTATTGAGCTAAGATTTGTGAAAATATTCACGTAAGCAAAATATTGTTGTGCAAACACTTTTCTTGGTTTGCAGTTTCTGTTGCTTTAGTGTTTTCCACCTATGGGTCAAAGTTGTGTTTGTACGGGTACCCGTGTTACATGTCACGAATCAACTTTGGAAACCCTAAAAGTTTTCCCGAAACCGTTTATATGTCTTTCCTATTGAGTTGAGTTATCTCACTCTAGGTTTTCTATTATAAATAATGTCTTCTCCACCTTGTTCTTGGGATTTTCCAGAAGATTTTATTGATAATGCTATATACTTCGATTTCGATGTAAAGAAGAAAAGAACCATTGTTGAAGCTGACAAACTCAATCCTGGTGCTTCAAGCTATTATGCATATTCTCATCAAGATGGTGAAAAGGTTAAGATGGTCTCTGCTGAGGTGGTTCATGATTTCCTCAATTATTTCTAGAAAGCAAAACTGAAGCTCGTTGATACTATGAAGGATGTTGATGTGCTACGAACTGAGTTGAAAAAGGTTAAATCTTACCTTGTTCTCATGAAGACACATGTTAAGGATCTTCTCAATGAGGAAATCTTCTCAGAAGA
The DNA here is from genome assembly GCA_023531105.1 of Papaver atlanticum. NCBI lineage: Eukaryota > Viridiplantae > Streptophyta > Magnoliopsida > Ranunculales > Papaveraceae > Papaver > Papaver atlanticum. The sequence continues at coordinate 3,307,710 of JAJJMB010017781.1, read as the reverse complement.
AGCAGTTGAAGCTATCAATCACAAGCTCAAAGGTCTTGAAACTCATGAAGCTTCCGAACGTGAACTCGTATTTTAGCTTGTGATCGGTTTTTGTTTTTATTTATTTTTTGTCTAGGAAACTTCTTATGAGAATTTATTCTTGTGTTTTAAGAAGGATAACTAGGGTTTGGAATATCAATTATTGTGAGTACACATATCTATTGCCAACGGTTTTCATCTTGCAATGTTTTTAGATTTATTTATTTAAATTCTAAGTTATTTGGAAGATGATTTTGCAGTATTAATCTTTATGGTTTTATATATTGCAACTTGTTATGGGATATGTGTGTTTACGTTTGTGAACTATGATTGTCTCATATATGCTCAAAGATTAAGTTTATTATATGTCATTATGCAAATATTGATAAAAAATAGAATGAATCTTTGAAATATTCCGCAGTATTGGTCTTTCCCTGATCCACATATTTGTGAAAATACTGTGTGGCTCCGTAAGTTTTCTTATGTTGAGCATTTCTGATTAAATAAATCATGGGTTCTCTTGTGGTTAATTTAATTGAGTTTTTTGGATACAAATTCATGTTTCATGATTATTTGATAATGTCCAAAGAAATCCTTATTTTCTTGTAAAAGTAAGGTCGCTCTTGTTGTTCTTTTGGGAATGAAATTTTATGGGGGAGAGTTAATAATTGAACTTATGCTTAATTAACAAATCTTTGTGGGGAGTGCGGCTGTGGAATATTGTAGGAGTTTTCTTGTATCTTTATAAACTCCTTGATGAATACACTAAGTTTCGACTATGTGAAATCATCGAAACAAAGTTGATATGTTCTCTTTTAGTCATGAAGTAACTCTATGAGAATTTCATTATGATCCCACTAGTTTTCGTACCTTTTCCAATTTATATTGACAAAAAGGGGGAGAATTAATGTGGAGTTCACACTACAAATACATATGGTTTACGGATCATTATGTAAGTGGGAGTGGTTTTTATTGTGAGATGAAGTATTGACTAAGGGGGAGTGATACATATCACCATAGTATTGTTGTCAAAGTTGTGATACAATTGGACTTTGATGCTGTGTAATAATATTATGACACTGTATAACAATGATCGAGAGCAACTGTTTTCTCATTGTTATAGCTACGGATCTTCAACAACTATGATGCTGAGTTGAACACGTTCAGAATCACTGGAGTACTTGGAAGTGACGAAGATTTCGAGTAATGTTGAAGAACCAAGGAGATCAAGCATTTGGATGAGAAGCTACAAAGTTTATTTATTTTGTAATCCATATGTATTGATAGTTTTGTCACTAAAATTGACAAAGGGGGAGATTGTTAGAGCACTGATCGGTCAAACTCGCAAGCGTTGCTATCTCAAGCTTGTTTGTCAAGTTTAGTGATCAAAACTATAAGTCTTGATTTCTAGTCTACTTATAGCTATGTCTCAGATTAGGATGGAATGTGTAGTTGATCTTTAGACTTCACGGCGTTCATCAATTGAAGACGGAGAACTACTAAGGAGAGCTTGTGGAACTTCATCAACAAAAGTTATGTGGAGACTGAAACTCATCTATCACTCATAAGTCTATTTCTACTCTATCTCCTATTCGAGACAAAAGTCATATAGCTACATAGACTTCATATTATACACATTTGATATTTCGAGCTGAGTTTAATTCGCTTACATATTTCTCGAAATATGTGTTGGTAAGCTTTCGCTTTAACCAAGTTCATCTTATATACTTAACGAAAGTCAAAAGATGATCATGTGAAAATCGCCTGGTAACATCTTACATGATTTGTGTGAGACAGTCATTTGATGTAGACTCGGAATGTTTCGTATTGATCATTCAATCACTTAAAAATTTCTTTGAAGCTAATAGTTTGTGTGAGACAGCTATTGTCATCTTCTATGAATGTTTCAATGATTGAAATGGGAGTTTAGAACACTTAACCATAATTGGATTATAAGCACAGTATGCGTACTTGCATATGTGTTGATCTAAGACCGAAATGTAGTATGCATACCCGTATGCGTACTGGCGAGGTCAGGTAAAGTCCGGGAGCTAGAGTATGCGTACCTGTACGCGTATTGGCGAAGTCAGTTGAAGTCTGGGTATTATAGCATGCGTACCTGTATGCGTACTGGATTCAACTGAAGCTTGGAAGTATACGACAATATGCGTACCCGTTTGCATACTGGCGAACACAGTCCAAGTCCGGCTACTTAGGTATGCATACCCGTTTGCATACTTGAGTGGGTTATGTTCTAGAATCGGTTGTGTCATGAACAAATACATTTATATAATAAGGAATGCAATCTTTTGAAAACCGTGGCTATAATGTTCATGAATTGATTCGAGTGAATCAAACCGATTTTGCTTCAATTGTGTCTTGTATACTTCTATGAGAATATAAACAATTGAACAACTCTATAACTAGTTTCATTTGAGTCATTTGAACTAGTTGTGGTTAAGATGAATAAGGTTGATATGAAAGTGTTCATATGGCTAACTTCGGTTAACTATTGTTGAGCCAACAAGGTATACACGTTTAGATACGGTTACCTATATCTAAATGAAGGTACATTTCATTTGTGTGTAACAAGCTAAGTTCGATCTAACGGTTGAAAGATATTAACTTGAGTCTAATCAGGTTTTCATCTAACGGTGAATATTGAATGCTTTGTTACCAAGGTAACTTAGATTGCAAACCCTGATTTGAAGACTATATAAAGGAGAAATCTAGCAACTGGGAAACCTAATCCCCACACCTCCTGTGTGATACTAGTTGTGACTAGAGTCGATTCTCCTTTAACCTTAGGTTTTTCCAAAACCCTGTAGGTTAACGACTTAAAGACTTCATTGGGGTTGTGAAGCCAGACCTAACTATTTTCTCTGTAGTTGCGTGTTCTGATCTTGCTGTTTTCTATCGTATTGAGTACTATCTTCTCTAAGATTTGCTCGAGATTTATTCTTCGATAGACAAGATAAAAAGTAGTCACAAACATCTTCGTCTCATCGTTTGTGATTCCACAATATCTTGTTTCGCTTCCATACGATTAAGATTATTATGGGGTGATTGATATTACTAGGCTGTTCTTCGGGAATATAAGTCTGGTGTATCATTTGGTTCCTGTTCACCTTGATTTATCAAAAGACGGAACAAAAATCATAGGTATTTCTGTGGGAGACAGATTTATCTATCTCAATAGACTTTTCTGTGTGAGACAGATTTGTTTATTAAGTCTTCAACTTTGGGTCGTAGCAACTCTTAGTTGTGGGTAAGATCAGCTAAGGGAATCAAGTGCGTAGAGTCCTGCTGGGATTCAGAGATGTAAGGAGCGCAACTGTACCTTGATCAGTATGAGATTGATTAGGGCTCAAATACATTTCAGTCCGAAGTTTACTTGTAGTAGGCTAGTATCTGTAGCGGCTTAATACAGTGTGGTATTCTAAGCTGGACTAGGTCCCGGGGTTTTTCTGCATTTGCGGTTTCCTTGTTAACAAAATTCTGGTGTCTGTGTTATTTCTTTTCCACATTATATTTTTTATATAATTGAAATATCACAGGTTGTGCGTAAGTTCAATTAGTTCTTGAATCGGGCCTTTGGATTGTTGATTGAATTGATTGACACTTGGATATTGGTTTTTGATACCGTCCAAGTTATTTCTCTTATTCAATTGGACTCGCAAATTCTTATTTGTTTGATTGCGGATTGAATTGAGAAATAAAGATATAACTCTTTGATTTACTTTTCTAAAGATTGAGTCTGACTGTCTAGTTGATTCCCTTGAAAGTATATTGGAATTAGTCCATATAGATTGTTAAACGAAATATTGGGTGTGGTTGTTATACCCCCGCTTTTTCAAAGATAATATGTTTCTTGATGAAATACCTACAATTGAGGAAATTAAGAATGCAGTTTATGAGATGGACCCAGATAGTGCTCCTGCCCAGATGGATTTACTGGATGGTTCTTCAGAAGTGCATGGGACATTATTGGTAAGGATTTAATCCTGGAAATTCAATTTCGCTGGAGTATGTGCTTTATTCTTCAAGGTATGAATGCAATTTTTTTATTTATTTTTCCAAAAGTACAAGGTGCTAAAATGGCAAAACAATTTAGACCAACTGGGTTAGGAAATTTTTGCTTCAAGGTCATAACAAAAGTAATTACTACTAGAATGATTTGTGTGATAAATAAAGTTATATTTCCACAACAAGGAGCCTTTATTAAAGGTAGAAACATCCAGAATCAAATAGTTTTAGCTTCAGAGTTGATTAATGAAATAGAAACTACAAGAAGAGGATGAAATGTGGGGCTGAAATTAGACATCACACAAGCATATGATTCTCTTACCTGGGAGTTTTTATTTCAAGCAATGGCGTGCTATGGATTCTCTGAAAATCTAATACAATGGTTGAAAGTATTATTTCAGTCTGCCAAGATTTCAGTATTGGTAAATGGTCGTCCCATGGGATACTTTTCAATGGGAAGAGGTTTAAAGCAAGGTGATCCTTTGTCACCAATTTTGTTTGTTATAGCTCGGGATGTAGAAATGGCATACAACCTACTCACATATTTTTTGTAGATGATATTTTTATTTTATTTTTTGTAATGGAGAGAGAGAAACATTGCTAAACTGATGAAGATCTTAAAAGATTATCAAATATCCTCTAGTCAGGTAGTAAGTATGGAAAAAAGTAAATGCTTTGTGGAGGTACAAGTGAAACAAGAAAAACTCAAATTGCAGAAAACTGTGGTATGAAACTATCAACTTTCCCTAATAAGTATCTGGGTGTTACTTTGGTTCCTAGAAGAATAAAATTTGGTCATGTTTGGGGTTTTGTTGATATGTTATAGAGTAGATTAGCTGGTTGGATTGGAAAAATATTATCTTTTCAGGAAAGATTAATACTGGTGAAGTTTGTTTTAAGTAGTATTCCAATATACAACATGTCAGTGTATAAATTGTCATAGAAAGTCTTACGAAAATGTGAGAAAATCATTAGAAATTTTCTATGGTCAGGGGATCCTTCAGTAAGAAAAGTAGTGGGAAGAAACATGTACTCCAATTATAGAAGGTGGTCTTGGATTAAGAAGTTTACAAGATATAAATAAAGCATTATTTATGAAGTTAGCTTTGAAGATCCGGAATGGGATAATGAAATTCAGGCTAAATTTCAAGACAGAAATGGGAAATGGATAACTTACTACAAGAAATCTTCAATCTGGTATAAAATGGGTTCTAGATGATATGTTTAAGAATTTCAGATGGATAATTGGTGATGGGTGTGATATTTATGTTTGGAATGATATATGGATTAAGTCTACAACTTTATGTGACTTATATCCTAATAACGATTTTCTTATACAAAATCCATAAATGAAAGTGAAGGATTTGTTAAGAAATGGTGAATGGCACATTCCTACAGAATTACTAGACATGATTGAATATAATGATTTGTCACTTGTAGATGGGGGAAAAAGATAGGAGAATATGGATATGGACCAATTCTGGTGATTTTTGAGTATCAACTGCAGTGGAGTGTATCAGACAGCATTTTCCTGTGATAATTGGACTATGAAAATTCGGCACTCTATTATACATCCTAGTGTGTCAAGTAATGTTTGGAAGGTGGTGATAGGATTATGGTCAACAAATGAAAATACAAGGAAAAGGGGCTTCAACTTAGCATCAAGATGCCCTTTTTGCAGGAAAGAAGAAGAATCTACTGATCATATCTTATGGCATTGCAATTTCAGTGAACTTATTTGGCAATGGCTAGGTGGAGTATTCAATTTTTTTAATCCAATATCCTTTGATGAGGTAATTTCTTTGGCAAAAAATAAAAGTCCTGCTGTAAAAGAAGCATGGAGAGTTGCAAATTTTATCATAATAAAGGAATTATGATTTTTAAGAAACGGAGCAGTGTATGAAGATATTCAACCCAATACATAAGATTTGAAAAGAAGAATAATACATTTTACAAATGAATGTGAAGTTAGAATGAAAGGATACATTACAGATCCTGAATATTTTTAAAATGAAATGCAGAAGAGTGCAGAGTAATAAAGTCACTGAATGTTTTTTTCATCTTCCCAGTGGAAACCAAATTCTTCTGTGTTGTGATGGAGCCTCTAGAGAAAACCATGGAGATGCAGGATATGAATTTATTGGCAGAGATAGTGGAGGAGATGTTCTTGTAGCTACAACATGGGGATTGGGTGAAGCAACAAATTTTCTGGCAGAGATATTTGCAATCATAAATGCATGTGAATGGGCATTAAGTGTTGGTTTTTTGCAGATATGCATTATATCAGATTCAATGGCTGTTATAAAGTGCTTACTTCAAGGAAATTACCCTGGTATGCAGTTACTAGATGGAATAAGATTTTAGCTAGTTTGGAGAATTGTGTATTTGTTCATAGTTACAGAGAAATAAATTTCTCTGCAGATAGTCTAGCTAAACTAGGTGCTAGTCTGCCTAAGGGAGAAAAGAGAATTTATTTGTATAGTCCAAGTTTTCAATTACATCTGGGGAGTCCGGATAAAGCTTATTTCAATTTTGTTGAGTGAATATGATGGTCTGTAATGTGGGCTTTCATTTTCAGTGAATTGTAAAAGCTTGTTTTTGTTCCCTTTTTATATCAATAATATTCATATTATCGAGCAAAAAATTAAATAAATAATAATAATCTTAAATACAGTTTCGTAACCGAACTTATAGATTGTACAAGGATTGTCTACATAGGTTCCCGAATGAAAAAGTTGATAGCGTACTAGTTGCCCTCTCCTTTTCAGCGCGGACTATTTGGATTGCAATATGTGTTACTGTCTTTCAAAATAAAGTATTTATCCCATAAAATATTATACAAAAGTATAGAAATTTTACTTGCACTCTGGGGCCCATTTACTCTTCCCCATATTCTACTATTGACAAGAGACATGACATAAACAATCTTCACTGGATTCTCCCATCCCAAGAAGAATATACAATAAACTGTGATGGTTCTTTTTGTGATTCTAATAAATCTGGTAGAATTGTTAAGAAACTTTGCAGGTGATTGCAGAGGTTCCAAATACATACACTTAGGAGAATCATTGAGCGGATAACATGCTGAGAGGAAGGGACTGTGGGAGGCAGTGAAATGGAGAAAAAAGAACACTAAGGCTTGGCAAAGTGAATTTTGAACTAGACTCGAAATTAACTGGTTGTGGATGTTGTTAATAAAATAAGCCTGAGTATCTCTTGGAGATACATTATGTAATTTTTGGAGCATTGCTCAGTTGAACCCACCAAGCGTTGGTATCTCAAGTTTGGCGGTCATATTATAGTTCCAAAAATATGAAACTGCTTGATTTGATTACTAGAGTCAACTTTATTAGGTTAGACTAGGAACATAGAATTGTTGAGACTCGCTCTTGTTACGTACTCATGAAGAACCTGAAGACGTATCAGCATCAACGAACACATCATCCTTCATTCGAGGTTAGTAACAACAAACTTGACTTGTTCCATTTCTATCATAGTTTTTTCAAGTCAGTATTTATTGAAAACATAACATACAAAGTAAAGTTTTTTTACTTGTCTCTAGTATTGGTGACTTGGTCACTATACTATGATAAAAATATCTATACCAGTTGTTTCTTACTACTTGAATATATGGAGTTACGAAGTATTGTTTATATATAGGCTTCCTGAAGAAACAAAATATTAATTGGTAACTTGTTATTATTTTAGTGTTTGAACTTCCAGAATGAACTCAAACCTTGGGATTATATATGATGGAATATCATAAACATAATCTAAGGAAGCAGACTTGCGAAATATTGTCTCATAGTCAAAATAAATCCAGGACCGATCCCATGACCGATCTCAGGTGCATGACCCATCCCTTACCAGTCATGTTTGGAGTTTAATCCACAATTACATTTTCGATATGATTGGGATCTTAGGGTTTGTACAAATACCGATATATACACAAATTAACATGAATGTTCACATAATATCGATACGGTGATTCGAACATGTGCCAAATTCTTATTACTTAATATTCAAGTATTTTCCTTGATTCTCAAAGGGAGATCTTTAAACCAAAACTCAAATATATTTTTAAGATATTCGAAAATATATGCTTATCATATCCCAAAGTTTTTCATGTATATTAGTAAAGTATATGTATGTATGCTAGCTAAAATTAGTTTTCAACCAAGGTGTATTGGTTGGAATACAATTGGGATTTTTCAAAAATGAAAATATACATTTATTGCATATCTTAAGTATTTTCGGATTTAATAAGTCCTTGTCTTCAAAACAAGCCTTGGTTATAACACTATAAATAGTGGAGCTTGTATTCTTACAAACTCATCATTTGACACACTTCCTACCCGTTTGTGTGGGAAGCCTACTCGTTGATAGAGGAGAGTAATTTAATTTTGTTAAATCTCTTGCGTTGCCTTCATTAAAAGCCTTCTTTGGTATTAATAATATTTTAGTAAAACCGCTGATGGGAAACTAAATCGTATTGTTATTTTAGTTTTCGATTATTGATTTAGTTGATTAATGATATAGTTATCCTTGATATATCGAACTTGATTATTTCATGGTCCTTTTCTTCTGATATAAGGACACTCAAGTTTATTTGAGGATTGACTATTACTGATCTAGTGATTCAAGTTATGTAAATAGAACTAGTGATCATCCATTGTTAACAGACTGCATTATGTGTGTGATTGAATCAAGTTGTTTGTGCATGTAATACTTTGAAGATTAAAGATGGTATTCTGATCTTTGTAATACTTTGTGAGAACTTGATTCATTGTGATACTCCGACCGAATCTTGCTGAAGAACTTCTCTTAAATATTTCCTCTGAAGAATGGTCAAATTGATATTGAAAAGGTCCGTATTCCTAACATGATCAAAGATAAACATGAGTTATTTTTTATTTATTTTTGGATAACCACTGTTTTGAAAGATATCAAAATCTTAAAAGAATGGGTTTCATTGTTGGGAAGAGTTTTGATCCAAAAGTTTCGGTTGCAAAATATGTGGAGCTTGTTAATAATCGAGGGTAGGGAAAACTTTTCGATTATAAGGCATACTCACCTGACATGGTAAGAGTTCTCTATGCTAATGTCTATAACATTAATAATGAGAAACCTACTTTTGTGACTGTTGTTGATAATTGTATTATGCATATTAATTGGGATGTTATTTCCAAGATCATTAAGTACATTTTGGAATATAATCATCTTATTACTAGAAAAGATGTTGAAAACCATGTTATTTCAACTCGTCGTATAGGAAAAACTATTGTTTAAGAAGGATTTTGCTGAATTTTTATATCATCTTTTGGAAGATGATAAGAAAAATGACCTATGTGGTATTATCATAAAAGTCAAATAACCAAGATTGTTATTGAAAATAGAAATATAGGCTTTCCGTGTCTTATTACCAAAATCTGTAAACGAATGTATACAAAGATTTTTGGTGATCAGATTTCTGCTAAGGCTGTCTCTGAAGGAATTATCCAATAGATACTTTGAAAATAGAAGAAGAAACAAGTCAATTCTTGAAATGACAAGGGTACCAAGTACACCACAATCTTTTCGATATCAATCTATGCAAGACACGAACTGTCAACGATATTAATTAAACAAGATGTACACTTGGTATATAACGTAAGTTCGAAAACGAACCAAACTATGAGATCAAACCAAGTGTTTGATTAACGTATACGTGTATTTACTTTAATTATAAAGACAAATCAATATAATGCTGAAGTAAGTAAATCACACAACACACAAGATTTTTTTAACGAGGAAAACTGCTAGGAAAAAAAAACTCGGGACCTTGTCCAATTTTGAATGCTCTCAGAATTAAGCCGTTATACAAAGACTACTACAACTTCTTATAGTTAAGACCAAGTAAACTAACTCCAATTTACTTAGTTCCTTCAATATCACTGCGCCTATAACTACGCACGTGAATCTCAAGATAATGGCCACTATCTTAAGTCTCTTGCTGTGAAAACTTCAACAACTCAACTCCTTTGGATCGTAATCCGAAACAGTAAATGACTAATCTGTTTCAGTAACTGCTCTATCAATCTCCTAGATCAACAAGTTAACCAAGATATAGTTGAGTACAAAGGTTCTTCCATTTAATCAATACAAACTCCCTTGTTCAGTTGAATCAACTAAGATCAAGATTACCGAAATAATCAATCTTGTTTTAAATTATCAAAGTAGATCTCAAGGAGAAACACAAATATAGATTGTCGATCTATACAACAAGCTTAAAAAGTCTATACAAGATACACGATCTTGTTATATCCTAGTCAATAAAGTGTGCACGAAATTATCACAAAGATCAGAATACCGAAAGATAAATCTTTTAGACCTCAATCTTCAGTCTTCAAAGTACCCGCACAATCAACTTGATTCTACTAATGATCATTCAAATAGAATGGAGTCTTGTAACAATGAAAGATTCAGATCTAAATGCAATAAAGCATATGAAATTGTTGATCCTTGAACTAGTTCGAGTGGCCTTATATCAAAAGAGAAGGATCACGGAATTAACAAACTAGATATATCAAGGTTCACTTTACTCAATCAAACCAATAATCAAAAACTAAAATAACAATACGATTCTAGTTTCCCTCCAATGGTACTACTAGTGCTTCGTTGATCCCACAAAAGTTTTTAAATAGAGCGCATATAAGAGATTTCACCAAATTAGGATACTCTCCTCTCGAATGAGTATCACAAAAACACTACAGTGAGCTTCCTACACAGACGATTAGTTCAATGTTTATTTTTGGTTTTGTTAAAGATATGCAATAAATGACCAAGGTACTACAAGGTTCATTATTTAAAATGACCAAGGTAGCTTGGATAACAAGAAATTACCAAATCCGAAAATACTGAAGATATGCAATAAATATTTATTTTCGATTTTGTTAATATTACAACTGTAATCATATACCAAAATCTCTCTTGGATGGCAACTAATATTAGCTAGCATATTACGTAGATATGCCTATCCATTGGGATATGAATAGCACATAAATTCCGAATATCAGAAAAGACATTTAATATATTTTGGTTCGGGGTCTCACCTTGAGTACCAAGGTAAATACTTGAACATTAAGTAATACTCCCCCCATTTCAAACAGATAGGCTTATTTCATGTGAAGTTCATCAGATGTCAACATAATATCTGAACATGTGCTAAACTCTTACCACCTCTGTTCCAAAAAGATAGGTTTGTTTCATGACAATTTAGAATTTTAAAAGGAAATTTTTTGAGAAAGATATTATTTATCTATTTATTCATTTATAACCTAACATAAAAGCCTTTAAATTTAGGGTATTTACAAAAACGATCACACTTCCTTCTTCCGGTTTACAAAAAAGTCCCACTGTTACAAAGTATTTGCAAAACGGTCACTGGACAGCTAAATGCTCTGTTATGTCACGTGTCAGAGTTTTGTTGGGCTCAACAGTTATCTAATTACCCCTCGATCGTGTCATTTGCACGTGTGTCCTCGTGTCAGAGTTTTGACATGTGTGGAAGTTACCTAATTACCCCTCGAGCATTTCATTTGCACATGTGCCTTCGTGGAAACAAATCTCTAAAAACCGAGGGTCGTTGGATCAAGACCAAAGAAAACCATAACACAAATAAGAATAAGATCCATTTCCTAACTCATTTGCCGCCGCATCTGTTCGATATCTTCTTCTCGAAAGAAATTGAGAAGATGTTGGCGAAAACATGAATCATGGTTGTTCATACCCGATCGATCAGATATTTCTTTAAAATCATTTCTTGTTCATCTCGGTATACTAAAGTTGTTCCGCTTACACGAGTTTAAAGAGTTCTTCACATCACCAATCATCACTATTACCCATACAACAAATAATCAGTCAGTTTTTCTTAATCAAGATGAACACAAACATCACGAGGTAATAGTTCTTCCTCTCTTCACTATTTTTTGTTTAAAACTCAATTCAGAAACCTTAGTTTTCAGATTTTTGATTTTTGACTGATAAACCCTAAATTTGTGAAAGAAAATAATGGGTGTTTTCAACTTTCCTATAATTTGTTGATTTTTTTTGCATTTGATTATGTTTTGGTATTTTTTTCATAAACCCTAAATTTCTAAACGTTGGGGATTTTTTTTTTTGGTTTCTTTAATTTGTTCAATTTAAATTTCATTATATGTTAATTGTGCCATATTATCTCTAAAACTAACAGTTTAATCATTGTGTGTTCAATTCAGGAGGTTTCTTTTACAAATTGCAGTTGTTATTTGAATGTAAATTCTTATGTTCAATTCTAATTTGTGCAGGAAATATGTGAAGTACCCAACTAGGAGTTTTAGGGTAGAATGGTTTTGGACTAATAAGATTAAGTATTTTGAAAATGTGGATGTTAATTCTAGAGAGTTGAAGGCGTTTTGTGATATAGTTCATGCTTCTTTTAACTTAGCACCAACTAAGAAGGTTGAGGTGATTTGGATTGGTAATGATAAACCAGAATATATGGTTAATGATTCTCATTGGTATGAGATGTGGGATAAGGCTGTTGTTGAGGATGGGTATGTGAATTTATGGTGCAATGTTAGTGACAGGATTGTGCCTCCTGGTGATGGATGTGCTAAAATTTCTGGGATAACAAACAAGAGGGACTTAACACCATCCAAGGTTATAAGTAGTTCAATAACATGCATTAACTATGCTAATTCACCAGTTAGACTTGATCCAGAGATGTTTGCCACACCTAAGAAGTATACACTCACTATATCACCACATTTGGTTAGAAGGAGTCTAAGGCTTATTAAGAAATCTATTGATGCAGTGAGTAGGAGTAGTGGAAGTATCAAGAGGTTGTTTGTGAATGTGGATGATGGTGATTATGACAATGTTGTATTTAATGTTGAAACATAACAAGCTGAGCTGGAGTATGAGAACATTCAACTAGATAATGATGCTGAAGATGTCTGTCATCCAATTGATGATCCTAGAAGTCCAGTTTATGATGCTGAAGAAATGGGCATTGGTGTATACTGTGAATTTGTGAACAATTACTTTGGGTACCACAATTGTGTTGACTTTATACACCCACAATAATATATGAAAGCAGTCAATGAAGTACAAGGCAGTGGTACGGAGCAGGAAGGTGGGCAAGAAGGTGAGCAGGAAGATCACAAGGGAAAAGCGATTATTCCTTATGATGCTGAGGGTAATGAGGATTACGATAATAATGACAGTTCAAGCTCTGAATCTGAGGGTGAAGGTAATTGTCTAACTTACAGGGTTCTATTTAATTATTAGTCTGTTTGCTTGTGTATAAAGAACTGACAACCCAAGTCTTAATATGTATGAAGGTGTAACAGAAGTCCAAGGACAAGTTGAGGGTGGTAATGAGCAAACTCATCAGAAACAGAATCCATGGTAGAATCAATTTAAGCAAGTGCATGGTCCAGATGTTGATGCAGATGGCAATTGAGAGTTGTTTCCTGATGCTGATGGGAATACATTACTCATGGTTGATGTCGACACAATGTTTGTGGGAATGCAGTTTATGGGCAAAGATGAGTTTAAGAAGCACCTAAGGGGTTATACCATTAAGAAAAGATTCAAGTATAAGCTTAAGTCCAATGACAATGAAAGGATAAAAAGTTATATGCAGGTTCAACAAATCTCAAGACTGCAAGTTCTTTATTTGGGCAAGTGTTACCAGGGGTGAACCAACTTTTACTGTGAGGAGGTTCAACTTAAAGCATACATGTACAACTAAATTGAAGACCAGGAATAGAGCAGCTAATGTAGAATTTGTATGACAGGCTAAAGAGAGGAGATGCAATGCCACTGCCGTATGCACTCAAAAATCAATTCTTTACTACTCACAATACCAATGTTCCATATCATGTGGCTTGGAGAGAAAGAACAATAACTTTAGGAAGACTCATTAATGGAAGCAATGATGACTCTTATAGGTTGGTTCCATCCTTTTGTGATATGGTAGAAGCAACTAATCCTGGTTCTGTTACAAACTACACTTTTGGAAGGTGGGTTTCCATCTAACTTACTAAGTTACCTTATATTTCTTATAGTAATAAGCTTATTTATTATGTATAACATAAAATCCTAACTTATGTCTTATAATTGTATGTTATCTTTCAATGAGGACAAACGTTTTGAGTCCATGACGATTGCATTTGCAGCACCAATTCAAGGATGGAAGGATGGTGGTAGACATTTTATTGGTTTTGATGCCTGCCATTTGACTGGAAAATTTGGTGGATATCTAATGGCAGCTATTGGTTTAGATAAATAGAATGAGATAGTGACTCTAGCCATAAAGGTGGTCAAAAATGAATATGGGGAAAATTGGCACTTATTCATGAAAGAGCTGAAGCCACTTGTTGAAAATAATCCTGCTGGGAAGCTAACCTTTATCTCAGACAGACAAAAAGGTCTCCTAGAGGCATTGGATGAGGTTTTCCCTGAACATTACAAAAGATACTGCCTTCGGTAAGTCTTACAATATCCTATTATTTAAAATCTTGGTATTCTTTAAACCTTTATTATTTAAGATGTTTAACTAGTTTGTGATATATTCTATTTTACAACCAGTCATATGTTCAAGAACCTGAAGACACACTTAAAAGGATCAAAGCTGCACTACCTTGTATACAATGCTGCAAAATGCTACAAGGAGAGACTCTGGAAGGTAATATCTCTTCCTAATTCACTGTTGTGATTTTTTATAGTCATGTTATGTGATGGATGTGCATTAAATTAGTCATGTTAATGGTATATATAGGCCAATATGAATGATATTATCAAGTTGTCTCTAGCTGTTGCAGCTTACATGATGAAGGAAAATCTAGTTCAATGGTCTAGGGCCTTGTTTGACCCATCTGCCCGTTGTGAGAACTTAAACAATAATTTCTATGAGTCATTTAATAACATGATTAGACATATGAGAAACAAGCCTATTTGTTCCCTTGGAATTATGTATGGCCAGCTAGTTATGGGTACTATGTTCAAAAGAAGAAATAAGATTGCAAATTTGGAAAATGGTAAGTTGGTGCCAACTGCTTAGGAGTTGATTGATGAGATGCAGAAATGTTGTGAAGCATTCAGTGTTAGTGGAGCTATTATTGATAAGTTATATGAAGTGACTCCAAAGACCAATGTTTTATTTCAAGTTGATGTGGTTGAGAAAACTTGTTCTTGTGTTCAATAGCAGCTTAAAGGCTTTGTATGTCAATATGAAGTGTGTGTGCTCATGGACATGAGAATTAATTGGGCAGAGTGAGATTTCTGACCTATTTGTCACTTATTATTGCACTGGTGATTTTTAATGCATCCGTTTCATTTGTTGTGCATTTATTGTTAGTTGTAATGGTGATTTTAATATATCTATTTATGCAGTTATTGCAGCAAGTACTATCATGTAGAATCTTACAAGGCAATTTATGCACCTGAGATGGGGTTACTGCTTGGAAAAAAAGAATGGCCTAAGGTGAGATGTTTTTTTAACTTTTCATATTTTGTCCTTTTTCCCTTTGTCCTTTAATGTCTTTTTATGTCATTTAACTATATTATTGTAGAGAATCTTCTGTTTTTTCGGAAAGTTATAAGATTAGGGTTTCAATTTTGTTTTCCTACAGTTACTTATATACTTATACTTATCTCCATCTTCTCATTTCATTTTGCAGCTAGTGGTAGAAATCAACCCACCCATAGATATGAGGAAACCAGGGAGCCCTTGTAAAAAAAAGGAAGAGAGGACATGATGAAGTTCACAGTGAGAAGAAGGTCAGAACTTGTAGAATATGCAAGATGAATGGTCACAACAGGAGGACATGTGCTGGTGCACCAGTTAGATATAATCAAAAAACAAAAAGACATCGAACTATGGTGGAAGGAGGAAGTCACATGACTACTTACCCAGATCCTGCGGAGGTGAGTACCAGTAGAAGCACAAGTAAGATGGGTAGAAGAAGAGGATCTTCATCATCTTTTTCAGCTTATAACTGCATCATCTTCTCAGTCTACATCTGCATCATATGTGTTAGAGCACTGCTCGGTCGAACTCGTAAGCGTTGCTATCTCAAGCTTGTTTGTCAAGTTTAGTTTCCAAAACTATAAGTATTGATTTCTAGTTTACTTACAGCTAAGTCTCGGATTAGGATAGTAAGTGTAGTTGAGCCTTAGACTCCATGACATTCATCGAATGAATACGAAGAACTACTCAAGGGAACTTGTGGAACTTCATCAACAAAAGGTATGTGGAGACTTGAACTTATCTATCACTCAAAAGTCTATCTATTTTATCTCATATTTTGAGACAAAAGTGGTATTGCTATATAGACTTCAATTATACACATTTGCTATTTCGAGCCGAGTTTATCTCGCTTATCTATTTCTCAAAATATGTGTTGGTAAGCTTTCGCTTTAGCCAAGTTCATCTTTACTCGTGACGAAAGTCATGTTGATTATTTCAATAACTTGAAAATCGCTTTGATAAAAATAGTTTGTGAATAACGACTATTTAAACATCCTCTAAGAAAGTTTCAATAATTGAAATGAGAGTTTAGAACATGTAACCATCTTTGGATATAAACATGGTGTGTTCTCACATTTGTGTAAAA
Organism: Papaver atlanticum; assembly: GCA_023531105.1. Lineage (NCBI taxonomy): Eukaryota > Viridiplantae > Streptophyta > Magnoliopsida > Ranunculales > Papaveraceae > Papaver > Papaver atlanticum. The sequence goes on along the minus strand of JAJJMB010017781.1, from coordinate 3,291,025 downwards.
GTCAAAAACCGGGAACCCAAAGTATGCGTACCCGTACGCATACTGGCGGTTGTTGGAAATCCGGGTAAGTATGCGTACCCGTACGCATACTGGCGGAAGGTTCACGTCCATGAATTTATGCTGGAGGTTGAAAGTGAAAAACAAACTCAATCTGGTTACTTAAGTATGTGTACCCATTTGCATACTTAAGTAGGTTACTTTCTAAAATCGGCTTGTTCATGAACTAAAACATTTATATAATAAGGAATGCAATCTTCGCAAACCGTGGCTATAATGCTCATGAATCGATTCGAGTGAATCAAAACCGATTTTTATTTGATTGTGTCTTGTATACTTCTATAAGATCTAAGCAATTGAATAACTCTCTAACTAGTTCATTTGAGTCATTTGAACTAGTTATGGTAAAGATGAATAAGGTTGATATGAAAGTGCTCATATGGCTAACCATTGGTTAACTATTGTTGAACCAACTAAGTGTACACGTTTAGGTACGGTTACTCAAACATAAATGAAGTTACATTTCATTTGTGTATAACAAGCTAAGTTCGATCGAACGGTTGAAAGATATTAGCTTGAATCTAATCAGATTTTCATCTAACGGTGAATATTGAATGTTTTGTTACCAAGGTAACTTATTTTGCAAACCCTGATTTGATGACTATATAAAGGAGAACTCTAGCAACTGGGAAACCTAATCCCCACAGCTCCTGTGTGATACTAGTTGTATAAGCTAGAGTCAATTCTCCTTTAACCTTAGGTTTTTCACGAAACCCTGTAGGTTAACGACTTAAAAAATTCATTGGGATTGTGAAGCCAGACCCAACTATTTTCTCTGTAGTTGTCTGATCTGATCTTGCTATTTCTATCGTGATTGAGTGCAATCGTAAGATTGGCTTGAGATTTATATCTCTGATAGGCAAGATAGAAAAGTAGTCACAAACACCTTCGTCTCATCGTTTGTGATTCCACAATATCTTGTTTCGTTAATCGATTAAGATTATTGTAAGGTAATTGATAATTCTAGGATGTTCTTCGGGAATATAAGTCCGGGTTATCAATTGGTTCCTGTTCACCTTGATTTATCAAAAGACGGAACAAAAACTCGTAGGTTATCTATGGGAGATAGATTTATCTATTCAATAGAATTTTCTGTGTGATACAGATTTGTTTATCAAGTCTTCGACTTTGGGTCATAGCAACTCTTAGTTGTGGGTGAGATCAGCTAAGGGAATCAAGTGCGTAGTATCCTACTGGGATCAGAGACATAAGGAGCACAACTGTACCTTGAATCAGTGTGAGGTTGATTAGGGTTCAACTACATTCCAGACTGAAGTTAACTTATAGTAGGCTAGTGTCTGTAGCGGCTTAATACCGTGTGGTTTTCAAATCTTGACTAGGTCCCAGGGTTTTTATGCATTTGCGGTTTCCTCGTTAACAAAACTTCCGGTGTCTGTGTTATTTCTTTTCCGCATTATATTTTGTTATATAATTTAAATATCACAGGTTGTACGTTGAATCGATCAATTGGTAAATCCAACCTTTGGTTGTTGATTGAAATTGATTGATACTTGAACATTGGTCTTTGGTACCATTCAGGTTATTTCTCTTATATTCAATCAAGCTCGCAAATTCTTATTTGTTTGATTGCGGATTGAATTGAGAAATTTAGATATAACTCTTTGATATACTTTTTATTAAGATTGAGTCTGACTGTCTAGTTGATTCTCTTGAAAGTATATTGGAGTTAGTCCATACAGATTGCTAAGCGAAATATTGGGTGAGGTTGTTAGACCCCCGCTTTTTCAATTGGTATCAGAGCAGGCAAACACGTTTAAGACCTCATAAGTCTGTGTTTGTAGCAATCTGAGTCTATGGACGACAATACTATCTCTGATAAATGCGTCACCAGAAACAAAAGTTATGTTTCTATAATGTCTATTAAAGAGAAAGATTTATCAATCTCAAATATAGACCAACCTAGTGTTCTAATGAAACAGACTGACAATGACATGTGTTACCCCGATTACCCTTCAAATGAGTCTGACTCCATTGATGAAAGGGAAGCAGCTTAAGGGAGTAAACTGATTCTAAATCTTGTTAGAATTCAGGATGAAAGAATTAATCGGTTGAAAAACTATGTCAATGTTCTTCTCGGTATAGTGAGAGATTGTGACTCTAAAGAAAAAGCTAATTGCAAGGAAAACGCTGAAGTTCGGTCATCACGTATCTTACTCGAGGTGAATCTCAAAAAGGATGCTTTGGAAATTGAACATCTCTTGAGTAAACTCTCTATTCAAGGATGTTCCAAAAAGTCTACTATACCATCTACTTCTGTCACAACTGAAAGAGTTCCAGTTCCAGAAGTAAAATTAGAATCCCTTCCTATTGGAAAAGATGTTCTTATAGCCTCCTCTAATCAAGGAAGTTCCACATCACATGGAAGGAAGAAATCTCCAAACGACGATGTTAAGTCTGTGCTGTCTAATCACCCTTGTGATCAGAAAGTGTGTCTCTATAGATGGGGAAAAACGGTTTGCTGATTTTTTAGGAAAGTGAAGAGACGATCGTTCGGACGAGACTCCTCAACCGAGCAAACTGTCTAAACTCACACAGATGCACTGCATGGGAGTGCTTGGAGTTCGAGAGATCAATCTGTAG
>JAJJMB010017781.1:3245331-3288357 GCA_023531105.1 Papaver atlanticum | reverse complement strand
TTTCTCTTGCCTATTTTGCGTGGGTTTCCTCGTTTGTCCATATTTTTGAATGCTCGTTCGTGCATTTGGGTGCTCGTTCGTGCATCATCGTTGAGTATACTGCACTATTTTCTTGGGGCTTACTCGGTGATAGTCCAGACGCCCAATTGTTGAGTATTTATTACTAATTCATGAAATTCAGCTGAGAATGATTCATGAAACATAGTAATAAAATGAATTGAGTATCTATTACTAATCCATGGAATTCAGCCGGGGAATTCAAGGAACGGAGTAATGAGATAAAGTGGTTATCTATTACTAATCCATGAAATCTAGCCGGGGATAGCCATGAAACGGAGTAATGAGATATAATAGATTATTTTCTAGGAATTCAGTTGGCGAATGACACTAGAGTTAATCTATGTGCAGAATCGAGATATGAGATAGTTGAAGCATCATATTCATTCTTAGGGGAGTATAGTCAGGAAACAACGAACGGCGTGACGTCCTGAAGGCGTTCATCTCTCTAACAAACAATTATGTCTAGAGAATCGCTCAATCATCAAGTATCTATAGACGGTCTCTCTACATAGTAAGGGAACAACGTGACGTCCTGAAGGCGTTTAGCTCTCTAACAAAAAATTATGTCTAGAGAACCACCCAATCATGAAGATTCTATGTAGAGGTGGGTCTCTCTATGTAGTCAGGGAACAACGAACGGCGTGACGTCCTGAATGCGTTACGCTCTATAACAAACAATTATGTTTAGAGAACCTCCCAACCATTAAGATTCTACATAGTGGTGATGATGAAATGTGTGAAGCATCGAACGCTCAGTCGGGGAGGCCTTTCTAGAAACATATTCATCATAGCTCTTTGAGAGGAACGCTCATTCAGTCAGAGATCGTGAAACGGTTCATGGACCGTAAAATATGAATCGTCACATGCTTTCCTAAAGCCGGGTCAGAAACATGCAGTATCATGATTTTACGATTTTGTCCTTTATCGAAAATCCACCATCAACAGTCTCTTTTGTGATTCAAAAGGGCATTTAAGCAAAAGGGAAATCTAGGTTGAATAACAATTCCATTGTTCGACTTCAACATACCTTAGATTTAATCCTCAAAGGTGTAACTGACATTCGTATGTATAAACCAATTGGTTTCAGTACTCACCCTGTGTATTCTACCAGAAAAGTCAGTTCGATGTGTTCCTCAAATGCTCAAAAGCAGAACAGACTTCTTAACAAAAATCATCCAAGAAGAGCTCAAGAATTCTCTTCTATCAAAAAGGGAGATCATGTTGTTTTTGATGTGGAAAAAGTATCAGGAGAAGGGAGAGAAAATTATGATATGAAAAACAACCTAAACCTGATAATTGAAGGATATAAAGTGATTGTCAATAGGATGTCAACTCCCTCTTGTCAAAATTCTTCTGGTAAGAACTTAAACTATGTCTCGTATTTTGATGACAGTAGTTTTTCACATCAAAAGGGATTCTTTCCGAGAATTGAAAGGAAAAAGAGACTCAACCATAAACATATTTCATCTAATGAGCTTAGGGCTCATACTTGTGCTAATTAATCACAAGGGTTGAGAGCTTACTCATAAAAATCATGTTGAGTAAGATGTGTTTATAATCAGGTATACTTTTGGCAACATTACTTTCTGTCTAGTTGAGCTATTTTCTTATCGCCCATAGCTAAACTATTGTCCGCAGACAACTTTGCTTTAGTATTGGTTGTGTCTGAAGATGTTCTTCGCTGTTTTTTTTGTTTGTCTTAATTTCGAAGAAGCTTTTGTTGCAACTAAGTTGCCTGCTACTCTTGTGCTCTAAATTGTTTCTCTATGGAGATATAAAATTTATTGAGTCACAAATTTGTGAAAGTTTTCACGTAGCAAAAAATTATGTCGTGTCGTAAAAGTACGACCTTTTGTGAGTGTTTTATTTTTATTTTTTTTGGGTCAAGTTGTGTTCGTATGGGTACCCGTATTACTGTCACGAATCAATTTTGGAAACCCTAAAAGCTACCTTCCCTAAGAAACCATTTAAATACCAAACCTATTGAGTCACGTACGCATACTCTGGGTTATTTTGTGTTTTTCAAGAATGTCTTCATCTTCTCGCTCTGGTGATTTTGCAAGAGGTTTTCTTGAAAAAGGTATTGGTTTCGAGTCCAAAGGGAGGAAGAAAAGAACCCTAAGAGAAAATGATTGTCCTAATGCCTCATGCTACTATGCCTATTCACATCAGGATATTGAGAATGAGGATATGGTTTCTGCTGAAGTGGTTCATGATTTTCTTAAATACTTTGAGGAAGCAAAACTGCAACTCGTTGATACTATGAAGTGTCTTGATGTGTTAAGAACTGAGTTGAAAAAGGTTAATTCTGACCTTCTTCTCATGAAGACACATGTTAAAGAACTTCTCAATGAGGATATCTTCTCTGAAGAAGCAGTGGATGCTGTAAATCACAAGCTCAAAGATCTCAAGGCTCGTGAGGATTCCAAAAAGGCTATTTGATTTAAGTTCATGTCCGGTTTTGGTGGTTTAGGAGTCTTTCTTTGTTTCTTAGCTTATCAATTTTTATTTGTCTAGGAAACTTATTATGAGAATTTATTCTTATGTTTTAAGAAGGATAACTAGGGTTTAAAATAGCCATTATTGTGAGTACACATAGTTATTTCCAACGATTTTCATCTTGCAATGTTTTTAGATTTATTTATTTAAATTCTAAATTTTATTTGGAAGATGATTTTGCAATATTAATCTTTATGGTTTTATATATTGCAACTTGTTTTGGGATATGTATGTTTGCGTCCGTGAACTAGGATTGTCCCATATGTGGTAAAAAGTAAAGTCTTTCATATGTCAGTATGCAAGTATTGATAAAAGATTGAATGAACTTTTGACTACAAAAGTTAAGCCTTTTATGTCATGAAGTATCTCTATGGAAATTTCATTAGGATCCCACTAATTTTCGTACCTTTGCCAATTTTATTGACAAAAAGGGGGAGAATTAATGTGTAGTTCACACTACAAATAGATATGGTTTTCGGATCATTATGTAAGGGGGAGTGGTTTTCATGTGAGATGAAGTATTGACTAAGGGGGAGTGATACATATCACCATAGTATTGTTGTCAAAGTTGTGATACAATTGAACTTTGATGCTGTGTAATAATACTATGACACTGTACAACAATGATTGAGAGCTATTGTTTTCTCATTGTTATATCTACGGATCTTCAACAACGATGATGCTGAATTGAATACCTTTAGAATCATTGGAGTACTTGGAAGTGACGAAGATTTCGAGTAATGTTGAAGAACCAAGGAGATCAAGCATTTGGATGAGAAGCTACAAAGTTTATTTATTTTGTATTCCATATGTATTGATAGTTTTGTCACTAAAATTGACAAAGGGGGGTATTGTTAGAGCACTGCTCGGTCGAACTCGCAAGCGTTGCTATCTCAAGCTTGTTTGTCAAGTTTAGTTGCCAAAACTATAAGTCTTGATTTCTAGTCTACTTATAGCTAAGTCTCGGATTAGGATAGTAAGTGTAGTTGAGCCTTAGACTCTACGGCATTCATCGAATGAAGACGAAGAACTACTCATAGAAACTTGTGGAACTTCATCAACAAAAGGTATGTGGAGACTTGAATTTATCTATCACTCAAAAGTCTATCTATTCATATATCTCCTATTTTGAGACAAAAGTCGTATTGCTATATAGACTTCAATTATACACATTTGCCATTTCGAGCCGAGTTTATCTCGCTTATCTATTTCTCGAAATATGTGTTGGTAAGCTTTCTCTTTAGCCAAGTTCATCTTTACTCATGACGAAAGTCATGTTGATTATTTCAATAACTAGAAAATCGCTTTGATGAAAATAGTTTGTGAATAACGACTATTTTAGCATCCTCTAAGAAAGTTTCAATGATTGAAATGAGAGTTTAGAACATGTAACCATCTTTGGATATAAACATAGTATGTTCTCACATTTGTGTAAAAGTCCAAAACCGGGAACCCAAAGTATGCGTACCCGTACGCGTACTGGCGGTTGTATGAAATCCGGGTAAGTATGCGTACCCGGTTACTGGCGAAAAGTTCACATCCATGAATTTCTGCTGGAGTTTGAAAGTGAAAAACAAACTCAATCCGGTTACTTAAGTATGCGTACCCGTTTGCATACTTAAGTAGGTTACTTTCTAAAATCGATTTGTTCATGAACTAAAACATTTATATAATAAGGAATGCAATCTTCGCAAACCGTGGCTTTAATGTTCATGAATCGATTCGAGTGAATCAAAACCGATTATGCTTCGATTATGTCTTGTATACTTCTATAAGATCTAAGCAATTGAACAACTCTCTAACTAGTTCATTTGAGTCATTTGAACTAGTTATGGTAAAGATGAATAAGGTTGATATGAAAGTGCTCATATGGCTAACCATTGGTTAATTATTGTTGAACCAACTAAGTGTACACGTTTAGGTACGGTTACTCAAACCTAAATGAAGTTACATTTCATTTGTGTATAACAAGCTAAGTTCGATCTAACGGTTGAAAGATATTAGCTTGAATCTAATCAGGTTTTCATCTAACGGTGAATATTGAATGATTTGTTACCAAGGTAACTTAGATTGCAAACCCTGATTTGAAGACTATATAAAGGAGAACTCTAGCAACTGGGAAACCTAATCCCCATACCTCCTGTGTGATACTAGTTGTATAAGCTAGAGTCGATTCTCCTTTAACCTTAGGTTTTTAACGAAACCCTGTAGGTTAACAACTTAAAGACTTCATTGGGATTGTGAAGCCAGACCCAACTATTTTCTCTGTAGTTGCGTGATCTGATCTTGCTGTTTCTATCGTGATTGAGTGCAATCGTAAAATTGGCTTGAGATTTATATCTCCGATAGGCAAGATAGAAAAATAGTCACAAACACCTTCGTCTCATCATTTGTGATTCCATAATATCTTGTTTCGTTAATCGATTAAGATTATTGTGAGGTGATTGATAATTCTAAGCTGTTCTTCGGGAATATAAGTCCGGGTTATCAATTGGTTCCTGTTTACCTTGATTTATCAAAAGACGGAACAAAAACTCGTAGGTTATCTGTGGGAGACAGATTTATCTATTCGATAGACTTTTCTATGTGATATAAATTTGTTTATCCAGTCTTTGACTTTGGGTCGTAGCAACTCTTAGTTATAGGTGATATTAGCTAAGGGAATCAAGTGCGTAGTATCCTTCTGGGATCAGAGACGTAAGGAGCACAACTGTACCTTGAATCAATGTGAGATTGATTAGGGTTCAACTACATTCCAGACCGAAGTTAACTTGTAGTAGGCTAGTGTATGTAGCGGCTTAATACAATGTGGTGTTCAAATATGGACTATGTCCCGGGGTTCTTATGCATTTGCAGTTTCCTCGTTAACAAAACTTCTGGTGTCAGTGTTATTTCTTTTCCGCATTATATTTTGTTATATAATTGAAATATCACAGGTTGTGCGTTGAATCGATCAATTGGTAAATCCAACCTTTGGTTGTTGATTGAAATTGATTGATACTTGGATATTGGTTTGTGATACCGTCCAAGTTATTTCTCTTATTCAATCGGGCTTGCAAATTCATATTTGTTTGATTGCGGATTGAATTGAGTAATTGAGATATAACTCTTTGATATACTTTTTATTAAGATTGAGTCTGACTGTCTAGTTGATTCTCTTGAAAGTATATTGGAGTTAGTCCATACAGATTGCTAAGAAAAATATTGGGTGAGGTTGTTAGACCCCCGCTTTTTAAATATGGATCTAGGGGTGGCAGGGGTTCAAGAGGTGGAAGAAGTTCTAGGGGAGGTAGGTCTAGTGGTAGATCTGTGCAACAGACATTGATCCAGACCATTAGTGGTGCTGTGGGTTGTCTCAGACTCTTTCTCAGACATTCACAGTCCCTAAATCAAAGAAAACAAAGAAGGTGACCTTCTATGCTACTCAATGAAGACTAGTTGCTGGTAGTAAAGGATGCTGTGTTGGGTTTAGTTCAGTTTCAGTTTGTCCCTTGTTGTTTTTTTGATTGTTTGAATGGATGTTTATGGTGCTTGTTTGAATGGATTTCACTGCATCTTTTCGCAGTTAACTTAAGTAACAGACTTATATTAATTATTAATGGGTATTAATATATATGTAATTAAATTAATTTTCTTTCTTTATTGATTTCATTTTCACTGATCATTACATTTTACATAGTTATCTTGCCTATTTGCTTGTATAGTTCTGCCATTTTATGGGTTGAAGCTTTGGTTTCATGGAAAACAACATCAGAAAGCCATTGAAACTCCTGACAGTTGGTACATTTGAGGTAAGCTATTCCAGAGTTATGCTCATTATTGCATATATTTAATGTTACTGTGCCCTTACATTTCTTCTTCTTGCAGGGTTGATTTTCCCATGGACAGTTGCTTTTTGTATGGATTTTTCACCACAAGCAAAGCAGGGAAGTGGAGATGGAAGCTGAAGTTGCATTACTTTTCCAGGTGTTGTACATTTGCGAACCACTCAAAGTATGGGCATATGGAGTAGCTGAAGAACTTCCACCAGCATGATCATCAGTTTGTGCTTTCAACAGCTTCCTCATACCATTGCAAGGTACCATTTTGCATCTAAAATAGATCCATGGATAGTCAATTGGCTCATGCATACCTTTCTCACACATACAACAATAGTTGTTGCTGCTGATCTTGTTCTTGCTACTTGATGTCTCCCCTGAACTGCCATTGTACCATTCTTCCATCTTGCAACCACCCATTCTAAACATATTATATGAGGATTGTTCCCGAGAATGTACGAAATGTGTGTAGGTTTGTCTGTAAATGTGATTTTATAGTGAAAATCAGATCAGGCCATTGGGGAACGGTCACATTTTTAGCCACAAAAATTTTGCCATGTGTCACACTGCCAGGTGGAAATAAGTGCCACGTTTTCAAGCTGTCAGGTGGCGTGTCAATGCCACGGGCGCATAGAAGTGCCACATAGACGCATGTTAACCATGGTTCAACTCCTACGGTTACAAGAGAAGAAGGGGTAGATTAGTCACATATTTTACCGTTTTTTTGAAATTCTGTGAGTCGGATGGAGAAATATCAATTTGTAATCACTAATTTAAAGTATGATCATTTTGTAAAACAAATTAAGAAAGTGTTACCATTTTGTAAAACTAAATTTATTATCACAAGTTTTGTATTAAAATAAAACATATTTTTTATTGATAGTTATCAACTTCAAGAAAATTTGTATATGGTCTTGAAAATTGTGTGTAAAATAACCTTAAAATTTTATAAAAAATGGCATAGAAGGAGTAACATTGGATTTCGAGCGATGAGTGTTTGTCTCCACAAATATATGATCATTATTCAAATAAAAAAATGATTAATAAATTATGTGTGTGGCCCAAGACATCGACAGTCAGAAGAGAACAATCAGATTTAGATACAAAATCAATCACAATATTACACACTTCCAAAAGACGTCAATGTAGTTTGGAATTGTTAGAGCACTGCTCGGTCGAACTCGCAACCGTTGCTATCTCAAGCTTGTTTGTCAATATTAGTGATCAAAACTATAAGTCTTGATTTCTACTCTACTTATAGTAATGTCTCGGACTAGGATAGATTGTGTAGTTGAGCATTAGGCTTCACAGCGTTCATCAATTGAAGATGAAGAACTACTAAGGATAGCTTGTGGTACTTCATCAACAAAAGGTATGTGGAGACTAAAACTCATCTATCACTTGGAAAGTCTATTTCTACTCTATCTCCTATATTGAGACAAAAGTCGTATTACTATAGTTTTCGATTATGCACATTTGAGATTTCGAGCTGAGTTTAACTCGCTTACATATTTCTCGAAATATGTGTTGGTAAGCTTTTGCTTCAACCAAGTTCATCTTATATTCTTGACGAAAGTCAAAAGATGATCATGTGAAAATCGCTGAGTAACATCTTACATGGTTTGTATGATACAAACATTTGGTGTAGACTTGGAATGTTTCGTTATGATTATTTCAATAACTTGAAAATTGTTTTGATGCTAATAGTGTGTGAAAACGGCTATTGTCATCCTCTAAGAATGTTTCAATGATTGAAATAGAGTTTTGATAGACGCATTTATGTGTCTATTTTGATCTCGATTTTCTATATTTTTAGTACCCATTTTTGTATTTATTTTAGTATTTTATGTCTTTGTAGGTATTTTTGGAGAAATAAAATTGTGCGGAGAAATTGGCTCAAAAAGTGGTATTTTCACCCTTGAGAGAAAGCTACTAAAGGCACCCGAAGGAGTTGATAAAGGCATCCAAGAAATTTACCATTTCCACCCCTCAGTTGGATAAGGGGCACCCAATTATTAAGGGGAACCCCAAATTACTATCGGCATCCAAGCAGTCCGGATAAGGGGTGACCTTCTTCAACATTTTGAAATAAGCGTTTTGGCGGGAAAGTGTTCTTCAAACAGACAAAATTAGGGTTTGGAAATTGAAGATGTTTAAGGGAAACTAAATGGCTGATATTGATTGGGGTTGTTAAACTGGGATAAAAAGGGTTGGTAATGGCTTTAGATTTGTTTAGAATTGGCTGGATGCTCGGGGAAAATTGTTGCAGTCACTGGCAGAGTTGAGTTCGAATTGTGGGAAGGATTGGAAGGGATTCAATCACGGGTTTGGACTGATTTGAGCCTGTTTGGACCACACAGGGTTGTTAATGTCTTTGGATTCGATTATATTTGGCTGGATAAAGAGATTCGATGAAACAGGGAAGGGTAGTTACGTGGAAAGCTATTTTTGGGATTTTTGATATTTGTGGAAGGATTGCGTGTGTTTTGAGAGTATTTGACATTAGCTGGAATATGCAGAGACGTGTATAGATGGAGTGGAAATGCTATTGACGCATGAAGGAGATTAAGATGGAAATTATCACCTAAAATAGGCAGAGAATAATACCCGAGTAAAAGAAAATAGTTTTGAGTTAATATAGAGATTTTATGCGCATGTTGAGTATATAAGGGCCTGTTGGGAGGTGAAGAAGAGGGACGGAGAGTTTGGGAAAGGTTAGAGAGCTAAAAACGAAGAAATCAAGCTCTGCAGCAATTCTGTTGCTGCTGCCATTAAAGAAGAACACGAAGAACATTAGACTCACCAGAACAGTCGCAGAAGCAATCTTATATTCAACCACAGAAACTATACATCGTTGCTCAATCAGTAGCGAAAAACTTTTTGTAACTGAGGCTCGTAGTGGTGTTATCATTAGTAGCTGCGCTGTTGTGGTGGCTAAATACCTCTAGCAACTGGAAATCGTTGTAAGCATATTTACATCTTTTTGAATACAATGATTAATCGATTTTTCTCCAATTTTCGATTCATGGGTTGCTAAATTTAATTTCTAGGGTTGAGGAGGTAACTAATTTTGATATGTAATTTTTAGTATTTATTTTTCTTTAATTATTACTCTCCAATTAGTTTTAATTGTTTAGAAATTTTCTCTTCTTTTAATGCTTCATAATAACTGTTTTGGATCGTCTTTGGCGGTCGATCTTTTATAACCGAAGGAAAATTAGGCCTTAGATTATCGACTTGAGTCGAATTGATATTTTATTAACGATTTTTCCAAGGCTTGAGATTGGGTTCAAAATAGCCTTGTGTAGTTTTGAGAGTAGATTAGAGAAAATAATTATTGAAGTTACAACCGTTAGAAGTAGTGGAATCCGAAATCCTAGACCTATCTCTCTTCATCTTGTTCCATATTTTATAATTTTTAGCATTTTTATTTATTAAGTCTAAAATCAAATCTTTAAAATAGTCTGAGAATCGAATCCCTTTCTTACCACTTGCATATATGTGATCCATGTTCGGGAACCATAGTATGCATACCCGTATGCGTACCTGTTGGTTTGAGAAGTACGGGAACTTAAGTAGTGTCCCCGTACGCATACTGGCGTAAGGTTTATGTCTGGAAAATTTTGCTGGGATTGGAGGTATGCTTTCCTGTTCGCATACTGGCGAAAACCAAACTTGGTCCGGCTACTTCAAGTATGCGTACCCGTTTGCATGCTTGAGTGGTTAAAGTTCTAAAATCGGTTGTGACATGAACAAATACATTTATATAATAAGGAATGCATTCTTTGCAAACCGTGGCTATAATGTTCATGAATTGATTCAAGTGAATCAAACCGATTTTGCTTCAATTGTGTTCTTGTATACTTCTACGAGAATATAGCAATTGAACAACTCTTTAACTAGTTTCATTTGAGTCATTTGAACTAGTTATGGTTAAGATGAATAAGGTTGATATGAGAGTGTTTATATAGCTAACTTCGGTTAACTACTGTTGAGCCAACCTACTTTTCTATAGATTGAGTCTGACTGTCTAGTTGATTCTCTTGAAAGTATATTGGAGTTTGTTTATTCAGATTGCCGAACGAAATATTGGGTGTGGTTGTTGTTCCCCCGCTTTTTCAATTGGTATTAGAGCAGGCAAACATACTTAAGACCTCATAAGTTGATATGAGTATGGACGATAATATCTCTGACAACGCATCACCAGTTCAGAAATATTCTAACTTGGTCCAGAGCCTTGTTTTTCCTGAGAAATCTCTCTCGTCTTCTCCATCATCAGAAACTGTGTATAACTGGGAAGCACGCCTAGATGAACAGTTGGATGAACTTTCTAATGAAAGTTATTCAGAATAGGGACAAGATGTTGATGAGGAAGTCTCACAGTACATCAAGCTTTTTGATCATCTCCTAAAGAAAGAAAAGTCAACATCTTGCTTGGCTGAATTTCTGACTCCACTCTGTCTTGAAAACAAGAAAATTAAAAAACTTTATAAGGGATATAACTGTGGTTATAGTTTGCTACAATCTATTCTTAAAGATCGAAAGGAAGATTTGCATTCAAAAAATTCTGAATGTGATGAACTTCATCAAAATCTCTTTGTGTTGAAAGAAAGACTTGAAGAAACTGAAGCAAGGTATGACTCTCAACAAAAATGTTTAAATGATAGAGAAAAGGTTTTTCTCACTCGTAAGAAACAAGACTGATCTTTGTGCTGCTCTTGAGAAGGTTAAAACTTTGGAAGAGAATTTGAAAAGATTCAATTCTAGCTCTACAAAATTATCTTCTATGTTAGGAGCATGTAAAGAACATCGTGATACACGTGGTCTGGGCTATAAAGGTATAGACGCTCCTAGTATTGGTAAGATCAATTTTGTTCCTTCTAATAACCTTCTTCAAGATGAAAATTTCACTGGCAGTAAAAGTGAAAAACCCTCTCCAGCAGAAGATGTCTCTAGAAACCAAGAATATCATTCCCTTAGGACTTCTCAGTTGAGAACGGTTAAAAAAATTATTGTCAACTGCTACTATTACGGAAAGAAAGGTCACATTGAAAGAAGATGTCATCTTCGATTACGGAATGAAAAACTTCATAACATTCTTGTCTTGATGTCTAAAGAAGTAATCAAACCATCTTCTCAGTGTACAGTTATCTCTCAATCAAGAAAAGTGTTGTGATGGTCTAATTCCTGATTACAAATATAACACGACTCCTACTTACAACTGTAAAAAGAACAATGTTATATGGATGACTGATAACTCTGGAAGGTCTGTAAAGAGAAAAAGGTTTTGAAGGAAGAAGAAAACTTCAAACTCCTCTCTTATTTTCAAAGATGATCTTGCTCGTAAAATAAGTGTTCCTGACTATATTCATATCAATAATCGTGTTTCGGAACTCAAGACCAGTATCAACAGTCTCAAGCGCAAGATCAAGAAGGCGATAAAAGCAACCGGTTCAGGTAACTTCTGTTTTTCTCTTGTTAATTCTTTTGAAGAATCTCGTAAGGCTTCTGTTTTATGTCAAGAGAGTGAAAAAGAAAATATCAATACCCCTGATGAGCTTCATGCTCATCATATTACAACCTGACCATTTTCTTGTATGTGTATCCTCTATAAGACCATAAGATGATACACATAACTCTCAAGAAGATGTTTCTGTCTTGTTAAATGGTCCGTGTTGTACTTTTTGTGTTGATCTTGATCCTCCCTTCTGAGACTTGCTTCGGACAGTTGTTGTGTCTTGTCCGTATGATGCCTTAATTAAATCCTTAGATTGTTCTTCCTCAATGATAGTTGATTTTCAACTTTGTATTGCACTCTTCATGAGCCAAAGTTTCCTGTCATGTGTTCAGAACTTGTTTTCAAAACATGTTTCTAAATGGTTGCTCCTCTGGGTTTTTGGTTTTTGATTTTTGGGTCATTGTTAGAGCACTGCTCGGTCGAACTCTCATGCGTTGCTATCTCAAGCATGTTTGTCAATGTTAGTGGTCAAAACTATAAGTCTTGATTTCTAGCCTATTTATAGATGTCTCGGACTAGGACATAGATTGTGTAGTTGAGCTTAGACTTCACGGCGTTCATCATTTGAAGACGAAGAACTACTAAGGGGAGCTTGTGGAACTTCATCGACAAAAGGTATGTGGAGACTTGAACTCATCTATCACTTGGAAAGTCTATTTCTACTCTATCTCCTATATTGAGACATAAGTCGTATTACGATATAGTTTTCTATATATACATATGAGATTTCGAGTTGAGTTTATCTCCCTTATATATTTCTCGAAATATGTGTTGGCAAGCTTTCGCTTCGACCAAGTTCATCTTATATCATGAGAAAGTTGTCGAGTAACATCTTACATGGTTTGTGTGATACAATCATTTGGTGTTTGTCTTGGAATGTTTCGTTATGATTGTTTCAATAACTTGAAAATTGCTTTGATGCTAATAATGTTTGAAAACGGCTATTGTCATCCTCTAAGAAAGTTTCAATGATTGAAATAAGAATTTATAACACTTAACCATTATTGGATATGTCATGTTGTGCACCCTTGCACATATGTAATCCATGTCCGGGAACCATCGTATGTGCACCCGTTTGCGTACCGGTAGGTTTGAGAAATCCGGGAACCTAAGTATGCGTACTGGAGTACAGGTTCATATCCGAGAATTTCTGCTGGGATTGGAAGTACGCGTACCCGTTTGCGTACTGTCGGAAACCAATCTCGGTCCGGGTATTTCAAGTATGCGTACCCGTTTGCATACTTGAAGGTTAAAGTTCTAAAATCGGTTTTGTACATGAACATAAACATTTATATAATAAGGAATGCAACCTTTGCAAACCGTGGCTATAATGTTCATGAATTGATTCGAGTGAATCAAACCGATTTTGCTTCAATTGTGTTCTTGTATAATTCTATGAGAATATAGTAATTGAACAACTCTTTAACTAGTTTCACTTGAGTAATTTGAACTAGTTATGGTTAAGATGAATAAGGTTGATATGAGAGTAATCGTATGGCTAACCTCGGTTAACTATTTGTGAACCAACATGGTGTACACGTTTAAGTGCGGTTACATAAACCTAAATGAGGGTACATTTCTTTTGTGTGTAACAAGCTAAGTTCGATCTAACGGTTGAAAGATATTAGCTTGGTTGAATCAGGTTTTTCATCTAACGGTGAATATTGAATGCTTTATTACCAAGGTAACTTGGATTGCAAACCCTGATTTGAAAAACTATATAAAGGAGAACTCTATCAACTGGGAAACCTAATCCCCACACCTCCTGTGTGTTACTAGTTGCATAACTAGAGTCGATTCTCCTTTAACCTTAGGTTTCTATCGAGACCCTGTAGTTTAACGACTTCAAAGACTTCATTGGGATTGTGAAGCCACACCCAACTATTTTCTTTGTAGTTGCGTGTTCTGATCTTGCCCGATTCTATCGTATTGAGTACTATTGAAATAATTGACTCGAGATTAATTTCTCCAATAGGCAAGATAAAAGTAATCACAAACATCTTCGTCTCATCGTTTATGATTCCACAATATCTTGTTTCGCTAGTCGATTAAGATTACTGTGAGGTGATTGATAATACTAGGCTGTTTTTCGGGAATATAAGACCGGTTTATCAATTGGTTCATGTTCACCTTGATTTATCAAAAGACGGAACAAAAACTCTTGGGTATTTCTATGGAAGAGAGATTTATTCAATCTATAGACTTTTCTGTATGACATAGATTTGTTTATCAAGTCTTCGACTTTGGGTCGTAGCAACTCTTGGTTGTGGGTGAGATCAACTAAGGGAATCAAGTGCGTAGTATCCTGATGGGATCAGAGACGTAAGAAACGCAACTGTACCTTGAATCAGTGTGAGATTGATTAGGGTTCAACTACAGTCCAGTCCGAAGTTAATTGGTAGTAGGCTAGAGTCTGTAGCGGCTTAATACAGTATGTTGTTCAATCTGGACTAGGTCCCAGGGTTTTTCTGCATTTGCGGTTTCCTCATTAACAAAACTTCCGGTGTCTGTGTTATTTCTTTTTCGCATTATATTTTGTTATATAATTGAAATATCGCAGGTTGTGTGTTTAGATCAATCAATTAGAATATCCAACCTTTGGTTGTTGATTTACATTGATTGACACTTGAACATTGGTCTTTGGTACCGTTCAAGTTGTTTCACATAATAATCAGGCTCATGAATTTCTATCTGTTTGATTTGCTGATTACATTGTGAAACAGAGATATTAAACTCTTGTATATACTTTTCTCTAGATTGAGTCTGACTGTCTAGTTGATTTTCTAGAAAGTATATTAGAGTAAGTCCTCTCAGATTGCCAAACGAATTGTAGGGTGTGGTTGTTGTACCCCCGCATTTTCAATCGGTATCAGAGCAGGAAAACACATTAAAGACCTTATAAGTCTGTGTTTGTAGCGATCTGATATGGACAGAAGTGCTATCTCTAATCACGCATCACCAGTTCAGGAACTTTTGATTAAAAATCCTGATCCGCCTGAGAATTCTGTCACTTCTCCTTCATCATCTAAACCCATACTTAACTGGGAAGCTAGTCTTGATGAACAGCTAGATGAACTTTCTGATGAAAGTGATTCAGAAGAAGGACAAGATGTTGAAGAAGAAGTCTCACATTACATCATTCTCTTTGATCTTCTTCTAAGGAAAAAGAAGTCAACATCCTGTTTGGATGAATTTCTAACTCCTCTCTGCATTGAAAACAGAAAATTGAGAAAACTCTTTAAGGGGTTTGATTGTAGGTATAGCTTGTTACAAGCTACTCTTAAAAATCACGACGAAGATATTGATAGACACATTTATGTGTCTGTTTTCATCTCTATTGTGTATATTGTTAGTACCCATTTTTATACTTATTATGGTGTTTTATGTGTTTGTAGGTATTTTTGGGAAATAAACATTTTTGGAAAAATCGGCTCGAAAAATTATGCGGAGCACCCCTGGAGGATATTTGTTATTCAGACTCTCAGTTTGGATAAGGGGCACCTCAGTTGGGCACCTGCTATTTGCACCCCCGGTTTGGTTAGGGGGACACCCTTCTTCTTCACGGTTTATAAAAATTGGTGGGAAAATGCATATTCAATTTTTTTTCACCTGCGGAGTTTTCTGTTTTGAATTTTGAAGAGCTGTGGCGAGATTCAATCACTCCAATCGACTCATTCCAGCTTGTTACACTCACACAGGACTGGTAAGTCCTTCATATTCGAAAAAATTGGGATGCATCGTTGGATTGAAGAAAACAGAGGACATGAGTTCTTTACGGTTTCTATATAAGTTACAACGAGTTTGGGACGTGTACTGCACGTGTTTTACGAAGTTTAGCTGTAAATAGGAGCTCGTAGAAGATAAATATGGAGAGTCAGCAAGAATTTATCGCATGCAGAGAAGAAAAAAAGAAATTATTCCCGAGAATAATTTCCCTTACTGTGGAGAATTTGTGGAGTTATGAGACATTATTCTTGTTCCTGTCGAGTATAAAAAGGCATGTGGGAGCATAGAGAAGGGTTACGGAGAGTTGGAGGAGAATAAGAAGAAGTTTAGAGCATCATAAAGCCAGAAAAAAAAAGTTACAGGAATATTGCGTTCTGCTGGTGCAGTGAAGAAGAGGAAGAACATAAGACGCTACAGAACTGTCATTTTGCTACAGTGACAGTGACACTTTCGATGTATCGTTTCATGTAACAGTTAGTTTGTCACACATATAAGTGTTACAAACCCGATTTTTATCATTTTTTTCTCCCATTTCATCATTTGTGAACCATTTTTGAGCATTAATAAAGATGAATTTTGAGAAAGTTTCCATGATGATAATGAGCTAATTCTCGCGTAATCAAGGCACGAAGGAAGCTATTGATGCATGAATAATTGGTAACTATTCTATTTTTCTCTAATTTGCATTTTATAATTCACTCAAATCACTGCTTTGCAGAATTTTAATTGTTTGCATAATTTTCTTAATTAGTTGTGATTCAATTAGATAGGTTATACTTTGTTTAGATAATCTATGCTTAAGGGATACAATTAATGTTTGAGAATATGCTTGATTATTTGTGAATTAAGAAAAAGAGATTTTAAAGATAATTAGAGTTTTGAAATTTTTACCATCATTCATTCATGTGTAATAGTGGAATCTAGTGTCTTGGTTATTTTCAATCTTAAAAACAAATTTGGATTTAAATTTTCTCTATTTTTAGTTTAAATAAGTCTAAAATCAATTGCTTTCACAAGTATCAATGAACCTTTTACTACCACTATCTAAAATTACATCAGATATATGTTCAAAGAATTCTGAATGTGATGATCTTCGTCGAAATCTCTTTGTGTTGAAAGAAATACTTGTGGAAACTGAAGCAAGATATGACTCTCAATAAAGTTGTTTGAATGTCATAGAAAAGTTTTTTCTCGCCCGAGAAAAACAATTGGAGACTGATCTTAGTGTTGTTCTTGAAAAAGTCAAAGCCTTGGAAGAGAATTTTAAGAAATTCAATTTTAGTTCTACAAAACTGTCTTCTATGCTTGGAGCATGTAAAGAACATCGTGATACACGTGGTCTGGGATATAAAGGTATAGATGCTCCAAGTACTGGTAAGATAAATTTTGTTAAGGCAAATGACCTTCTTCAATCTACAGCTGGAGATGTATCTGGAAATAAAGTTCGTCAGCCTACAAGGATGACTCAGTTGAGAACGGATAAAAACATTCCTGTCAACTGCTATTATTGCGAAAAGAAAGGTCACATTGAAAGAAAATTTCATCTTCGTCTACGGAATGAAAAACTTCATAACATTCTCATCTGGATGTCTAAAGAAGTAATTAAATCTGTTCCACAGTGTTAAGTTAGAAACTCATTCCACAATCAAGAAAAGTGCTCCAGAAGGCCTTTTCCTGGTTCTGAACATAACATTTCTTCTACCTACAATGGTAAAAGGAATAATGTTATATGGATGAAAGATAACTCTGAAAGACCTGTAAGGAGAAAAAGATATCGAAGAAAGAAAAACTCTTCAAAATTCTCTCTTTCCCTCAATAATGATCTTGCTCCTCAAATAGGTGTTCCTGATTATATTCACATCAACAATCGTGTTTCGGAACTCAAGACCAGTATTAACGGTCTCAAACGCAAGATAAAAAATGCGAGAAAAGCAGCTGATTCAGGTAACTCATGTTTTTCCCTTGATAATTCTTTTGAAGATATGCATAAGAATTCTAATATAAGTCAAGGAAGTGAAAAGGAATGTGTCAATTCCTCTGATGAACTTCATGTTCATCACCATACAACTTGACTATTTCTGTATGTGTATCCTCTTTAAGACCAATGAGAAGATACACATCACTCTCAAGAAGATACCTCCTTCTTGACAAATGGTCCATGTTGTACCTTGTTTTTTCTTTGATCTTCCTCCCTGAGCTGTGCTCCGGACAACTTTATTGTTAATATGATGCTCTCATATTTGACAGTTGATGTTCAACCTTGAACCAACGTTCCTGTCATAACTTCAAAACTTGTTTCTAAATGGTTGCTCCTTTAGTTCCGCGTGCCTTGACCCCTGGGTCATAACCATGAACCCTGCGTACCCGAAACGTTATCAAACGTCTAAAAGTAACCCTAGGGTTCTCTTGTGTGAAAAGTTATAAATATATATATCAAAGGAAAACCTTGATATATATTGGTTTGGTAATGTCAAATCTCTCATGGTTTGGTATGCACAATGGAATGATGCAAAACGGAAGACAAGTATGATGATGCCAATGCTTTTGAACTTCACGAAGAACCCGTCTCCATTGTCTGCTATAAAGTAATTGATCATGAAAAGATCTTCCAATCCAGATGTCCATTCAATTGGTTGGAAATCTTCTTCAAGATATTTAGGTAGTTTGTGAACAGCTTGAGATTGCATCAAAAAATCTGGCATTTCTGAAGAAGGAGCTAAAGAAAGCATCATCCAGAATGAACTGCTACAAAAAAATAAGTAGTAAATTTAGTTTGGTTTCATTAGGAGTTCATTTGAAAGAATGAACTCGGTTTTCATATAGGTTTTTATTAGGAGTTCATCTGGAAGAATGAACTCGGTTTTCATATAGGTTTTATTAGGAGTTCATCTGGAAGAATGAACTCGGTTTTCATATAGGTTTTATTAGGAATTCATTTGAAAGAATGGACTCGTGTTTTTATTCATAATAGTGAAGTTTTTGTTGTGGGTTCATTTGAAAAAATGAACTTTGGTTTTGTTTAAGAGTTAATCAAAAAGAATGAACTGCTAAAAAAGGTAGTAATTAACACGGAAGGGTATTTTGGTCCATTTAATATTTTTAAATAATTATTGACCAAATGGAAAAGGTGATTTCTGAAAGGACCAAACTGACTTGGGACCACCTAAAAAAGGACCAAACAATATTTTTCCCTTGTGCAAATAGTGATGAAAAATAGAATGAATCTTTGATTATTCCGCAGTATTGGTCTTTCCCTGATCCACATCTTTGTGTATGTACTGTGTTGCTCCGTAAGTTCTCTTATGTTGAGCATGGCCAATTGAATTGATCATTTTCCTTGTGGTTAGGTCAATTGAGATTTTTTGCATACAAATTCATGTGATTTGTTAATGTCCAAAGAAATCCTTCTTTTCTTGTGAAAGTAAGGTCACTCTTGTTGTTCTTTCGGGAATGACATTTTACGGTGGAGAGTTCTTAATTGAACTTGTGCTTAATTGCCAAATCTTTGTGGGGAGTGCGGCTGTGGAATATTGTAGGAGTTATCTTGTATCTTTATAAACTCCTTGATGAATGCATTTAGTTTCGGCTATTTGATGGCATCTAAACAAGTTGGTATGTTGTTCTCTTTTGGTCATGAAGTATCTCTATGAAAATTTCATGAGGATGCCACTAGTTTTCGTACCTTTGCCAATTTATATTGAAAAAAAGGGGGAGAATTAATGTGTAGTTCACACTACAAATACATATGGTTTACGGATCATTATGTAAGGGGGAGTGGTTTTCATTGTGAGATGAAGTATTGACTAAGGGGGAGTGATACATATCACCACAGTATTGTTGTCGAAGTTGTGATACAATTGAACTTTGATGCTGTGTAATAATACTATGACATTGTATAAGAATGATTGAGAGCAACTGTTTTCTCATTGTTATAGCTACGGATCTTCAACAACTATGATGCTGAGTTGAACACATTTAGAATCTTTGGAGTACTTGGAAGTGACAAAGATTTCGAGTAATGTTGAAGAACCAAGGAGATCAAGCATTTGGATGAGAAGCTACAAAGTTTATTTATTTTGTAATCCATATGTATTGATAGTTTTGTCACTAAAATTGACAAAGGGGGAGATTGTTAGAGCATTGCTTGGTCGAACTCGCATGCGTTGCTATCTCAAGCATATTTGTCAATGTTAGTGATCAAAACTATAAGTCTTGATTTCTAGCCTATTTATAGATGTCTCGGACTAGGACATAGATAGTGTAAATGAGCTTAGATTTCTCAGCGTTCATCATTTGAAGACGAAGAACTATTAAGGGGAGCTTGTGGAACTTCTTCGACAAAAGGTATGTGGAGACTAAAATTCATCTATCACTTGGAAAGTATATTTCTACTCTATCTCCTATATTGAGACAAAAGTCGTATTACTATAGTTTTCGATTATGCACATTTGAGATTTCGATCTGAGTTTAACTCGCTTACATATTTCGGTAAGCTATCGCTTCAACTAAGTTCATCTTATATTCTTGACGAAAGTCAAAAGATGATCATGTGAAATCGCCGAGTAACATCTTACATGGTTTGTGTGATACAATCATTTGGTGTAGACTTGGAATGTTTCGTTATGATTATTTCAATAACTTGAAAAATTCCTTTGATGCTAATAGTGTGTGAAAACGGCTATTGTCATCCTCTAAGAATGTTTCAATGATTAAAATAAAGTTTAGAACACTTAACCAACATTGGATTATAAACATGTTGTGCACTCTTGCATATATGTGATCCATGTCCGGGAACCATAGTATGCATACCCTTATGCGTACCTGTTGGTTTGAGAAGTCCGGGAACCTAAGTACGCGTACCCGTACGCATACTGGCGTAAGGTTTATGTCCGTAAAATTATGCTGGGTGTTGATGGTGGTTTTTAGTTCAGGGCTAAAATTGTAAAACCTTGTATTTAATGCGCCGTCGTTCTGCAAAGAAGCTAAGCCATTTAAGAGTGATGAGTGCCCAGGCTTCCTTACTTACATATGTATTGAGCAATTCAATATATTTATATATAAAATTTACCCAGAATGGTGCGTGTAGCAACAACCCCAAATATTCTGTAAATTTTATCTTCTCGCCTGCATTATTCATTAATGTATTGCTTATTAAGTATTTTTCCTATGCTATGTTCGCAGGCTGAACCCTTAATATTGGCAAGACATGACAATTAGTGTTCACTCGCAGCTGAGTAGCATGAATTTCCCGAAGTATCAAGATTAAGGTCTGCATGAAAATACTCAATCAGAAGACGCGCTAACTTTTCTCTGAAAATAAAAGAATTTTGTGTTAACACACAGAATTTATAAAATTTGATCAATTTTGTGATAGCTCACAAGATTCAAATTTTGACCTAATTAATTTGCAAAATTAGGCTTTTAGCGCCATGCGCAATACCTCGAACCCTATTGATCGAGACCGGACCTAGGTAAGCTAGGAAATTAATCCGCCATGGAGTAGTAGGAGCAAAGTCCTACCAAAAATCAGAAAACAAGAAGTAAAAGAGGAGCTACGGCAAACAGAAGCAACAACAAGGAGGCACGGCCACGCCACTTGGCCGTCCAGTTCACCCCAATAGGCGCCGCCCGTGGCTGGCCGGCCACGCCCCTATAAAATTGCTTGCCGGCCCCCTTTCCTATCGACCAATCAGATCGCTTTAAACCCGCAATACGCACTTTTAAATAAAGTTGGAAGTTGGTTGGATGATGCGACTAATTCCTCAAGGAATCTGATCTAGGCTGCCCATGTCGGTCTCAAAAACATTCATGGCCAAATGATTTGGCCGGTCAACCTAATGAGTTTGGCTTCCTCCCAATAAGATCAAGCAAACTCCATGATGTCCACCGGCGGGCCCACTATCATTCTAGTCAATCGGCATCCTCATAGCCCGCCAGCAACATCCCTGATCGTTAGCCATAGCTAGGCTAGTAGCGCTGTTGAAAAGAAGTTCAACAAGTTAAGACTGGCCATGACAGTCTCAAACTCATCGCATTCATCCAACTTAGCCAGCCTAGTTGGATGGCTTAGATTTCGTTTCAAACGACCAACGAAGTGCCGGTATGCTCACCAGCAACCCATCTCCGTCCATGGCCAGTCGAACTACCCACGACATGCCAAGAGCACATCAAACCGATTGCTCAAAGTAGGCTGGCCACACGGGTCACAAATCCCTGATTTATGTTAGCTATAGCATATTGCTGCCGCAAAACGATCTTGGCCGCCAAACTTCGCCAACCGAATTGACTTGTCTGGATTCAATTTCAATAAACAAACAAGGTGCAAATACGCTCACCAGCGGCCCAGCTATTGTGTTGGCCAGACGAACAGCTCCCAACACGGCGCCAACACCAAAAACGTTGGCCCAAAATAGGTTGGCCACACGGCTTTTTAAACCTAAATTAAATCAACGGCAGTCATTAACAGCCACAAATCATCTTGACCGCCCAACTTCTCCAGACGAATTGGCCTACGAAACTTCTATTCTAGGCGCCAAACAAGATGTAGCCGTGACCATTGGCCGCCCCTCTTCCAAGAGGAGCAATCGGCCAAGCCGCGGCCACCCATATGGATCCTAAACGCATGCCCAAAGATGGCTAGACGCTCTCCTTATAAAATCTTAAATAAATTAGCAGCAACTAATAACTGCCGCAAATCATCTCAGCCATCCAATTTGGCTAGCTAATTTAACCGGTCTAGATTTAACTTGGACTGACCAATGGGATGTCGAAATGGCTACCAGCCATCACTCTCCTATAGGGACCGACCGACCTACTTTTGGCATGCATGAATGACTCCCAACAGCTTCCTGAAAGTGGCCGGTCACGCTCCTTTCAAGACATTAGGTTCCGTGACCAACCAAGACAGGCTCTATACAATGATGCTCCACATGCATCAATTATTTTGAGCTGCTTGCTTAAAAACGATGTACATGCATCGAGTACATATGATATTTTATAAGTATCGGTTTCACAAATAACTTAGTTATTAACATAATAGCACCACATGCTATTATTTGCTGCAAGTCTCATGACTTGGCTCGCCACACATGACCACCGCCGCCTAGCTTGCGTGTGATTTGTCAGAATAACTAGGTCTTGCAAACAAGACCCATTCAGCAACTTGCTGCATATTTTCCACGAAAATACTCGAGACATCAAACATGTAACAAACTGGGGGATGTTCATCAGGGTATTGGTATGGCGGTTTATAGCATGGGGCGCGCAATGCGCCCATTATAAGAAAGTGTCAGGAAAGGGCGGACGGTTAACAGTAATAAGAGAGTAGTGGGTGTAAGGCTGACCAGTCTTCCCTCATGACGGAAACATGACAGTCACCACCTTTTACACATCCCCATTTCTCCACTACTTAATTGTCTCCACTTCCTACGAGATCAGGGTGCGCTCAATCATGACTTGTATAAATAGGTTTTCAACCTATTTCGACAAAAGGACAAGTTATCAACACAAGTATCCAGAAAAACACCAAGAACTGATAGCTTACATTCTGAAAGCCAGTTCTGATACAAGTCATAAAATAGCCACACCTTCAGAGTTGACCATTCTGATCTCAACACCTTCTTCACTTCCCTCCCTAAGATCAACCTTTCTCCTTCACTTTGTGACCGAAGCAAGACTGGAACGGCCATTTCTTGGTTTAGGCCAGGATTGTACAGATTGATCTCTCGAATCTAAAGTACTCCCGTGCAGTGCATTTGTTTAGGGTTTAGATTCGTTTCTCGGCGGCACACCCAAATTTACCATTTCTAGCAGAATCAGTTTTTACCCCCAAAACAACTGGCGACCACAGTGGGAGGTTAATCTCTCGGTTGCATTTCCAATTTTCACAAAAGATGGTTGGTCTTATGTATAATTCAAAAACTCCAAGCTCCGGTAAAAATCCTCCAGATGATAATGTTTCTCCTCCCAACGCTCAACCTGATCTCACGACCAATGGAGAAATTCCAACCTTGATCAAGTTGGCACGAGTACAGGAAATCCACACGAGGAACATGGACCTGATGAAAGAAACGATAAACAACATACTTAATTTCCTCGTCAGGTTGACATCAGATTGGAGCGACTCCTCTGCTTCAGAAATTCCAGCACTGAGTGCTAACTTTCCAACTAATGATCGTCCTCAAGTCAATAGTTTCACTACCAACCAGAGGCCGGTGGACCAAGAAGCGGCTTTGAGTGGAGACGTTTGCTGCGATCAATCAGATAGCTCTGGATACGCGTTTGGTTCCTTCACGTCCTGAAGCCTCAAGAACATCATAGATGTCCATAAACAATGTTACATTCACTGAAGACAACATGATGGCAGAAGAGGGCCATAACAGAGCCCTGCATGTTACTGCACGCATCAAAGATTAAGAATTCAAAAGGGCTCTCATTGATACGGGAGCGTCCTCCAATGTTGTTCCGCTTAAGACTCTCAAGATAGCCAAGGTTCGGCCAAATAAAATTATACGGCAGCCTACCATGATGACAGATTTCGAAGGAAACCAAACCAGCACGTATGGGTACATCTGTCTGAATTTATCAGTAGGCCTGTCCGGTCGAAAGTGAAATTCGAGGTAATAGAGAAGGATCTAGACTACCACATGATATTGGGAAGATTGTGGCTTCATGATAATAAGATCATTCCCTCAACATATCACCAATGCCTGAAAACTATGCTGAATAAAGAAGTCGTTCGCATTCCGGCGTCATTGTCTCCATATGCACCAATTTGCGGCGTGGAACTGTTTGAGCCAAAAGAAAATTCACAAGACTCATTAAGCAAGGTTACTACACTCCACTCCCTACATGGACGTCGATCGAGGAGGAGGACCGACTCGCATCACTGAACAAAGAGACCAGATCTCGCGGCGCGCCTATGCTGACGGGACACGCCAATCCTTATTCATCAAACAAAGACTCTGTTCATCTTCATACCAAGAGGGAGAGGACTTTTGTGGCGAGTCGTGACCAAAAAGGGAAAACTATATATCGGCGTCGCTGTTAGAAATTAACAGGGGAGACTGCTTCCCAGTCTCTCCGCCCAATAGAATGCACGCTGCAAAAAGAAGTACCAGACGCTCCATGACAGTTACAAGATGGCACCGACTCCACTGTAGATGAACTTGAAGTTTTCAACATCGGAAATGAAGAATCTCCAAGGCCTGTCTCCATCAGTTCAACTCTATGTGTTGATGAACGCACGAAACTTGTGAATCTTCTTAAAGATTACCAAGACATATTCGCATGGACATACGAGGAAATGCCTGGCCTGGATGAAAAATTGGTCACTCACCATCTACATATAATACCTGGATCCAAGCCAGTCAAGCAATCTCCCAGATAGTTCAGACATGATGTGAAGGAACAAATCAAGACAGATATTCAGAAGTTACTAGCCGCCGGCTTCATCAATCCCATTCACCATCCCACCTGGTTGGCCAATGTGGTTCCTGTAAAGAAAAAAAGCGGTCAAATTAGATGCTGCGTCGATTTCAAGGATCTGAACAAATGCTACCCCAAGGACGATTTTCCCCTTCCCAATATTGACATGCTAGTAGACGTTACCAGCGGACATGGCATATTCTCGTTCATGGATGGGTACAGCGGATATAACCAGATAAAGATGTATGAACACGACACAAGTAAGACATCTTTTCGAACTCCTTTCGGAAACTTTTATTATACTGTGATGCCTTTCGGTTTGAAAAATGCTAGTTCTACCTATCAACGCGCCATAACTGCAATTTTCCATGACATGATGCACAAGCAAGTTGAACATTACGTAGATGACATAGTGGTAAAATCGAAGACTCGAGTAGTCCATACAGACGTTCTACGACAAGTGTTCGAAAGGTGTTGCGAGTACAAACTGAAAATGAACCCTTTGAAATGTGCTTTTGGGGTCTTTTCTGGCAAATTTATAGGATTTAAAGTCACTGCTGAAGGAATCAAGGTTGATCCTCATGATGCCTCCTCCGCGAACTGTGAAAGAACTCCAGAGCTTCATGGGCAAGGTAAACTACATTCGGCATTTCATACCCGGTTTGGCTCAGCTTATCGCTTCATTCACCCCCTTGCTAAAAAGGGGAGCAAGCTTCATTAGGACCACGAAGCAACAAGAAGTGTTTCGGAAAATCCAACAAATATTGTCATCACCAGCAGTTATTAAATCTCCCATACAAGGAAGACCGTTATGCCTCTACACTGCTTCCAGCGATGCTGCTGTTGGGGCCCTCCTTGCTCAAGAAGATGATGAAGGGATTGAACACCCTATATACTACTTCAGTCGTACTTTGAGGGATGCTGAACTCAAGTATCCTAAGGGAAAAAAAGCATGTCTAGCCCTAGTTCACGCTATTCAGAAATTCAGACATTATCTGTTGTCAAACAAAGTTGTGATAATGCTAGAGCCGAACTTGATAGGCAGGCCGGCCAAATGGCTACTCTAAATGTCAGAGCTCGACATAACGTGCACTCCTCCAAGGGCTATTAAAGGGCAAGCAGTAGCAGATCTACTAGCAGCATTCCCGGGAGAAGGTACTACCGCACTGCATGAAGACCTTCCTGGGGAATTTCCAGAAATCTCTTTTGTCAAAGAAGAAGCGTGGCTATTGTATTTCGACGGTTCTGCTACCCCTAGCAGTAATACTGGAGGAGCGGGTGTAGTTCTAGTGTCTCCAACTGGTGGTGTCTTTTCGCATTCTTTCAAGATGGATTTTCAGTGCACCAACAATTTAGCAGAATATGAAGCTTTCCTCAAAGGATTATCACTAGCCAAACAAGCCGGAGCCACACACCTAGAAGTAAGAGGAAACTCTAAATTACTGGTCAATCATATGAATGGAGTATACTCACTCAAAGAGGTAACACTAACCCCTTATAGATCTGAGGCGCAAAAGCTATTGAACTACTTTGTTGATGCGACCATAATCCACATCGGCCACAATAACAACAAACACGCCGATTGCCTAGCTACGTTAGCCTCGTAAGCTTCAATTCGAAGGTTTGGAAGAGACTTTGATCGTCAGGAGACGGACTGTGGCGTCAACATGGCTTTCACTGTCCAAAGATACTGAACCCAATGATTGGAGAACTCCGATTATTCAAGAGATTAACATTTCACTTTCCCAAGGAAAGGTTAGTCTCAAAACCTTACAAAACTTCTTCATGCTTCATGGAGTGTTATACCACCGGAATACAGATGGGTCTCTGTCAAGATGTCTCGGAGACGAAGAAGCACAGCTACAACTTAACCGTATTTATGGTGAGACCTGTGGACAAACGTTAGTGGTGACTCTTTACCGACGTATTCAACGCCTTGGCTACTAATGGAAGAATATGGAGACCCAATCCCGAGCGCTCCAAGGATCCTGCTCCAATTGTCAAGCGCCACCACATCAATTGGAAGTTCTCAACGTTGGATATGCTGGGGACTGGCGAGAACCATACGTCAACTATCTCCGTGACGGTGTGCTTCCTGCCAACAAGAAGGATGCAGCCAAGATGAAGCAAAGGGCAAAAAGATTCGTGTTTCATGAGGGGATCCTATACTGCAAAAGCTTTGGAGGCGACCTGCTACGATGTTTGGCAAAGTCTGAAATCCTGACTATGTTGAAAGAAATGCATGAAGGTGAACACCAAGGGAATAAGAAGTTATTCCTCCAAGTGCACGAAAAGTATTACTGGCCAACTATGGAGGATGATGCGGCGGCGTTTGTTCAGAAATGCCATGAATGCCAGATTCACGGGAATCTCATCCACACACCTTGTACCCCCTTCATTCAGTAAGTAGTCTGTGGCCTTTCTAGAGCTGGGGACTTGATATTATTGGGAAAATTAATCCGCCATCGTCAAAACAGCACGAGTATATTATAACCGCGACGGAATACTTTACCAAATGGGTTGAAGCTATTCCTCTTCGAGGAACCACTGGAGCGACAATTGCAGCATTCATTAAGGAATACATCATTTTCCGGTTTGGTGTACCTAAGCACATCATTACTAATAACGATACTCCCTTTGCCAACAAGCAAGTACAGGAATTGCTTGAAGAATATGGAGTTAAGCAGGTCTTCTCCACTCCTTATTACCCTCAAGGGAATGGGCAAGCCAAAAGCACAAACAAGACTCTGATTCGAATTCTCAGTCGAACAGTGCATGATAATCCCAGGACGTGGCACGAACAACTGCCTATGGCACTGTGGGCATATCGGGCGGCACCTAGGAGCTCTACTAGCATTTCTTCCTGTTCACTTATCTATGGCGCAGACGCAATTCTCCTAGCAGAGATTAAAATCCTATCGGCTAGGATTGCAGCAGCAAGTGGAGTTCAATGGAATGAGGATGAAGCATCGAGTTCCAGAATAGCGGAGTTGGATACTCTGGACTCTAGGAGAATTAAAGCGGAAGAGCATGCTCAGGCATACAGAAAGAGGATCTCCAAAGCATATGATAAAGTCGTAAAACCACAAGTTTTTAAAATAGGAGATCTGGTATTAAAGACTGCCAAGCACATTCAGCAAGACATGTACGCACCAAAGTTTTCTCCAAAATGGGAAGGTCCTTACGTGATCACCAAAGCATATAACAGTGGGTACTACAAGATTATCAAAGAGGATGGAGGTAAGTTGGAAGCAGTCATCAATAGAAAATGGCTCAAGGCATACTATGCCTGACCATTATTTCATCCCTCGTCATCTCATGACACGGTCAATCAGGAACTCTTCATTCCTTTCATATCTGAGTTATCAAAGTTTTCATTAGTTAAAGCATATTAATGTAAACTCCATTTGCTTACCGAAACCCAATGCAATTCATTTTCCAAAATAGTGTTCAAAACCCAAGACAAAATAAGAACGATCAAACATTCTCATGCCTACTTATTCAAAACAATAAAAATACAAGTATGGCTCAGAAAAGGCCATCCAACAAGTTGTAGTCCCTTGAAAGCATCATTTTCATCCTATCCTGATACCTTTCAGTCCTACTCTTCAAGTCTTGGATCGCCTGCTCCACCTTCTCGGATTCCGCAGCCAAAGCATTTTCCTCCTCCAAGATAGCTTTATTAGCAGGAACGATATTGGCGATGATGCCAGTTTGATCAACTTTGATGATGTCAAGGCGCTGCCGCAATCAGCTCACATTGAACTCCATGGATTCGCAGGTAGATAACATGTTTTCCCACTTTTCAACAGTTGATTCAGCAACATCACGAATGGATGTATCTTCCATCTCTGCAACCATGGGCAGAAGGCAGTTCACTGTAGTGACCAAAGCAGACGAACAATGCCGCACCACGTTCCTGGTAGCAATGTGGCATATCTTCTCCATATTTTTGTGTATAAAGGCACAAACTCCTTTCTTACTAAGAACTTACCAACAGTCCAGTAACTAGAAGATAAACACTTCATGTGAATATCAAACGGCAAGCCTCCTTCCTTACCCAAATCAGCGTCTTCCAGATCTGCAGCAGTAGGTGTGTCTGAGCTTGAAGGAAGAGGAGTGGCCAGATCATCGTCGTCAACCACCGTTACACATGTTCCAGCAGGGTACCTCTACAAAAAAAAAATCACCTACCGGCCATGACAAACGAATACTTATTCACCAGTGAAAAGCATACCGGTATGATTTTCTTGACTCGGATGATCCGAACGGGGGAGTCGTCATGAGACCCAGGGATTCGTCCACTCTGAAAAACGATGTTAGACGTCAAAAAAGAAAGAAAATAAGAATTACCACTTCAAAATCAAAGAGATAATTAAAGTCATACTCTGGATACAAGCCGCCTGCGTTTAGTAGAATAGTCTGGCTGGGTCGAAGATGATCCACTTCTGTATGACATGATGAAAGGATGTGGGTTCAATAGAAGAGTCTCTATTTCAAAACGAGAAGAATGTTAGTTTCACCTGTATATGTATATACACTGCAGAAACCCTAAGAGGAAGCAGGTGACAAACGACTGCAACAAGATTTATCCGATAGATGAGGATTCAATGCAACCCGAGTCGTGCTTCTTGTTGAAACCCTAATTAAAGTCGGGAGAAGACTGTCAGATAGTCAAATAAGAATTCCTTCAGCCCAGCAAATCTTACTGGAAGAGCATGCTCGCTGGCATGACCAGATTGAAATCAGCATACCCGAGAGATACAATCGTGATCTGGCAGTCAGATTCGAATTCAAGATAACTGTCACTTCCCTGGTAATGTTTATTCACCTTGAATTGATCCTTTAATCTCTTGACTTTCACCATCTAGTGCTCACCAAGCAACAATGTCATTGTTAAGTACTTAGCAGGAGAATTAATGTTGATGGTGGTTTTTAGTTCAGGGATAAAATTGTAAAACCCTGTATTTAATGCGTTGTCGTTCTGCAAATAAGTTGAGCCATTTAAGAGTGATGAGTGCCCAGACCTCCTTACTTACATATGTATTGAGCAATTCAATATATTTATATATAAAATTTACCCAGAATGGTGTGTGTAGCAACAACCCCAAATATTCTGTAAATTTTATCTTCTCGCCTGCATTATTCATTAATGTATGGCTTATTGAGTATTTTTCCTATGCTATGTTCCCTGGCTGAACCCTTAATATTGGCACGACATGACAATTAGTGTTCACTCGCACCTGAGTAGCATGAATTTCCCGAAGTATCAAGATTAAGGTCTGCATGAAAATACTCAATCAGAAAACGCGCTAACTGCTCTTTGGGAATAAAAGAATTTTGTGTTAACACACAGAATTTATCAAATTTGATCAATTTTGTGATAGCTCGCAAGATTCAAATTTTGACCTAATTAATTTTCAAAATTAGGCTTTTTGCTCCCTGCGCAATACCTCGAACCTTATTGGTCGAGACCGGACCTAGGTAAGCTAGGAAATTAATCCGCCATGGACTAGTAGGAGCAAAGTCCTACCAAAAATCAGAAAACAAGAAGTAAAAGAGGAGCTGAGGCAAACAGAAGCAACATCAAGGAGGCGTGGCCACGCCACTTGGCAGGACAGTTCGCCCAACAGGCGCCGCCCATGGCTGGCCGGCCACGCCCCCATAAATTGCTTGCCGACCCCCTTTCCTATCGACCAATCAGATCACTTTAAACCCGCCATACGCACTTTTAAATAAAGTTGGAAGTTGGTTGGTCGATGCGCCTAATTCCTTAAGGAATCTGATCTAGGCTGCCCATGTTGGTCTCAAAAACATTCATGGCCACACGATTTGGCCGGCCAACCTAATGAGTTTGGTTTCCTCCCAATGAAATCAAGCAAACTCCATGATGTCCACCGGCGAGCCCACTATCATTCTATCCAATCGGCATCCTCATAGCCCGCCAGCAACATCCCTGATCACTAGCCAGAGCTAGGCTAGTAGCGCTGTTGAAAAGAAGTTCAACGAGTTAAGACTGGCCATGACAGTCTTAAACTCACCGCATTCATCTAACTTAGCCAGCCTAGTTGGATGGCTTAGATTTCGTTTCAAACGACCAACGAAGTGCCGGTATGCTCGCCAGCAACCCATCTCCGTCCCTGGCCGGTCGAACTACCCATGACATGCCAAGAGCACATCAAACCGATTGCTCAAAGTAGGCTTTCCACGTGGTTTACAAAACCCTAATTTATGTTAGCGGCAGCATATTGCTTCCGCAAAACGATATTGGCCGCCCAACTTCCCCAGCCAAATTGAGTGACCTGGATTCAATTTCAGTAAACACACAAGGTGCAGATACGCTCACCAGCGGCCCAGCTATTATGCTGGCCAGATGAACAGCTCAAAACACGGCGCCAACACCAAAAATGTTGGCCCAAAATAGGTCGGCCACACGGCTTTTTAAACCTAAATTAAATCAACGACAGTCATTAACTTCCACAAATCATCTTGATCTCCCAATTTCGCCAGACGAATTGGGCGACGAAACTTCTATTCTAGGCGCCAAACAAGATGTGGTCGTGACCATTGGCCGCCTCTCTTCAATGAGGAGCAATCGCCAAGCCGCGGCCGCCCATATGGCTCCTAAACGCGCGCCCAAAGATTGCTGGCCGCGCTCCTTATATAATCTTAAATAAATTAGCGGCAACCAATAACTGCCGCAAATCATCTCAGCCATCCAATTTGGCTATCCAATTTAACCGGTCTAGATCTAACTTGGACCGACCAATAGGATGTCGAAATGGCTACCAGCCATCACTCTCCTATAGGGACCGACCGACCTACTTTTTGCATGCATGAACGTCTCCCACCAGCTTCCTGAAAGTGGTCGGTCACGCTCCTTTTAAGACATTAGGTTTCGCGACCAACCAAGACAGGCTCTATACAACGATGCTCCACAGGCATCAATTATTTTGAGCTACTTTCTTAAAAGTGATGCTTTACATGTATCGAGTACATATGATATTTTATAAGTATCGGTTTCACAAATAACTTAGTTATTTAACATAATATCACCACATGCTATTCTTTGCGGCAAGTCTCATGACTTGGATCGCCACACATGACCACCGCCGCATGGCTTGCACGTGATTGGTCAGAATAACTAGGTCTTGCAAACAAGACCCATTCAGCAACTTGCTGCATATTTTCCACAAAAATACTCGAGACATCAAACATGTCACAAACTGGGGGATGTTCATCAGGGTATTGGTCTGGCGGTTTACAGCATGCGGCGCGCAATGCACCCATTACGAGAAAGTGTCAGGAAAGGGGGGACGGTTAATAGAAGTAAGATAGTAGTGGGTGTAAGGCTGACCAGTCTTCCCTCATGACGGAAACGTGATGGTCACCACCTTTTACACATCCCCACTACTTAACTGTCTCCACTTCCTACGAGATCAGGGTGCGCTCAATCATGACTTGTATAAATAAGTTTTCAACCTATTTTGATAAAAGGACAAGTTATCAACACAAGTATCCATAAAAACACCAAGAACTGATAGCTTACATTCTGTAAGCCAGTTCTGATACAAGTCATAAAATAGCCACACCTTCGGAGTTGACCATTCTGATCTCAACACCTTCTTCGCTTCCCTCCCTAAGATCAAACCTTCTCCTTCACTTTGTGACCGAAGCAAGACTGGAACGAGCATTTCTTGGTTTATGCCAGGATTGTACAGATTGATCTCTTGAATCTAAAGTACTCCCGTGCAGTGCATTTGTTTAGGGTTTAGATTCGTTTCTCGGCGGCACACCCAAATTTACCATTTCCAGCAGAATCAGTTTTTACCCCAAAACACTGGGTTTTGAGGTATGCGTATCCGTTCGCATATTGGCGAAAACCAAACTTGGTCCGGCTACTTCAAGTATGCGTACCCGTTTGCATACTTTAGTGGTTAAAGTTCTAAAATCGGT
Source organism: Papaver atlanticum (assembly GCA_023531105.1). NCBI lineage: Eukaryota > Viridiplantae > Streptophyta > Magnoliopsida > Ranunculales > Papaveraceae > Papaver > Papaver atlanticum. The sequence continues at coordinate 3,255,354 of JAJJMB010017781.1, read as the reverse complement.
TGTGACATGAACAAATACATTTATATAATAAAGAATGCATTCTTTGCAAACCGTGGCTATAATGTTCATGAATTGATTCGAGTGAATCAAACCGATTTTGCTTCAATTGTGTTCTTGTATACTTCTATGAGAATATATCAATTGATTTTATTTATTTATTTAACCATAAATTAAATTTTATTGATCAAAAGGATTATTACAAAAGAACAGGCAGAACAAAATGGCCAAATTGGACAACATGTCCCTGGCTAAAAGATAAATCTAACTGAAGGAATTAAGCACAAAAAGAAAAAAGAAAAAAGCCAGAGATGACAACATGTCACAGACTAATCAAACCTATAGTAAGGTGTGTCAGGAAATTCCATTCTGTGCATCTTAGGAGGTCTAGAATCAAAATTTATCACTTCACCTTTTGAAAGATGAACACCTTTCTTAGCAAAGAAATCAGCAGAGAAGTTTACTTCCCTGTAGACATGATTGAAGTGAATATGTTTGATTTTCCTACAGATATATCTCCATCTATTCCATACAAACCATGGCAGCTTTTGCTTCATAAATGCACTAATGGCAGCTGTAGAATCAGTGTTAATGATAACTGCTTCTTTAAGGTTTTTAACAGCCCATTTCAGAGAACTTATAGTTCCCATAATTTCTGCAACAAAATTTGTTGAGATGCCAAGACCTCCACTTTCAGCTGTAATGAAACCACCCACGTGATCTCTAGCAATAAAACCATAACCAGCACATCCTGGGTTCCCTCTTGATGCTCCATCACAGCATAATAATATCTTGTCAACATCAGGAAGAGTGAAAGTGCATTCAATAGCTTTAGCAGATCTTACCTTTCTACAACCAATACCAAAATGTTTTAGAACTTGAAGATCATATGAAGAATTATTCATGAATCCATTGAGTCTCACTTTACTGTCATAGACCTTCTGAGTTATTCTTTTTATTGCTCCAACACTGTCAAGTAATATGTTTTCAAATAAAACCTTATTTCTATTAAACCAGATGTCAACCATAATACTATAAGCAGCAATATACCATAGTTCTTGTATAACTGAACTTTTGTCTTTGCATACCTTCACTACATCTTCAAATGATTTAGGATGTTTAAAAGCAAAAACATCACCAATCCATTTCCAGAGTATTTTTCCATAATTACAGTCCCATAGAATATGATCCATAATATCTAAAAAAAAGTGACACAAAAAACATCTAGAGGCAAAAACCATACCTCTCTTTTGCACATTGTCATCTGTGTTACAAGCTCCTCTTGTTATTTTCCATATGTTGCCAGCAATAGAAGGATGAATACAGGATTTCCATATTTTATTGTACCACTTTAGCTTTGGCTGTTTTTTCCTGACTACATTTATAGCACTCTGGACAGTGAATTCTCCATCTTGAGTTGCAGACCAAATAAGCTTATCAGAATCTGGGGAAAGAATAGGAAGATCTTCTATAGAAAAAAAAAAACTAGCATTTCTTCAGGTATCTGCCATGTATTGTTGGAGATGAGTTTATCCACCCTCATATGGATATTCTGTTGAATATATTCATTTTGTGGGAACTGTTTTATTATACTTGATTCAAGGATCCAAGCATCTTTCCAGACTAATATATGTTTTCCATCACCCACTAACCATCTTGTATTTTCACCAAATTCCTGTAAAATCCATTTAATACATGGCCAAATAAAGGACGGTTTATAGTATGTAATCCAGCAACCATTTTTGTCTTGGAACTTTGCTAGAAATTGTTTTGCCCAATCTTCATTAGAATGATTCTCCAAAGCAGTTTTAATAATAAAACTTTATTGATATCCTCTAGTTTCCTGATTCCCAAACCACCTTCTTCTAATGGAGTACAAATTTTGTCCCATGAAATGGTGATATATTTTCTTTCTTCAGCATTCCCACTCCAAAGAAAATTCCTTATAATTCTTTCAAATGCTTCTATAACTTTCTTGGGCCATTTGTATATAGACATATTATAAATTGGTATGCTACTTAGAACAAACTTTATCAGAGTAACTCTTGCTTGAAAATTTAGAAAAGTCCCTATCCATGTAGCTAATTTCTTTTGTAATAATTCCACAAAGGACCAAAGATGTTCAGATTTTATCCTCCCAGGAACTAGCATTACTCCTAAATATTTATCAGGGAAATAGGATAATTTCATATCCATAAAATCAGCTATTTGAGTTTTTCTAACATCTGTAGTTCCATCCACAAAAACCTTGCTCTTAAGAGCACTTACCATCTAACCAGAAGCAGTTTGATATTCATATAATAATTGTTTGAGATGATGTAAAGTTCTTTTGGATCCATTGCAGAAAATGAATATGTCATCAGCAAAGAATAAATGAGAGGGATGAATACCTTTTCTTATGACCATTGGTTGAATTTTTCCAGAAAGGATATATTGTGTGATCTTCCTACTTATAACATCAGCAGCCAAAACATAGAGTAGAGGTGATAGTGGATCACCTTGTTTTACCCCTCTTCCCACACCAAAGTAACCAACAGGAGCACCATTTAGCATTATTGAAATCTTTGTTGTCTTAAGAAGAATCATAATCCAGTTACAAAATGTATTAGAGAAGCCATATGTCTTCATAGATGAAATCAAGAAATTCCAATCTAGAGTATCATAAGCTTGTGAAATATCCAATTTTAAACCAACATTCCCCCCTCTTCTTTTTGAACTCATCTCATTTACAAGTTCAGAAGCCAATAAATTTTTCATGAATATTTATTCCCTTGATAAAAGCACTTTGTTGAGGGCTAATTAACTTGTGAAGTATATTATTCATTCTAGTAGTAATAATTTTGGTGAAGATCTTAAAACAAATTACTTAGACCAATAGGTCTGAATTGGTTTGCTTTTTTATCTCCTTTAACTTTAGGTAATAAAACAAGAAAATTTGAATTAAGACCAGAGGGTATCACTTGATTATACCAGCAGAATTGGATAGCATTAATTAGATCAGAACTGATAATCTCCCAAGATACTCTATAGAAGATACCTGTAAAGCCATCTGGTCCAGGTGAGCCATCTTGGTTTAAATCAAATACTGTAGTTTTAATTTCATCTGGTGTAGGAAGCTTCTCCAAAAATTTGTTATCTTAATCTGTAACTGCATGTGGAATAGCATCTGAAATAGAATCTGAAATCAGAACTTGGTTGGCTGCAAATTTAGAGGTAAAATATTGAATAAGGATGGAACTAATTGTATCCTGGTTTGTTACAAGAACTCCAGCATCATCCTCCAACTCTGCAATAGTGTTTCTTGATTGCCTTAACTTAATAGAAGTATGAAAGAAAGAAGTGTTAGCATCTCCAAACTTGATCCAGTTAATTCTTGCCTTTTCACTCAGCATTGTATGATAATTTTGAGCAGCAACATCTCTTACCCCTCTAGCTGTAATATAATCATTTAAGAGTTCCAAATTTGATGGATCTGCATCAGATAGTAAATTTGTCTCCACAACTTTTTCTTTAGCTTGTTTTAAAGTCACTTGAACATTTCCAAAAACTTCCCAGTTTCATTTTTTCAATATAATCTTCAATCTTTTAAGCTTATTCATAAAGACAAAAATTGGATTTCCACTAATGTCTTCATTCCAAGAATCTCTTATAACTTGTAGCAAACCAGGATGAAAAGTCCACATTTTTTGAAATTTAAAAGGAGAATTGAATGGTTTTGGTATTTCCTGTTCTGAACCAAATAAGTAGCTATGATCAGAAATCCCTCTAGCTGATACTTGATATTTCCACCCACTGTATATATTTAACCATTGCAAATTGAATAATACTCTATCAAGATTGCACAAAATTCTCTTCTTTCCACATCTACCATTAGACCAAGAAATTGAAAACCACTTTTTGGTGCTTGAAGAGGACCACATTGATCTATCATTTCATTGAAATCATTTACTGCAGCAGTAAGAGGACTAGAACCACCCTTTTTTTTTCAGTTATAGAAGAAATGGTGTTAAAATCACCAATAACCATCCAAGGTTTATTGAAATTACTAATATTAACTAAGTCAGACCATAATTCTCTCCTGTTTTTTGTAAGAACATCTGCATGAACCCCAGTTACTAGTACACCTCCAACTTCAATAGTTATGCATTGTCTAGATGAAAAAATGACAGTAGGAGGAGTAATTGAACAATTCCAAAACAAACAAATATTTGCTTTTCTTTGATCACAAGTATTAAGTATAATTTGATGATGCATACCAGTAAGCTTATTTCTATTTATAGAATTAAAATGAATTTTTTGCTCTGTTATCCAAACAAAAGAAGGATTTACTTGATTTACTAAAGATTTCAATTTATTTCTGGCCTTTTGTCTCTTAAGGCCTCTTATGTTCCAGAAAATAATTCTCATTTAGAAGGATTGTGGGGAGAATCCCCTTTATTGTTCAATTTTTTTTGACTTTCTTTGCTAGCCTTCCTAGTTATTGGAGCTGGTTTGGAAGGTTTGGTGGGAGGTTTTCTCTTTTCCACAATCTGTTTCTTAGCAGCAGGGATATTATGTGTTTCCTCCTTTCTTAAGATACTTACAGGTTGCTGAATATTACTATTATGAAGTAATGAAGTTGTACTAACCTCTTTAATTTCACCATCCTTAGAACTGGAATCACTTTGTTCTTCTTCTATAATAGGTTGAACAAGAGTTTCTGCAGAAAAAGTAATTTTAGGAGAATTTTCAAAACACTGAATCTCTTTAACCACTCCACTTGACTCACCAGTGAGTAATGAGCTTTTATTTAGAGGAGGAAATTCATCAGTAGACTTCAGATCATTGTTGAATTCAGAAGTATTATCTTGAAGTATTTGAAATCTTCCTGAAGAGATAGGAGTTACTTGAGCATTTTGGGTCATACTTTCAATCCCATTATCTATAACAGGGTTAAAAAAATCAAAACCAATTTCAGGAGCTCTTTTTGGCACCCAAATTTTCCTAGGTTTAACAACAAAATTATCTTGGTTTGGAGTATGCATATTCTACTTTCTTTTGGATTTACATTCTGCTACATAATGACCAATTGTTTGACAATGATTGCAGAATTTAGGTATTCTAGGAAACATAACTGGTTGTTCAAACTTTGCATATTTTGATTCTACCCAAATCTTCGATGGAATAGCTTTAGATAAATCCATTTCTACTAAAACACAAGCATAGTAACCAATGGTTCTCTTCAATGTTATTTATCATCCTTAATTGGTTTACCTAGAGTTTTGCCAATCTGCATAAGAATGTTCTCTTTCCAAAATTCAATACTCAAGCCAGGGAAAATTGCCCAAACAAAAGATGATTTAGTTTTTTGAGCTTTTGGGTTAAAATTAGGTTCCCAAGCTCTGAGACTCAAATGCTGAGATTCAACAGTCAAACCACCTTTCCAAATATGAGTTTTATCCTCTATGTTATCAAGTTTAATTATGAAAAATCCTTTACTAAGAGGGATAAATTGAAGAGTACCTGTAATGTTCCATTGCTTCCTCAAAGATGTAGCAACAGTTTCCAATTTAAGATTGACCAAATCCAACCTACCAATCAAACTGAATCTCCATTTATTTAAACTTTCATCTATGATCTCATCTGGAATAAATAAGGAAGGATAATCAACTTTTCCATCATCGCGTGAAGAAGTTGAATCCATCTGAACAGATCTAAAATCAAAATGTAAACTACTAAAACAATTGTTGTTTTCCATCAGAACAGAGAAAAAACACCAAAGAAATCATCGGATTTTTCGAATGATAACCTGAATTAATGAAGAAAGAAGAAGAAAACTGATTTTTTTTAAAGAGAGCTGAGTCGATCGCCGAGTCAATCGCCGGTTTTAACCGATTCACATAGCCTCCTAAAATCTCAAGAAAGTTCAGAATATAGCAATTGAACAACTCTTTAACTAGTTTCATTTGAGTCATTTGAACTAGTTATGGTTAAGATGAATAAGGTTGATATGACAGTGTTCATATAGTTAACTTCGGTTAACTACTGTTGAGCATACCTAGTGTACACGTTTAGGTACGGTTACTTAAACCTAAATGAGGGTACATTTCATTTGTGTATAACAAGCTAAGTTCGATCTAACGGTTGGAAGATATTAGCTTGTATCTAATCAGGTTTTCATCTAACGGTGAATATTGAATGCTTTGTTACCAAGGTAACTTAGATTGCAAACCCTGATTTGAAAACTATACAAAGGAGAACTCTAGCAACTGGAAAACCTAATCCCCACACCTCCTGTGTGATACTAGTTGTGACTAGAGTCGATTCTACTTTAAACTTAGGTTTTGCACGAAACCCTGTAGGTTAATGACTTAAAGACTTCATTGGGATTGTGAAGCCAGACCCAACTATTTTCTATGTAGTTGTGTGTTCTGATCTTACTTTTACTATCGTGATTGAGTATTATCTTTGCTAAGATTTGCTTGAGATTTATCTCTGATAGGTAAGATTAAAAGTAGTCACAAACATCTTCGTATCATCGTTTGTGATTCCACAATATCTTGTTTCGCTACCATACGATTAAGATTATTGTGAGGTGATTGATAATACTAGGATGTTCTTCGGGAATATAAGTCCGGGTTATCAATTGGTTCCTATGCACCTTGATTTATCAAAAGACGGAACAAAACTCGTAGGTATTTCTGTGGGAGACAGATTTATCCATTCCAATAGACTTTTCTCTGTGAGACAGATTTGTTTATCAAGTCTTCGACTTTTGGTCGTAGCAACTCTTGGTTGTGGGTGAGATCATCTAAGGGAATCAAGTGCGTAAAATCCTACTGGGGTTCAGAGACGTAAGGAGCGCAACGGTACCTTGATCAGTGTGAGATTGATTAGGGCTCAACTACATTCCAGTCCGAAGTTCATTGGTAGTAGGATAGTGTCTGTAGCGGATTAATACAGTGTGGCGTTCAAAGCTGGACTAGGTCCCGGGGTTTTTCTGCATTTGCGGTTTCCTCGTTAACAAAACTTCTGGTATCTGTGTTATTTCTTTTCCGCATTATATTTTGTTATATAATAGAAATATCACAGGTTGTGCGTTGAATCGATCAATTGGTAAATCCAACCTTTGGTTGTTCATTGAAATTGATTGATCCTTGAACATTGGTCTTTGGTACCGTTCAAGTTATTTCTCTTATATTCAATCGGGCTCGCAAATTCCTATTTGCTGATTGCGGATTGAATTAAGAGATAGAGATATAAACTCTTTGATATACTTTTCTATAGATTGAGTCTGACCGTCTAGTTGATTCTCTTGAAAGTATATTGGAGTTTGTCTATTCAGATTGCCGACCAAAATATTGGGTGTGGTTGTTGTACCCCCGCTTTTTCAGGAATGTCGTTTTAGTTTGAAAGGACCTAATTGAGAAGCCAGATGTTCCTCATTGTTTCTGAGCTTAAAATAACTTAGATTCCACCGTTAGAGCATCTCCAATAGAGGGTGGATTTTATTGTTTTCCATGACACATAGGATTTTAGACCCTCATTTAGCATAAAATCATCTCCAATAGTAAGGTCCTACAAACTATGAGGGATGAGATAATAAATAAGAAGGTGTTGGAGAAAGTCTTAACTACACCTTCTGTTAGACCTCCATGTCACCATTTTGACTATTTTTTTTAATTATCATTTCAAATAAAATATCCAAACCAGTAGAAAAAAAGAAATTATTTTTCTTCGTCATCCACATACCAATTCCTAAAAGCACGACCCCACACTATTAGAGATGATTTAAAAAAAAAAGAGTTCTTATTTTCACTACACGTATAAAACCCCATATATGAGGGTCTAAATAACATGGTCAAATAATGCAATACAAGCTGAGCCAATTCTAGAGCGTCTGGACATGGCTGTTGCAAACACTTCTTGAAGATTACAATTTCCAGATGCCGCGGTTCTTCATCTTCCCCGCATTTATAGTGATCATGCTCCTATCATATTAAACACTATGAGGAAACCCCCTAAGAGGCAAAGACAATACAAGTTTGAGTTTTTCTGGACTGAGCATCCATAATTCATGGAGGAGATTTTAAAAAGATGGGATACTTTACCTGGTAACACCCTAAGTAAACTCAACTCCTTAAGTTCTAGCCTAACTAAATGGAGCAAATCCACATTTGGTCATGTGATAAGAGAAATAGAGGAAGAGAAGCAAGAGTTGGTGGAACTGCAAGCAAGAGCTCACTTGTTTAACATAAGGGAGGAGGAAAGTGTTATCCTTAATAGGATAGATGTTCTAACAAAAAGAGAATGGTTATTCTGGGAACAGAGGAATCACTCATCTTGGGTACCTAATTGCGATAAAAACACTCATGTATTTCACTTATCTGTCATTCATAGAAGAAGCAAAAATAGAATTCTCGCACTTAAAGATAGTGATGATAACTAGGTCGCCGAGTATGATAGTATTAGGAACCGTTTAGTTTCCGACTTCCATAACATGTTCACTAAAGATAATGTCGTTTCTCCCAACATATTTACTCTTGAGAATGCTAAAACCCTTTCTCATGAAGAGTGTAGAAGACTCTCTTTTATCCCTACTGCTGATGAAATTTTCAATATAATCAAAAAGATGGGATCATTAAAGGCCCCAGGGCCCGATGGTTACCCTGCGGTTTTTTATAAGAAATATTGGCATATCATAGGAGACGATATCACCAACCTCATTCAAGATTGTTTTAAATTTGGTTATACCACTAGGTTTAAATCACACTTTTCTTGCTCTTTTTCCTAAAATCAAAAACCCATCGACTCCTTCTTATTATAGACCCATTGCTTTGTGCAGTGTCCTATATAAGGTGATAACAGAAATCCTCACCAAAAGATTAAGCCATCTTCTTGACAATTTGATAGAAAAAACTCAATCTGCCTTCATCCCTGTAACACAGATTTTAGATAATGTTGTTGCTGTCAAAGAGCTTATCCATTATATGAACAACTCCAACTCTATTATAGGATCCTTAGCTCTCAAACTAGAGATGAGCAAAGCCTACGATAGAGTAGATTGGTCCTTTTTGGGTACCATGTTACATAGTTTTGGTATCAATGGTCACTCCCGAAGGATTTTTCCTTGGTGAGAGAGGTATTCGACAAGGTTGTCCTCTTTCGCCATATCTATTTATCCTATGTTCACAAAGTTTATCTAGTATTATGCAGAGAATAAAGAAGGATGAGCTTTATGCAGGATACAAACTCAATAGATGGGCGTCATCTATCTCACACATCATGTTTGTTGATGATGTCATGCTATTCGGTTCTCTAAAAAACTCCACCATCAGCTCCATCACCACAATTCTATTACATTATTATAACTGATCTGGTCAAATGGTTAATTACCACAAATCAGCTATATTCTTCATCATAGGAGTTCCAAAGGAAAAGCAAGATAAAGTTATCGCAGAATTGGGAGTTACTAAAATGAGAAACGAGGATAAATACTTAAGCATTCAGATTTTAAAGCAAGTAAATAGATGTGCATCCCACAAGTTCCTAATCGAGAAGTTTGATAATAAGTTAACATGGTGGAAGAGGTGTTAGAGCACTGCTCGGTCGAACTCGCAAGCGTTGCTATCTCAAGCTTGTTGTCAAGTTTAGTTGCCAAAACTATAAGTCTTGATTTCTAGTCTACTTATAGCTAAGTCTCGGACTAGGATAGAAAGTGTAGTTGAGCTCTAGACTCCACGGCGTTCATCATACAAAGACGAAGAACTACTCAAGGAACTGGTGGAACTTCATCGACTAAAAGGTATGTGGAGACTTGAACTTATCTATCACTCAAAAAGTTTATCTACTCTATCTCCTATCTTGAGACAAAAGTCGTATTACTATATAGAATTCGATTATACACATTTGCTATTTCAAGTCGAGTTTATCTCGCTCTCGAAATATATGTTGGTAAGCTTTCGCTTTGGCCAAGTTTATCTTTACAAGTGATGAAAGGCATGTTGATTATTTCAATATCTTGAAAATTGCTTTGATGAAAAATAG
>JAJJMB010017781.1:3209137-3245321 GCA_023531105.1 Papaver atlanticum | reverse complement strand
TACAAAATGGTTGATGGAGACTGGGTAAGTATGCGTACCCGTACGCAGACTGGCGGAAGTTCACGTCCGTGAATTTCTGCTGAGTTTGGAAATAAAAACCAACTCATCCGGTTACCTAAGTATGCGTACCCGTACGCATACTGGCGGAATGTTCACGTCCGTGAATTTCTGCTGAGTTTGAAAACAAAATCAAACTAAAATCCGGTTACTTAAGTACAAATACCCATACGCATACTTAAGTGTGTTACATACTAAAATTGGTTTATTCATGAACTTAAATTTATATAAAATTGGGTGAGATCAGCTAAGGGAATCAAGTGCGTAGTATCCTGCTGGGATCAGAGACGTAAGGAGCGCAAATGTACCTTGGATCAGTGTGAGATTGATTGGGGTTCATCTACAGTCCAGATCGAAGTTAGTTTGTAGTAGGCTAGTGTCTGTAGCGGCTTAATACAGTGTGTGTTCAATCTGGACTAGGTCCCGGGGTTTTTCTGCATTTGCGGTTTCCTCGTTAACAAAACTTCTGGTATTTTTGTTATTTCTTTTCCGCGTTATATTTTGTTATATAATTGAAATATCACAAGTTGTGCGTTGAATCAATCAATTGGGAAATCCGACCTTTGGTTGTTGATTGAAATTGATTAATACTTGAACATTGGTCTTTGGTACCGTTCAAGTTAATTTCTCTTGTATTCAATTAGACTCGCAGATTTCTATTTGCTTAAGTAAGGATTGAATCGAGAAATTGAGATATAACTCTTTGATATACTTTTTATTAAGATTGAGTCATACTGTCTAGTTAATTCACTTAAAAGTATATTGGAGTTAGTCCATACAGATTGCTAAGAGAATTATTGGGTGAGGTTGTTGTACCCCCACTTTTTCAAGAGGAAATTCTTATCTCATGCAGGCAGGGCATCCCTTATTCAATCAGTATTGGCTCTTCTGCCTCTTTATTTTATTGGTTCAAGTATGGTATTAAAAACTGTGCTCAATAAACTAACTCGGACTATCAGAAATTTTTGGTGGGGTCATTCTAATAACCAGAGAAAGATGCATTTTCTGAAATGAGATTGGTTTACGATGAGCAAAGATAAAGGAGAACTATGGATGAGATCTCTTGAACAACTCAACAAAGCACTTATTGCTAAACTTTCTTAGAGATTTCTTCAAGACAGTTCATCTTTATGGAGTCGTCTTTTGAGAGAAAAATACCTTAGAGATTCATCATTCTGGAGTACTAAGTGTGACTACTAATTTTCCCATAGTCTACGTAATGTATACAGCTCAGAGAATCAGATATTAAGTAGTATTGATATCACTGTTGAACTGATAATACTAAGTAATAAAAGGTACTTGAGATCGCAATAATAACGAAGAATACAAATATAATGTAAATGCTACTAAGTTATCATGAGACACAAGAGGTTACGTGGTTCTAGTTTTGTCTACATCCACGAGGTAATGAGTGATTTGTTTGTATTAAGTTTAGGTGGTTACAAAGATCTTAAATGCTTCCCAAAGTAATAGAGAGAACTCAAGCCAAAGTAAATACTTAAGTTCTAAACATTAAAAAGGTATAAGCTTAAGACTAGATCTTCTTCTCCTGGGTATTGAATGCCCTTGTTTGTTTGTGAAGCTTGGTATTTATAGCCTCTTCTGCTCCAAATATATCTTTGCTGTCTTTGGATCCATCGTCCCCTGATATACCTTCCGTATAAATGGTACCTTCGTTCACCGCGCGCTTTCTCCATTCGGATTCTGCCACCTCAACTGACCCACATTCCTTCGGGAACTACCCAGCCTCAGTACAGATTTTACCTTCGTTCACCGCTAGCCTCCGCCAGTCAGACTCTGCCATCTCATCTCTCTCTCTACGTGCTTTGGTTAAGCGTGTAGATAAGAGATTTGCGCATTAAATGTTGATTGGATATGTCATCTACCTCTGTCCCTTCGCCAGCTGCCTCTCTCTAGGCTAGGTTCTACTTTTTCCATCTTAGCCGTCGAGGTATCCTTCATTGGGATGGGATAAAGTAGATATGTGAAGGTATCTTCCGCTTCTCAGATTCCTGTGTGTAGCGAGGGCTACACAGTTATCCTGCACGCGACCACTAAAACCGTGGCACGTGCTCCGCAGAATATTGATATTCACAGTTTGCCCCTTTTCTTTCATATTATACCGTTTGGTAGGATTGGAAGAAAAAACTTCCATAACGCCGCCATTTTTGCACGTACGGGTTTGGTGGTCCCCATGTGTCCTTTCATGTAATAACTTCCCCTTGAATTTCGGGACATCCAAATTTTTGGATTCTCTAGCCACCTATAAGAAGAGAATGAAGAAGGAATTTCATTAACTCTTCCCTTCTCTTCACGAACTGTCGCTCTTCACATTCTCCATGCTTTGCTCTATTTTTCCTTTCTTTAATTGTTGAAGTCATTTTTAATCTTGCATGTAAGAATTTCGATTCCCTTTTGCCTCTTCATGTTGTATGAGAACTTGGGTTTATTTCCATTTTGCATTTTTACCATGAATACATCGTGATTGCTTTGCGCTTGAATTTTTTTGAATGTGGTGATCAATCATACTCCGTTTTGCTTCTTGGGAGGATGAAATTGTTTCCTTTGGTTGGTTTTGTTAAACCCATGCCCAAAGTACTATTATTTTTGCCCCAATCATATTTTAGAGCCGACTGTAATTTTGGTCCGCCATTGTTGAAGGACTATTCTTTCTGCTGGTGTTTTAAAAATTATGAGACTTTCAAAGAAGCCTGCGTGAAAGGATCCGAGGCCTATGTCGTCCACTAAGCCACTTCCGCGTATGGATCATCCTGATGCTACGCTCTCTCCACCCCCTTAGGATACTGAGATACCTGAGGGACCTGAGATAGCTGTGGAGGCTGAGGTAGAAGAAGTTGTTGTTGAGAACCTTCCTCCTCCTCCACCTCACTTTGAGCTCCAAAGGTTGCATTTGCGTGACAAGGATAGCTATGCTCATTTATCCTTGGCTGAGATCTCCAAGTCTTTTCGCCTGCATAAGTCTGACATCTCTTTCGTTGGTGGCCTTGATGTTCTCACTGAATCCCTGATCCGGAGCTTTCCTTATGATGAGAACAATTTGTTGATTAGTGTTGGCCGACTGCCCGCAGGTATGTTTCTGCCTTTGTATAGAAGAAAGGATCCCTTTTACTATGATGTTTTTTCTACCAGGGATGACCCGGTGAACAAAACTCAGGTCCGAGGGTTCATGCAAAACACTGGAAATTATTGGCATGCCCTTCGTGAGTGTTGTTATGGTATAAAGGGTAAGACTACTCTGAAGTCTTATGACCCCTTTGCTGCTGGGAGGTCTAAGTAGGAGGATTATACCCCTTCCAACTTTAACGTTACTTATGTTGATGCCAAGCAATCTTCTTCCTTGGAGTGTTGATCACCGCTGTATCCATGTTACTGTTAAGCAGATTAGGGAAAGCAATCGCCTTCGTTTGTTGGAGGAGATTGACAAGACTGGGTTGACTGTCATCCCTTACTCTGATAATCTTTTCTTGCCGAAGTCTGACCGCATTCGCATGGATCATGATGATCGCTGGACGCGTACTCCTCTTCGTGTTGTGGGTCCCTGGGCTCGCGGATTTACTACCGCAGACCCCAACATCCCCCATATATCTTCATCTTTGCCTGCTAAGTATGATGGATATCATCCTTGGGTCTTCAACCCTGTTGTTTCTCATGAGGTGAGCTTCGTTTGTTGCTGACGTTTTTTTATTTTTCATCTTTGTTTTGCGGCCTTTGTTAAGTATTTTTGATACTTCCTTTGTAGCCCGCCCCTACTTCTTATGCCGGGACTGCTTCGGGCTCTGCTGGTAACTCCGTAGCCACCAGGACAAGGAAAATGAGGGCTTCGGTTTAAGAAACTAATCCAACACCTGCGGAGGTAAGGATTATAACCCTACCTTAGTGTTCGTAGATTCCTTAGTATTTTGCCCCTGATCCTTAGCTTGCGCATGTGTTCTTCTACAGTCTTCCAATAAAAAAGGCAAGTTGAAGGCTGTGATCGATGTTGAAGAATCCGATGAGGATCCTAAAGTTGATAGGGAGGAACCAGATGACGAAGACATGGAGGATATTGCCCTTAGCTCCCATTTAGATGACATTGATGAAGATTTCTCCAAGGAAAGTCCTAGTCCCCTTCGTGTTGGTTTTGTGGAAGGTGATAACCTTCAAGTTAATGGCGGCTCTTTGTTGGTGAGCCAAGTTAGCACTCAAGAGCCTCATTTTCTTTGTTGCTTTGCTACCGAGGGTACCCTCATTTTCTTCCCCTAGTGATTTGCAGCCCATTGTTTCGGCTACCACTAGTGCCATGGTGATATCTTCCAACATCCTTCCGTCTTTTCCTTCTACTTCGCTTCACTCGAGTGGTTCATTTGCGAAGGGTGCTTCTCCGGTAGTGAGGGTCAGTAGCTCAGGATCCCAGCAGAAGAAGAAGGTTGTGATTTCACTCGATAGCTTCTCCTTCAATGCTACGCCCACTTCTATGGGAAGTGCTCAATCTATCTCTACTACCCCTGCTAGCAAAGTTGTTGGACCCCCACCTTCATCACCAGATTGGACCATACTAGGTAATCTTCCCTCTGCTAGTAATATGGACTTAGGTGGTACTTCTAGTCAAGCTGTTCTTTCCGTTCCCAGATCATCCACCATGCCATCTCTTCGTCGTGGTGAGGATTCAGTACTTGTGCCCCATGCTTGTTCTCAAGCGACTGGTGGGGTTTCTATGGATCTTGGGAAGGGTAAGTTACCTGAGAACCTGATCCTTGGGAGTTCTGACCATGCCATCCTCGAAGCCATACTGCGGGATTCAAAGGGTCCCTTTTCTGCTGAGGTCGTTCGTCATCAACCGGCTGATTCTTTGGAGGTTGCTTGGAGGTTGGATACTTTGACTGCTCAGTATCAAGTGGCCAACGATCTATTTTTTGACCCAGATTGCCTTCGCTCTAGTCATAGCTTCGGTGAAATACTCCGGGACAGCATCCAAGAGATGGAGACCTTCATGGATGCCTACGCTTATTTCCTTCCCCGTCTCTCCTTGTTCTTAGTAAGTGGTTCTTACCTTATTGTTTTGGGCATTGTTTCAAACCTTCGTTTGTTTTTATGCTCCGTTGTTTGCGGCTTTGCAAACAAATTGATGTTGGGTGTACCTTGTTCAAGTTTTATAGGGCTAAGTGTACTCACTTGAGTGCTCTGTTGGAGCGTGCTCGTCAAGATTATGCCTTTGTTAGCGCACAACAGCCTTCTTCCAGTGATGCTGCTTCTGCCACCAAGGTACCTTTGTTAGAAAGTGAACTGAGGAAGACTCAGAGGTCCCTAGAAGCTTGTTTGTTGGCTCTTGAGAGAGCTAATAATGCTGTGAAGGTTGCTGAGGAGGGATGCAAGGCTGCTGATTCTTCTTTGGCTGCTGAATCCTCCAAAGTCATAGGTTCGCTCCTCCTTTCCTTTAGCTTTGTTTTCATTTTTGTCTGGTAGTATAGTCCTGAGAGAACCTATGCCTGCCAGCTGGTAACTCCGGTGAGCTTAGGCATCTTCGGGAACAAGTATCCAAGTTGACCTCCGATGTTTGGTACTATCATAAGAAGTCTTATAGGTTGATGAACGTGACTGTTCATAATGAGGCCCAAATCTCCCTTGAGTCTGCTCATAACTCAGACCTTGTGAAGAAAATGGCTTTGCTCCGTAAAGAATGTGACGAGACCCTCAAGTGGAAATAAGATCTTATTTTAAAGCAAAAGGAGAATATTTGTCTTAGTTGAGAAATGTCTCTCAGCCAAAGAAATTATCCGTAAAAAGTATTACGCAGATTTTGAAGATGCATGCGCTTCCTTAGCCAATGTTACTTCCGAGCGTAATGTATTATCCTCTGAGGTTTTTTCTCTTAAGAACAAACTTAGTGAAGTTTCTTCAATGGCCTCTTCCATGTCCCGTGTATCTATGGTCAAGAGATTGGAAGAGTTAGAGAATGTTTATTAGGTCTTATCCTCCGAAAATGCTTCGCTATGGATAGATGTCGAAGATCTCCGGACCGAACGTGATACTATGGTAGAAGATCTTAACGGTGCTGAGGAAGATCTTGTCGAAGCCTAGCATAGTTTAGAGAATTCCCTTAGACATGCTGGAGGTAGGGTTTCCTTATTCCCGTAGCCTTCTTTGTGCCCAGCATTGTCTTTGTTCTTTACTCATCCCATGTATGTCCGCAGGTATCCAGGAGCAGCTTGTAGGTGTGAATGCTAAGGTCAGCCATCTTGAGAGCCAAGTATCTTCGTTGGAGATAGCTCGTCAGTTTGATGCTGCTGTAAAGTTTAAAGCTGAGGCACTTTAGTAGGCCAACGACCAACTTAGCGCTCAGATGATGGAGCTTCATCGGAAATCATCCTCGGATCTGGAGGTTAAGTCCTCTCAGATGAAGGTGCAGTTCGAGCATTCGGCTATTGACTATATCAACAATGCCTTTGCTGAAGCTGAACTCCAAGCTGACGGAGTTGTCTTTCCCCATCTTCTTTATCCTTGATTCTATTGTCTCGAACCTTGTTTAAGTGAACTCCTCTTTGTTGTTTATGTCCTCAACTGAGATGTCTCTTTTCTTTGAAACAATGCTTTGTGGTGATTTGAACCTTTGTTATCTTCCATGCAACTTTTAAGAAATGTTAGACATGTTTTGGTAAAATTATTATTTCACCTTTATTACTGCATGAATATTTTGTTTTAGACATAATATGTCTAATCGGTCGCACTTTCAAGTCATCACAAGGTGCTAAGGTATGCTTAACCTTTGGTGGAACATTCAACATCCTACCAGGATATCCTTTGGCCAGAAGGTATCATGGTGGCGAAGGTCCCTACGTGGGCAATAATTTTCCTGTAACCCTACGCATTCGAGACTGCTTTACTTCGACAGGGTATTTCTATAGGGGATATCTTTTTTTTCCCTATGCCTCATGAAAGGAGCCATCGTCCTGAGGATCCGAGATTGACATATGCGCAGTTATGCCTTGCCTTGCCTCATCGTCACTCCCAACGGAGGGTGTCTATTCTAACCCAATTGTATCAATACTTAGCTAATTTTTTTAGCAAAAAGTTTCTTTCATTGATTAGTAAGGTCTATAATACCTTTTGTCAGGGATAGAACATGGTGGGTCATTGCCCGTTCCTTTCTTCTCCTGAGTAATCACCATTCTCTTACGGGTAGTACTTTTTTAGGTAAATCGCATTCCAAGGGTGTTGTAGCACTTCTTGAAAATGCGGTGGTCTAACAACCACACCCAACAATTCGTTTGGCAATCTGAGAGGACTTACTCCAATACACTTTCTAGGGGAATCAACTAGACAGTTAGACTCAATCTAGAATAAAGTATATCAAAGAGTTTAAATATCTCCAACTCTTAATTCAATCCGCAATCAGCAAATAGAAATCTGTGAGCCCGATTGAATATAAGAAGAGTTACTTAAACGGTACCGAAGACCAATGTTCAAGTGTCAATCAATGTAAATCAACAACCAAAGGTTGGATATTCTAATTGATTGATCTTAATGCACAACCTGTGATATTTCAATTATATAACAAAATATAATGCGGAAAAGAAATAACACAGACACCAGAATTTTGTTAACGAGGAAACCGCAAATGCATAAGAACCCCGGGACCTAGTCCAGATTGAACACCGCACTGTATTAAGCCGCTACAGACACTAGCTTACTACAAATTAACTTCGGACTGGACTGTAGTTGAACCCTAATCAATCTCACACTGATTCAAGGTACAGTTGCGCTCCTTACGTCTCTGATCCCAGCAAAATACTACGCACTTGATTTCCTTATCTGATCTCACACACAACCAAGAGGTTCTATGACCCAAAGTCGAAGACTTGATAAACAAATCTGTATCACACAGAAAAGTATATAGGATTGAATAAATCTGTCTCCCACAGAAATACCTAAGAGTTTTTGTTCCGTCTTTTGATAAATCAAGGTGAACAGGAACCAATTGATAAACCGGACTTATATTCCCGAAGAACAACCTAGTATTATCAATCACCTCACAATAAACTTAATCGACTAGCGAAACAAGTTATTATGGAATCACAAACGATGAGATAAAGCTGTTTGTGTTTACTTTTCTATCTTGCCTAGCGGAGATATAAAATCTCGAGTCAATTATTCCAATTGTACTCAACACGATAGAAACAACAAGATCAGATCACGCAACTACAAAGAGTATAGTTGGGTCTGGCTTCACAATCCCAATGAAGTCTTCAAGTCGTTAACCTATAGGGTCTCGAGAAGAAACCTAAGGTTAAAGGAGAATCGACTCTAGTTATGCAACTAGTAACACACGGGAGGTGGGGATTAGGTTTCCCAGTTGCTAGAGTTCTCCCTTATATAGTTTTCAAATCAGGGTTTGCAATCCAAGTTACCTTGGTAACAAAGCATTCAATAATCACCGTTAGATGAAAAACCTGATTCAACCAAGATAATATCTTTCAACCGTTAGATCGAACTTAGCTTGTTACACACAAATGAAATGTACCCTCATTTAGGTTTATGTAGTCATACCTAAACGTGTACACCATGTTGGTTCATAAATAGTTAACCGAGGTTAACCATATGATTACTCTCATATCAACCTTATTCATCTTAACCATAACTAGTTCAAATGACTCAAATGAAACTAGTTAAAGAGTTGTTCGATTGCAATATTCTCATGAATTATACAAAAACACAATTGAAGCAAAATCGGTTTGATTCACTTGAATCAATCATGAACATTATAGCCACGGTTTGCAAAGATTGCATTCCTTAAGATTTAAATGTTTAAGTTCATGAACAGACCGATTTGATAAAATAACCAGCTTAAGTATACGTACGGGTATGCGTACTTAAGCAACCGGATTTTGAGTTTGTTAAGTTTCCAAACTCAGCAGAAATTCTCGGTTCGAAAACTTCCGCCAGTATGCGTACGGGTACGCATACTTAAGGTGACTAGTTTAGGAGTTTGTAATTTCCAAACCCAGCAGATATTTTCGGTTCGAAAACTTCCGCCAGTATGCGTACGGGTACGCATACTTATCTTGTCTCCTTCACCAATTTCGTATACACACATATGCATACGCTTGGCTCCCGGTTTATGGATTTATACACTAATGTGCGAACACACTATATATGCTTATATCCAAAGATGGTTAAATTATCAACTCTACATTCCAATCATTTAAACATTCTTCTATAATGACAATAGCCGTTTTCACACACTATTAGCATCAAAGCAATTTTCAAGTTATTGGAATGTCAACATGACTTTCGTCACGGGTAAAGATGAACATGGCTAAAGCGAAAGATTGCCAACACATATTTCGAGAAATATGTAAGCGAGATATACTCAGCTCGAAATCTCAAATGTGTATAGTAGAAAACTATATCGTAAAACGACTTATGTCTCAATTATAGGAGATAGAGTAGAAATAGACTTTCCAAGTGATAGATGAGTTTAAGTCTCCACATACCTTTTGTCGAAGAAGTTCCACAAGCTACCCTTAATAGTTCTTCGTCTTCAAATGATGAACGCCGAGAAATCTAAGCTCATTTACACTATCTATGTCCTAGTCCGAGACATCTATAAATATGCTAGAAATCAAGACTTATAGTTTTGATCACTAACATTGACAAATATGCTTGAGATAGCAACGCATGCGAGTTCGACCGAGCAATGCTCTAACAATCTCCCCCTTTGTCAATTTTAGTGACAAAACTATCAATACATATGGATTACAGAATAGATAAAAATTGTAGCTTCTCATCCACATGCTTGATCTCCTTGGCATCTTCAACATGACTCGAAATCTTCGTCACTTCCAAGTACTCCAATGATTCCAAAGGTTGTATGTTTAGCACCATCATTAGTTGAAGATCCGTAGATATAACAATGAGAAAACAAATGCTCTCAATCATTGTTATACAGTGTCATAATATTATTACACAGCATCAAAGTTCAATTGTATCACAACTTTGACAATAACACTATGGCGATATGTATCACTCCCCCTTAGTCAATACTTAATCTCAACATGAAAACCACTCCCCCTTACATAATGATCCGTAAACCATATGTATTTGTAGTGTGAACTACACATTAATTCTCCCCCTTTTTGTCAAAAAAATTGGCAAAGGTACGAAAATTAGTGGGATCCTAATGAAATTTCCACAGAGATATTTCATGACCAAAGGTGTATTAACATACCAACAAATTTAGATGCAATCATATAGCCGAAGCTAAATGCATTTATCAAGGAGTTTATAAAGATACAAGATAACCCCTATAATATTCCACAGCCGCACTCCCCACAAAGATATGGAAATTAAGCACAAGTTCAAAAGAACTTTCCCCCATAAAATGTCATTCCCGAAATAACAACAAAGGCGACCTTACTTTCACAAGAAAAGAAGGATTTCTAACAAACACTAGGAAACTTGACAGAAACACATCTACTAGAAACAAATGCAAACAAGACTCAACACTATTCCGGAGTTCCAAACTCAATTGCCCAAAAGATCGAGATAAAATCAGGGGCAAGAGTTATGAGGAGCTAATGAACTAGAACAACACCAATAGACTGCCGCGGGTGCTGAAACGTGGTAGTGTCTAATGGTTTGGTGAGAATATCAGCCAGTTGTTGTTCGGAAGGCACAAATTCCACAGTGATAATACCATCTTCGTAAAGATCTCGAATAAAATGGTACCTGATATCTATGTTCTTAATTCTTGAGTGCTCAATAGGATTCTCAGTGATGCAAATCGCACTTAAGTTATCACAGAAGATCTTCATTATTCCAGAATCAATTCCATAATCAGCAAGCATTTGTTTCATCCAAAGGAGTTGAGTACAACATGAACCAGCAGCGATATATTCCGCTTCACATGTTGAAAGAGATTATGAATTTTGTTTCTTGTTATGCCAAGCTACAAGATTCATCCCTACATAGTAGAATCCCCCTGATGTACTCTTTCTGTCTTCCATACACCCTGCCCAATCGGCATCTGAATAGGCAGTAAGATCAGTGTTAGTATCAAAAGTGTAAGAAAGACCATACCCGACAGTGTGACTGATATATCGTATGATCCTCTTTGTGGCGACAAGATGAGACTCCTTTGGATTTGCCTGAAACCTAGCACAGCAACCAACACTAAAAGCAATGTCATGTCTCGTGGCCGTGATATACAAAAGACTTCCAATAATAGATCGATAAAGTTTTTGATCCACATTTACACCTTTCTCATCTCTATGTAGTTTACCCGTGGTAGGCATAGGAGTAAGTTTTAGAGTTGACTTATCAAGACCAAATCTTGAGACAAGATTTTTTGCATTTTTTTCTTGAGATAAGTAAATTCCATCCTTGTGTTGTTGAATTTGTAAACCAAAAAATAATTTTAATTCACCAACATTGCTCATTTCAAACTCCTTACCAAGAGAAACTTGAAAATCTTTTGCAATTTTCTATGATGTTGATCCATAGATGATATCATCTACATAAACTTGAGAAATAACAACATCTTTTCCTCTCCATTTGGTAAACAAAGTTTTATCAGCTCCTCCTCTTGAAAAACCTTTCCTAAGAAGAGAAGTAGTTAGTCTTTCAAACCAGGCACGAGGTGCTTGTTTTAACCCATATAACGCCTTATTGAGTTTAAGGACATGATCAGGGAAATCAGGGTTTCCAAAGACTTTAGGTTGAGCGACATAGACTTCTTCCTTTAAGTTTCCATTTAGGAAAACGGATTTAATGTCCATCTGAAACAACTTAACCTTAAGGAAATAAACATGAGCTAACAATAAACGAATGGACTCAAGGCGTGCCACAGGAGCAAAGGTTTCATAAAAGTCGATTCCTTCAATCTGTGAGTAACCCTGAGCGACAAGTCTAGCTTTGTTTCTGACAATGGTGCCAAATTCATCAGACTTGTTCTTAAATATCCATTTGGTACCAACAATATTTATATTGGGGGGACAAGGTACGAGTTTCCATACATCTTGTCTTTGAAATTGATTTAACTCTTCATGCATTGCATTCACCCAAAAGGGATCACTTAGAGCTTCATCAATATTCCTAGGTTCCACTTGCGATAGATAACAACCAAAATTGCAGATATTTTGAAGTTGTCCTCTCGTCTTAGCAGTAGATTCCTTTCCTCCAATGATATTGTTAGTATCATGATTCCTTTGAACCCAAAGGTGTCGAGAAGGGACACGTTCTTGTTCAACAGGAATAGCCTGACTAGAGCTTTTCTCCTCATCACTAGGGATATCAGGATCAGTAATTGTTGGAACAACTTCTTCCGATTCTGACGTTTCTTTGATTTTCTCAATTGTCTCAGTAAGAGGCAATTCAGTAGGAGAATTATCATGACTAAAATTACTTAAATCATCAATGATAACATTTGCTGATTCCATCATGACTTGGGTTCTGAGATTAAATACTCGAAAACCACGACTGTCAGATGCATAGCCAAGAAAAATACCTTCATCACTTTTTGAATCAAATTTCCCTTTCTGTTCACGATCCTTTAGGATGTAGCACTTACTGCCGAACACTCTAAGATAGTGCAAGTTGGGTTTATTACCGTACCACAACTCATAGGGAGTGTTTAGGGTCTTTGACTGGAAATAAACACGATTGATCAAGTAGCAAGTTGTAAAAACAGCCTCACCCGAAAACCTTAACGGTAAGTTTTTGTTATAGAGCATTACCCTTGCCATTTACTGAATATTTCTATTCTTCCTTTCTGCAACTCCATTTGCTTGTGGAGTGATGGGTGGAGAATATTGTTGAATAATTCCAAGAGAGTCATAATATTCAAATACTTTGGTGTCTTTCAATTCTGTGCCACGATCGCTTCTAATTTTCTTTAGTTTGCGACCTTGTTCATTCTGGATTCTATTAACAATAATCTTGAACTCACTGAGAGTTTCATTCTTGTGAGCCAAAAATGCCACCCAAGTGAATCTGGTGTAATCATCTACCATAACCAAGGCATACTTCTTCCCAGCCACTGTAGATTGTTGAATTGGGCCGAAAAGATCCATATGAATTAAATCAAATGGAGCGTTGGTGAGAATATTTCGAGATGATTTGTGTGGAACTTTCATTTGTTTACCCTTTTGACAGGCACCACATACACCTTCAACCTTAGCATTGATTTTGGGAACGCTTCTAAAAAGTTCTTTGTTAATGATCTTAGTTAGAAGACGATAATTGATGTAACCAAAACGTTCATGCCAGAGGTGTGTAGATTCCACTTTAGTCAAGTTGCAACAGTTGCTGAACTGAGTATCTAGAAGATAACAGTTATTTTTGCCACGTGATCCTTGAAAAATCACTTTTCCAGATTTATCAACAATGTCACATCCTTTATCATTGAAGACAACCTTATGGCCTTTGTCACAGATTTGACTAATAGAAAGAAGATTAGCAGTCATACCTTTTACGTATACGACATCATATATTTCAGGAACTCCAGGTAATTTGATCGTCCCCTTCTTGCTTATGTATCAACAGCTTCCATCTCCAAAAGTCACTGGTCCACCATCAAAATCGCTTGAGTTGGTAAACCATGAGAGATCCCCAGTCATGTGTCTGCTACATCCACTATCAAGGAACCATTGAAAAGGTGATGTTGACTTTAGAGCAAAGGCTCCCATACTAGCACTACTAACCATATTTGGTTTTCTTGTTAGTATTGAATGTCTTTTAAGAAAAGTCAAAAGTTGTACAGTTTTCTTATGAAGATCACCTCCAACTTTTAATATTTTCTTGAAAAGAACATATGCGTGTTGAAAGTGATTACGAGCACCACAAAACAACACATGTTCCAACATCCTTATCCTTGTTCGAAAAAATCTAAGCACTATCAGGTTTCAATAAGTCTAGACTTCGTTTGTTACCTGATTTACAACAATTCTTCAAGGAAGAATTAGAGGATTTATTTAAAACCATTGAATGAGATTTTACATATTTCAAATCCTTAAGCTTTGCAATTTATGTAGCAAGATCAGAATTGATCCGGATTTGATCATCTAACCTCTTCTGAAGGTCAACTACCTCTTCTGCATGTTCTTGAAGCACGGATTTTTTGATATGTACTTCGTGATGAAGATCATCAAATTTTTAGTGAGCATGTGCTTCACAAGAACAAACTTTCTATATAAATTAGATAACAAGAATTTACTTGAAGTCTAGAATGCTTTGAATATCAGGTTACTTGATGCTTGTAGCGTATGTGTGAATATATGTGTGTGTTTTAGTTGCTGAACATATGTTAAATTATATTGGCATGTATGGCATATTTTTCTTGTCTTTGCTTAGCCTAGGTAATTTCAGCTATGAATGTACAGGTATGGATGTGAATGTACATGTATTAGTATCTGAAATTATTTGCACACCACTCGAGTTTCATTTATGCGAGGAAGATTAACCATAAGTCAGTTGTTAGAGAATTGCTTTTTTGTGAGAATCATTCATACTATGCTGCCAGAACTTTCTTGTTATACTTCTAATGCAAAAACTTATTTTGCTATAGGTATACAATTCCGATCAGTTGGGCATCTCAGTTCATCTTTTTGCCGGTTTTAGTTTATGTCACTGTCTGTAGGTTGGTTTCCACCGATTGTAAGAAAATACATCTTTAAGAATTAAGAAATTGAAATGGTGTGAATTTAGTAGTTGTGTAGAGTTTTTGGGGGCTTTGAACTTGGTGTCAGCTTAATTCACATGTGAATTTAGTTAATATTGTACATCAAATTTCAATTTTTGACTTGAATGGTGAATGTTTTGATCAATTTATGAAATGAGCTTCTAATTTCAATTTAATGAGTTTCTAATCTTAGGTTTAGTTAGAAATAAGCCAGACAATTCAAATGAATCATATTTTCTGAAAAAGATTCAGTCAGAAATACCAGTTAGACTGGGATTCAGACGAATCAGCTTTTTTGAAATTATTCAGCCCAGATAAAACTGTATACCAGCTTTTATGGGATTAATATAAATCTAATGAAACGACTGTGTGTGTCAGTGTTTATTAAAAGACAGTCGATAGTAGTCGTAATTTAAAAAAATTAAAGAATCTCAGAAGCAGTCCTTTTGAGAAATAAGACTACAGGATTGGGGCTCCCAAAAACAGTCTTATTTAGCGGTTTTCAGGCTGTTTCTTGAGTGAAAGAGTAGGAAAGTGGGAAATCGTGGTGAAACCAGTTCACGGTCGTGTGGAGACTTGGTTGATCGTCCATCCACTACTTTGCTAACTCCTTCAACCGCTTGCACGACTTACTCACATTTCTCATTGTGGATGAATACACGTGTGCCGTAGGCCGCCAGACCAAAACCCTAAATAATATCCCCCCATGTGACGTGATTGATGTCTCACGAACGTGGAGTCTGCAAAGCAGACATGTATTTGATTAGTCAATCGCTGACTTATTAGACAGTGAGTCTAAGTTTTGTTGAATTGAGCATGAGTAACGAATGCTCAGTGATTCATGGATTGAACATGTCAGATATACAGTTCTTATGTTGATATTGCTCGTCTGAGCAAATATTGTAAATTCGAGCAACTGAGCAAGTAATGCTCAATTCGACGAATTACTGAATATTGATA
The DNA here is from genome assembly GCA_023531105.1 of Papaver atlanticum. Taxonomy (NCBI): domain Eukaryota; kingdom Viridiplantae; phylum Streptophyta; class Magnoliopsida; order Ranunculales; family Papaveraceae; genus Papaver; species Papaver atlanticum. Next base: position 3,229,630 of record JAJJMB010017781.1, on the reverse strand, counting down.
GTTGGATCAATATTCGAGCAACTGAGCAAGTATTTCTCAATTCGACGAATTACTGAATATTGATAGTTGGATCAATATTCGAACAACTGAGCAAGTATTGCTCAATTCGACGAATTATTGGTAACGTGACCCAATAAAATATTAATTAAAATATTGGTAGCCTACCAAATATTATATAATTAATCTGGATGTTGATTACTGGATCAACATAAAATTATTAGTGTTTGAACTTGCTCAGAATGATGATTTGTGGAGCGTTTGTTCGAAACCCTAATTTTGATCAATTGTTCCTCAATTGATGAATTACTGAAAATAGGTCACTGAGTGAAGGAGGGACCGACCACATGGGATGATGGACGACCATGTGGTTCCCAAGTGCTCGAGTGAGCGTGCACCAGAGTCCTTAGTTGACCGGTTGGTGAAAGAATGATCAAATGCTGGTGTTGATCATTTATTAGAATAGTGCTCGTCTGAGCATTAGGTGATAAAACCTAATTATGGAGAAGTGAGGGACCGACCAAGAGGGCATGAGACCGGCCCTTGGTGGTCGTGGGACCAGCTGTTGGTCGTTTGAGCAAATTCCAAGTTGGTTGAAAAGAGTTTGAACCCAATATGAGCAATTGAGCAAATTAGGTCAAAATCATGAAGATATGTGGGACCGGCTCCTTGCAAGCCTAAGGGATGGCCTTGGTCGGTCAAGGGAGCATGACCGTGTCACCATGACGTCCGTGTCTAAATCCTGAGAGTTTTGGTATTTTCTGATGTGCGTTTGAGCAATATTTTGGATTTTCAGAAGAGCTTGATCTTGACTGAAATTCTTGATTTTTGATCGAATGAGCAAGTAGAACTTTGCTCGTTTGATCAAAATTTTGAGAATATTAAAATAATAATATTTTAATATTTTTTGTGAGTAGCCTAGTCGGTTGATCGTTTGGCTTTTTGGCTTTTTCATGGTTTGAGCAATATTTGAGAAAATATGAAGAAACCATGATTTTTGCTCAAACGGAGGAGTTTCATGAGATGAGGGAAATAATAATTATGAAAATAAGGGATTGCAAGGTGTGGGACCGGCCACGGCTAGGGCATGGCCGGCCCGCTAGGTAGCCCGGTCCCACGACACCTTCCCTATTTTTATTATTTTTCATGAAACCGTGAAAATATGGAGAAACCGTGAGTTTTGCTCAAACAAGGAAAGTTGCTTGAATGAAGGAGTTTTCATGAGTTCATGAAAATAAATAAAACAAGAAAAATAAAGGAAGAGGGCGTGGGGGACCGGCCACGGCAGCATGGCCGGCCGGCCGGTGGGCCCGGTCCCTAGGCGCCTCTTTTCTAATTTTTATTATTATTTTCTCTCTCATATTTTGTGTAGGATTCCTTGTTTGTCCATATTTTCGAATGCTCATTCGTGCATCATTGTTGAGTACACTTGCACCATTTTATTGGGGCTTACTCGGTGATAGTCCAGATGCCCGATTGTTGGATATTTATTACTAATTCATGAAATTCAGCGGAGAATGACTCATGAAGCGGCGTAATAAATGAATTGTGTATTTATTACTAATCCATGAATCCAGCTGGGGAATTCAACGAACGGAGTAATGAGATAAGATGATTATCTATTACTAATCCATGGAATCAGCCGGGAAAAGCCATGAAACGGAGTAATGAGATATAATAGATTATTTTCTAGGAATTCAGTGGCGAATGTCACGGTAGAATTAATCTATTATAGAATCGAGATATGAGATAGTTGAAGCATCATACTCGTTCTGAAAGGTGTATAGTCAGGGAACAACGTGTGGCGTTGGTGTCCTGAAGGCGTTTAGCCCCCTCAACAAACAATTATGTAAGAGAGCCGCCTGAATCTATACACGGTCTTTCTACATAGTCAGGGAACAGCGAGTGTCGCCGACGTTCTGAAGGCATTAAGCCCTCTCAACAAACAATTATGTAGGAGGACCGCCCAATCGTTCTTCTATGTATAGGTGGGTCTCTCTATGTAGTCAGGGAACAACGAGTGTCGCCGACGTCCTGAAGGCGTTAAGCCCTCTCAACAAACAATTATGTAGGAGGACCGCCCAATCATGTTATTCTAGATAGAGGTTACGATGAAATGTGTGGCATCGAACGCTCAGTTAGTGGGAGGCCTTTCGAGAAACATATTCATCATGGCTCTGAGAGGAACTCGATCAGAGATCGTGAAACGGTTCACGGATCGTAAAATATGAATCGTCACATGCGTTCCTGAAGCCGGGTAAGAAACATGCAGTATCATGATTTTACGATTTTGACCTTTGTCGAAAATCCACCATCAACACCTTGGAAAAAACAACCTTAAATGTTGAAAACAATTCTAAAAAAAGGTGTCAGATCTTCCAAAAAAAAGGGTTATTAAATGCTTTGTAATATCTTTCTTCCTTAAATTATCCCTGAGATTCCTCAGTGCTCAGAGGTACTCAGATCCAAAGGATACTCTGTCGGAAAAAGTTGTTTTAGTACAAAACAAAAGTTTTAACGTTTTTTGAATACGTTCTTGTAAAAAACTTTGTAGATCTGTAAAGTTGCAAGTGTTTAGAGGCTTATGAACTCAAAGGACTTTCGTAAATAACTGGTGAATGGGTCACTAGAGAGTGATATCCACCGCTGTTACTCTCAGATCTCTTCGTTAAAGAAGATGTGTAAGTTAAAAGATAAAGGAACATAAAAACTCAAGCTGGTGAGCAAATCCTTCTAGTGCCAAACTGTGACTACTAATTTTCCAATAGTCTACGTAATGTATACAACTCAGAGAATCAGATACTAAATAGTATTGATGTCTCTGTTGAACTGATAATACTAAGTAATAAAAGGTACTTGAGATCGCAATAATAACGAAGAATACAAATATAATGTAAATGCTACTAAGTTATCATGAGACACAAGAGATTACGTGGTTCGACTTTTGTCTACATCCACGGGGTAATGAGTGATTTGTTTGTATTAAGTTTAGGTGGTTACAAAGATCTTAAATGCTTCCCAAAGTAATAGAGAGAACTCAAGCCAAAGTAAATACTTAAGTTCTAAACATTAAAGAGGTATAAGCTTAAGACTAGATCTTCTTCTCCTGGGTATTGAATGCCCTTGTTTGTTGGTGAAGCTTGGTATTTATAGCTCCTTCTGCTCTAGATATATCTTTGCTGTCTTTGGGTCCATCGTCCCCTGATATACCTTCCGTACAAATGGTACCTTCGTTCACCGCGCGCTTTCTCCAGTCGGATTCTTCCACCTCAGCTGACCCACGTTCCTTAGGGAACTACCCAGCCTCAGTACAGATTGTACCTTCATTCACCGCCAGCCTCCGCCAGTCAGACTCTGCTATCTCATCTCTCTCCACGTGCTTTGGTTAAGCATGTAGATAAGAGATTTGCGCATTAAATGTTGATTAGATATGTCATCTACCTCTGTCCCTTCGCCAGCTGCCTCTCTCTAGGCTAGGTTCTACTTTTTCCATCTTAGTCGTCGAGGTATCCTTCCTTGGGATGGGATAAAGTAGATCTGCGAAGGTATCTTCCACTGCTCAGATTCCTATGTGTAGCGAGGGCTACACAGTTATCCTTCACGCGACCACTAAAACCGTGACACGTGCTCCGCAGAATATTGATATTCACACTAAGAAACCACAAAGTGCTCTAATACCTGGGCTGCAATATTGGATAGTAGAACCCATCTCAAGAAATGATGTTTGTGGCTTGTTGGTAATGGAAAGGTTTACCATCTACTACAATAATGAGACGGAACATGATCCTTCGTTGTCTGGCTCTCAGAACACTTCTCCAGAAAATGTCATCATCAATTGGACGCCTCCACCTATGAACTCTACAAAGATCAACATTGATGCTGCTGTCAAAAATGGAATTACGTCTAATGATGTTGTCGCAAGAGATTACCAAGGCTCTTTCCATAGTGCAAGCACTTCCATCTATCCCATCTGGACCCTTTGATTGCTGAAACAAAAGGTTTCATCTTTGCTGCTAAACTTGCTGTTAGTTTAGGTTTTCACAACATCGTAATTGAAAGTGACTCTTCGTCCATTGTCAAGATCCTGAATGGAGAAACTAAAATTGTCCCTTGGAGAGTCATCAACACAATTACTAGGATTGAGGCCATCACCTCCACGATATCTCAAGTTAGTTTTAACTATGTGCCGCGAGAAGCAAATGGTGTTGCTCATACACTCGCTCAATATGCTGTTAAGCACCATCTCCAAGATGTTTGGATATCTTCCCCTCCTCCCCTCTGCATCTCCAGTTTGCTGTTGTGTCCTAGCCTTTCTTTCTTTTAGCTTTGTTGTAAAAAGCTTTGTTGTAAAAAAAAAAAAAAAGACTTCCACGTGGGATTTTTAACACCCACCGTGGGAGATGCTCTTAGAGATGGTCTAACAAGCTCCTAGTCTCAGAATCCCTAAAACACCTGCCAAAACTTCCCTAAAAGATCCGTCGATTTCAAAGAGGTCCATCGACTCCATCCCACCACAAATTTGCAGCAGTGACAGCAAAGAGTCTACAGTGTCACATGACTCGCATGAAATGAAAGTTCAATTTCAGGTAAAAGCTGAAGCCCCACACAGATCCCAAACCACGATGATTAATCAACAAAGATATTTATCTCCTTTTTCAAAAGATAGTTCTATTTATGATCCAATTAGAATAGACTTCTATTCCATAAAATATGTTATCTCAATTCTGTATACGCAATTATCAACGTTTCATTGAGAATATCTTGCTTACCAACATCGGCCAACAACGATAAAGGGAAACAAGTAGGGTTCATTTCATTGACAATTATACTGCTTAGTGCATTGTTTCCAGATAACTTTAAGAGAATTTTCAGGGTTCGAAAAGGAAGTAACAATCAAACAATGGTGGAGGGAATGGAACTCAATGCAAAACCGGGGCACATGAAAATGAGCTGTTAAAGCAATACCCTCGAATTACGGAGAAAAGAAGATAATTCCATTAGCTAGTTGTTAGCTCACTATAGACAAATTTATACTCCCCCATTGATATCTCAACCCACTCACATCTCCAATTATTGTATTCAAACTTGTCTTTACTGCTTAAATAATGGATATTTCACAAAAAAAGGTGCTACTCTTTGCCTGAAATCCCAGGAACCCATTCCAATATCCTTAAAAAATCAGCTTGGTCTGTTTTAGTAACTAACACCAGATTACAAGCAACAAGTAGCCAGTTATATTTAAACCAAAATGATATTGGTCTCTTTTTTCCCATCTTTGAGAATTCGTACTTAAAACGTACAAAAGACAATCAGAATCGAGCTACATGAATCTGAATAGCAAGCCATCTGATTGCACAAACACATGATAACATTTCTAGCAAAAAAGAAAAAGTTGAACAAATTTGAATTCAGTATATTCTCACTTTCTAAATTCTTGTATGTGTAGTTCAAACATACATAAAGAATCAGCTTTTCTTTATAATGCGTATAACAAAAAGGAACATGAGCCATGTACCTTCTTCAACCTAAGCTTACATCTAATGCTAACAACATCACTCAATAACAACATCAACAACATAACAACAGCACTATAAACATCCAAAGAAGCCTTTCTTTTTAATTGAAATACACAGAAGAAGCTGCAAATAACTTACTTCTTGCCGTAGCTGGATAATCCGCTGGACAGATTGTGTTGCAGGCTTAAGCTTTGCTCGTGGTGCACGAAATTGCTAAAAGACCCAAATGAAAACCTCGATTATTGCTAAGGAACAACTAGACTGGCTCCGAAGCTTGAATAGGCAATGTTCCACCGGTTGAGCAGCCCAAAATATCATGTCGAAAGGACTTTGTAGTAAACATTCCCCGAACGGATTGGTTTTTCTTGGATTGAAGCACACCATTCTTATCGACATTATGATCTAGAGACTCTGTACTACTTCGCTCTCTCCCGCTTCCTACTCTGAGACTATAAGTTCTAAGTCTCGCAAGAACACATTCGACCACTTCATTATTCTTTCCTCCAACATCAGACTCTGAATCATCCTTCTCTTCCAGGAGTTCTTTCAAATTGCTTCTACCAATAATACCTCTTCTTAATCCTAGATCAGACTGCACTCTCCTGGAATGTCCCATTGGTGAAGCAACATGAACATCCATACGCTCATCATTTTCCACATTTCCTCCTCTTTCTCGACGTCTTGTCCTAGAAATCAAGTTGGCATTATTTCTAACTTCAACAGCCGGACCAACAATGTCATTTACCATCATACATGGATTACTAACCGAAAATCCATTCCACGCATGAATTGGAACCAATTTACTCAAAACTGTAAGACCCTCAACCACATCTCTCATTGATGGTCTTCTTTCTCTACATGACCTTACACATTTTGAAGCAATTAAAACCAATTGCTTCCTCACAAAAGGGTCTTTTGGGGGCACAATTCTAGGATCATAGATGTTAATCAACTTCCCTTTTCTAAGAAGTGGAATTGCCCAATCCACAATGGAAGGTGGTGAATGCCCAACATCAATTGCTTTCCTACCACTAATGATTTCCAATAAAAGAATTCCAAAACTAAATACATCTGTTTTAGTACTTAAATTATCAGGAGTTAAATAACCAGGATCAAGATAACCAATTGTACCTGCAGGAGGAGTAGATCTAAGCCGAAAGTCATCGACATGACACCGCAGAGCTAGACCAAAATCACCAAGACGAGCACCAAAATGTCTATCAATCAAAATGTTTGCTGATTTAATATCTCTATGAATTACAGGAGGATGCAATGTATGAAGTGTATCAATGGCTTTAGCTGTTTGAAGAGCAAGTCTAATTCTCCGAGACCAATTCGGTACTGGGCGAGCATTAGAATGAAGTACTTCATAAAGGGTTCCATTACTCATGAACTCAACAACTAGTAAACGGTCTATAGAATCATCAGTAGTAAAACCAAGTAAATTAACAAGACGCGGACTTTGGATCTTCGAAAGAATATCAATTTCGTTATCAACTTCATTTTTACTATCCGAATTGTTATTAGATGTCAAGATAAGAGATGAAGAAGAACGAGATGGTTTTTTAACAGCAACTAAACGACCATTGCGAAGAACAGCTTTGTAAACACAACCATGACTACCCTTACCCAGTATTTTCTGTTCAGAGAAATTGTTGGTTGCTAGTTGGAGGTCTTTGTACTGGAATTCTTCGTACTTGATGGGTTTTTCTAGTTTTGATTCTTCTTCTTCTTTTTTCTTGGTGGGTTTGTTTTTTGTGGTGGAATTCGAAGTTGAGATTGCTGATTCAGCATTACAAGAAAGGTATCCCATGAAGAGTTGACAGTTGAGAAAGAAAGGGGTATCAAAACATGAGGTTTTTTAATAGTTCGACTGAGAAATGTATACGATTGTTGAATGACTGAATTTTCTGTTAGTTAATTTGGTTGTTGTTTTGGTGGAAGGATGATATGACTTTGAGAAGAAGAAGAAGAAGATAAGAGAAGAAACGGGGTTATATCGTTAGGTGGGGAAGCGTTACCTACCTGCCTATTTTATTAAATGGAAGTCAAGAAAAGTACAGAGAGATTGAGAGATTGAGAAAACAGTTGTTAAACTGTGGAGTGTGGATGGACAAAGAAAAGAATCTACTTATACGGGTTCTTTTGACAATATGGATGGGTATCAATACTAAAACCAAACCCGATGGATCATCAAAAAGGAGCTGTACAGTATTTGATTATGGCTACTGCTGACACTGAAATTAGTAAATTGACTAGGTGACTTAATGGTTACTTAAGGAGGAGTGAGGACTAGGGCCACTGAAATTAGTAATTATGGTAATGGTTACATGATTCATTCACCTTGTTTTTCACAAAACTAGGGTCAAGGACTCGAGTGTTGTTGCAAATGCACTTGGCTTTAGTTTGATCCAAATTTCATCGCATTTGGGATCCGACATGAAATAGCAACATTACCTGCATTAGGGAATGTTTATTTGTTTTTGTTTATTTTATGGGCAAGGGAATGTTTATTTGTTTATTTGCTCAAGTAATCTAGCTCCAGCCAAGCCACGACTACCAACAATTACCGGCAGTTTAAAGGTGGTTATGCTTCATTTGTTGTGGGCAGCTCTGTAATTTGGATTTTAAAATGGGGTGTTGGAATTCTTTCAAAGCTGGAGATTGAGCAGTCGAATGTGTAGAATCCTCTTTGTGAACACCAAGATCACGTCTCACAATCAATATTCACAGTACTAATAAATCATAGTTACAATAATAAATGCATAGTAGAGTAACTAGACTGGGACGATAAGATATGATCACACCCATATCTTCGTTAGGAATAGAGGAGCTACAGGGACAAACAAACATAATCAAAGTGCAAGAATGTAAAGAACATGATGATTTACGTGGTTCAGTACGGAGAGGTTTTTACTATGAGCTTAAGATAATTACAAAGTTTTAGTCGGATGACTTTAACTGAGCAGATTACTAGGTTGTTACTCACTCTTAATATTTACTTTCTCTCCTAGACTACTTCTTCTTTTTTAAAATTGCTAACCCTTTTTTCCTTGGGTGGAGTTGAGTATTTATAGGATCTTCGTGTGGGTCCCTCGTAACATTTGGTATCCGCTTTCTTGTTTTGAGTATCCTTTACCGTTGGCGTACGTCGTGATTTCCCGATGATGCCTCAGCGGTCTCATCTAGCCTCATCGGGTCATCTCTAATTCAACCTTTCATATTCTGCCACGTAGAGACTAACCGAAGATGCCCCAGCGGTCTCACCCAACCTCATCGGGTCACTTTTGAAAAAGTGGGGGTACAACAACCTCACCCAATAATTCTCTTAGCAATCTGTATGGACTAACTCCAATATACTTTTAAGAGAATCAACTAGACAGTCAGACTCAATCTTAATAAAAAGTATATCAAAGAGTTATATCTCAATTTCTCGATTCAATACTTACTCAAGCAAATAGAAATCTGCGAGTCTAATTGAATACAAGAGAAATTAACTTGAACGGTACCAAAGACCAATGTTCAAGTATCAATCAATTTCAATCAACAACCAAAGGTCGGATTTCCAAATTGATTGATTCAACGCACAACCTGTGATATTTTAATTATATAATAAAATATAATGCGCAAAAGAAATAACACAAACACCATAAGTTTTGTTAACGAGGAAACCACAAATGCAGAAAAACCCCGGACCTAGTCCTGATTGAAAACACACTGTATTAAGCCGCTACAGACACCAGCCTACTACAAACTAACTTCGGTCTGGACTGTAGTTGAACCCCAATAAATCTCACACTGATCCAAGGTACAGTTGCGCTCCTTACGTCTCTGATCCCAGCAGTATACTACGCACTTGATTCCCTTAGCTGATCTCACCCACAACTAAGAGTTGCTACGACCCAAAGTCGAAGACTTTAATAAACAAATTTGTATCACACAGAAAAGTCTACAGGAATAGATAAATCTGTCTCCAACAGAAATACCTACAAGTTTTGTTCCGTCTTTTGATAAATCAAGGTGAACATGAACCAATCGATAACCCGGACTTATATTCCTGAAGAACAGCCTAGAATTATAAATCACCTCACAATAATCTTAATCGACTAGCGAAACAAGATATTGCGGAATCACAAATGATGAGACGAAGATGTTTGTGACTACTTTTCTATCTTGCCGAACGGAGAAATTAATCTCAAGCCAATCTTACGATTGTACTCAAATACGATAGAAACAGCAAGATCAGATCACGCAACTACAGAGAAAATAGTTGGGTCTGGCTTCACAATCCCAATGAAGTCTTCAAGTCGTTAACCTATAGGGTCTCGGTATAAACCTAAGGTTAAAGGAGAATCGACTCTAGCTTATACAACTAGTATCACACATGAGGTGTGGGGATTAGGTTTCCCAGTTGCTAGAGTTCTCCTTTATATAGTCTCCAAATCAGGGTTTGCAATCTAAGTTACCTTGGTAACAAAGCATTCAATATTCACCGTTAGATGAAAACCTGATTAGATTCAAGCTAATATCTTTCAACCGTTAGATCGAACTTTGCTTGTTATACACAAATGAAATATACGTCATTTAGGTTTGTGTAACCGTACCTAAACGTGTACAAGTCGTTGGTTCAACAGTAGTTAACCAAATGGTTAGCCATATGAGCACTTTCATATCAATCTTATTTATCTTCACCTTAACTAGTTAAAATGACTCAAAAAAACTAGTTAGAGAGTTGTTCAATTGCTTAGATCTCATAGAAGTATACAAGACACAATCGAAGCAAAATCGTTTTTGATTCACTCGAATCGATTCATGAAATTTATAGCCACGGTTTGAAAATATGCATTCCTTAGTTTATATATATTTAAGTTCACGAATAAACCAATTTTAGAAAGTAACACACTTAAGTACGCGTACGGGTATGCGTACTTAAGTAACCGGATTTGAGTTTGTTTTGGTTTCCAAACTCAGCAGAAATTCACGGACGTGAACTTTCCTCCAGTATGCGTACGGGTATGCATACTTAGGTAACTGGATTGAGTTGGTTTTGATTTCCAAACTCAGCAGAAATTCACGGACGCGAACTTCCGCCAGTATGCGTACGGGTACGCATACTTACCCAGTCTCCATCAACCATTTAGTACACACACAAGTATGCATACATTTGGTTCCTGGTTTAGGACTTATACACTAATGCACGAACACATTATATGCTTATATCCAAGGATGGTTACATGTTCTAAACTCTCATTTCAATCATTGAAACATTCTTAGAGGATGTTAAATAGAGGTTACTCACACACTATTTTTCATCAAAGCAATTTTCAAAATATTGAAATTACCAACATGACTTTCGTCACTTGTAAAGATGAACTTGGCCAAAGCGAAAGCTTACCAACACATATTTCGAGAAAAAGATAAGCGAGATAAACTCGGCTCGAAATAGCAAATGTGTATAATCGAAGTCTATATAGCAATACGACTTTTGTCTAAAGATAGGAGATAGAATAGATAGACTTTTTGAGTGATAGATAAGTTCAAGTCCCCACATACCTTTTAGTCGATGAAGTTCCACCAGTTCCTTGAGTAGTTCTTCGTATTTGTATGATGAACGCCGTGGAGTCTAGAGCTAAACTACACTTTCTATCCTAGTCCAAAACTTAGCTATAAGTAGACTAGAAATCAAGACTTATAGTTTTGGAAGCTAAACTTGACAACAAGCTTGAGATAGCAACGCTTGCGAGTTTGACCGAGCAATGCTCTAACAATCTCCCCCTTTGTCAATTTTAGTGACAAAACTATGAATACATTTGGAATACAAAAAATAAACTTTGCAGCTTCTCTTCCACATGCATGATCTCCTTGGTTATTCAACATTACTTGAAATCTTCGTCACTTCCAAGTACTCCAATGATTCCAAAGGTTGTAGGTTCAGCATCATCGTTGTTGAAAATCCGTAGCCATAACAATGAGAAAACAAAAGCTCTCGATCATTGTTACACAGTGTCATAGTATTATTACACAACATCAAAGTTCAATTGTATCACAACTTCGACAACAATACTATGGTGATATGTATCACTCCCCCTTAGTCAATACTCCATCTCACATGGAAACCACTCCCCCTTACATAATGATCCGAAAACCATATGTATTTGTAGTGTGAACTACACATTAATTCTCCCCTTTTTTGTCAATAAAATTGGCAAAGGTACAAAAACTAGTGGGATCCTAATGAAATTTCCATAGAGATATTTCATGACCAAAAGAAAATACATATCAACTTTTTAGATGCAATCATATAGCCGAAACTAAATGCATTCATCAAGGAGTTTATAAAGATACAAGATAACCCCTACAATATTCCACAGCCGCACTCCCCACAAAGATTTGGCAATAAAGCACAAGTTCAAATAAGAACTCTCCCCGATATAATGTCATTCCCGAAAGAACAACAAGAGCGACCTTACTTTCACAAGAAAAGAAGGATTTCTTTGGACAACAACAAATCATATAAGAATATGAATTTGTATCCAAAATACTCAATTGAATTAACCACAAGAGAACCATGATTAATTCAACCGGAATACTCAACTAAATTAACCACAAGAGAACCCATGATTAATCTAATTGGAAAATGCTCAACATAAGAAACTTACGGAGCCGCACAGTATATACATAAAAAATATGGATCAGGGAAGATCAATACTGCGGAAAAAACAAAGATTCATTCAATCTTTCATCACTATTTGCACAATGACATATAATAGACTTAATCTTTGTAAACAAAAGCTCATCCTTTCTTCCATCAATGTTTGCATAATGGCATAAAAGGCTTAACTTTTGTTTTTGTCAAGAGTTTATTCATTCTTTTATCAATACTTGCATATCGACGTACGAAAGACTTAACTTTTAACAACGTATGGGATAATCATAGTTCACGGACGCAAACACACATATCCCATAAAAAATTACAATATATAAAACCATAAAAATTAATACTGCAAAAAATCATCTTCCAAACAAACTTTAGAATTTAAACAAATAAATCTAAAAACATTGAAGATGAAAATCGTTGGACATAGCTATGTGTACTCACATTAATGTCTATTCCAAACTCTAGTTATTCTTCTTAAAAACACAAGAATAAAATTCTCATAAGAAGTTTTCTTAGACATTGAGACCTCTGAAAAATTCTTTATCGTCCCCGAACTCCTTGTCGTCAACAGCCATGGGAACATATGGTTCGTGAATAAATGAGTCAATTCCAACAAACCTTCTAGGATGAAGATGTCGAACCAGGTCCTTCTGAATTTCGAGAGTTCTCATAACACAAGACTTTATTTGTTGAATCTACTTTCTTGTCTCCTTCAACTCTTCAAGAACATCGGAAAACTTCTGAGAATTTGAAGGAACAACTCTTGGCTTCCTCACATTCCTTCTTTTTCTTTTCAAAGTTAGAGGTAACGGAGATCTTTGTTTTTCCTTCGTGATTGATGGCTTAACAATCATATTAACATCTTTTCCATCAGAAGACATGATGCTTGGAGTATCCATATCCGTACGGGTTTGTGATAGGAAATCACAACTTGAGTCTCAACAAGCAGTCTTAAGATAAAAAGAGTTTTAGGGAAGGAAAAAGGAATGTAGGGTTACGGAACCTTTATACACTTCAAAGGATTCACGTACGCACAACTCTTACCCTATAAAAGGCAGAATTGTCAATTTTAACCCTTTTTTATTGATTAAACAGGAAAGTCCTTTCCAATATCAATTAGATATGAAAAGCGACATGAATTCCAGACTTTACAATGCTCTTAGAGCAAAAACAAAAGAAAGATAAAAACAACTAAAGAGTTTTCTTTTCTTAAAGCCTGAGGTGTGCAAAATCTTATCTCTTTTGATCAGGCACATGAGACAAGATGCACCAAACAACACAATCAAGTTGTGCTGCGGTAAACAACAATCTGTCCACCATGACCTCTTTGGACGGAATTCATTGAACCCTGTCTATCAAAATGTTTAGACCATACTCTTTTCTATAGTGGTCTTGACAAATCCTTGGAAACTAACTTCTTTGACGAAGATAAAATCTTACATACCTCTACGGGTTTTTGAACAAGTTTGAGCTTGTTTGCCAATCGATTTGCTCTTCGTTGAAGTTTGTTGGCATGCCTCAGTTTGTGTTTATACTTGAAACACTTTGACAGTTCATAGCCCTTAAGCGAACAATATAAGCATGTCAACTTGGAATATGATTCAGGTACCCGAGATGCGCAAGCTGCTAGACACATAGTGGAGCCTAAAAAATTAGACAGAGAGGTTCCAACGGAAAGGTCAATTTTTTCTTCCAGATTGGTTGAGTTTTCTTCTAAAAGAATATCAAGATTGATGTATGTATTGCTACAATTATCGAAATCAATATTTTCACAAAGAAGTGCAACACTTGACTTTTCGTCTTGATTAGAATCATAGTTGTCAGACATTTCATCAAGAGTTGCAGCAAGACCTTTGTTTCCAGTGTATTTCTTTCGATTTGGACACTCATTTGCAAAATGACCAAAACCTTTACACTTAAAGCACTGCGGCATATCCTCGTCATCACCCTCATCAGTATTCCTGTTTTTAGGAGGAATGCGATTGTGAGGTATAACTGACGATCTGGGTTTGTCTCTGGAGAACCGTTTACTTCTCTTCAATAGAAGATCTCTAAGATGTCTTGTGATCAACGAGACTGACTTGTCAAGATATTCATCTGATGAATCATCCTCAGAAAGATCATCCTTAGAGACGCAAGCACTTTTACTTTTATCAAGTAATTTAGTGTTCTTTAGTGCTGTAAAGACAACATACTTTCCGGTTTTGGATGTGTGCTCATGATCAAAGATCTTTAGCTTCCCAACCAACGTATTTCTGGAGAGAGCATCAAGGTTATTTCCTTCAACGATGGCATGCTTCTTAGAATAGTATCTATATGACATCGATCTGAGAATTTTCATCACAATGTCCTTTTCAGGAATAGTCTTACCCAATGCAAAGGATGCATTAACAATTTCAGACACTTTGTGATTAAACTCATCAAATGAATCTTCATCTGCCATACGAATATTTTCCCAATCGGAATTTAGGTTTTGAAGCATGGCTTCCTTTTCACTGGTATTCCCTTCAAATACGGTTTCTAAGATATCCCAAGCATCTTTAAAATGAGTGCACCTAGTCACATGGTGCTGAAGATCTGGGGTAATGGCATTCAAAACCGTTGGAATTTTGCTTTGCAACAAGTATCTCAGCAGCGTCATATGCATCAATATCTTTAAGTACGGTTGCATCTCCTACTGCCACAACGGGAGCATCATAGCCATTAACTACATAAACCCATGATTGAAAATCACGCGCTTGAAGAAAGGCACGCATAGCAATTTTCCACCACAAGTAATTTGAGCCATCGAAGACTGGTGGTACATTTATAGAGATAACACTTCTGTCCATAGAGTCAGATCACTACAAACATAGACTAATAAGGTCTATAAACGTGTTTGCCTGCTCTGATACCAATTGAAAAAGTGGGGGTACAACAACCTCACCCAATAATTCGCTAAGCAATCTGTATGGAAAAACTCCAATATACTTTTAAGAGAATCAACTAGACAGTCAGACTCAATCTTAATAAAAAGTATATCAAAGAGTTATATCTCAATTTCTCAATTCAATACTTACTCAAGCAAATAGAAATCTGCGAGTCTAATTGAATACAAGAGAAATTAACTTGAATGGTACCAAAGACCAATGTTCAAGTATCAATCAATTTCAATCAACAACCAAAGGTCGGATTTCCCAATTGATTGATTCAATGCACAACCTGTGATATTTCAATTATATAACAAAATATAATGCGGAAAAAGAAATAACACAGACACCAGAAGTTTTGTTAATGAGGAAACCGCAAATGCAGAAAAACCCTGGGACCTAGTCCAGATTAAACACACACTGTATTAAGCCGCTACAGACAATAGCCTACTATAAACTAACTTCGGTCTGGACTGTAGTTGAACCCCAATCAATATCACACTGATCTAAGGTATAGTTGTGCTCCTTACATCTCTGATCCCAGCAGGATACTACGCACTTGATTCCCTTAGCTGATCTCACCCACAACTAAGAGTTGCTACGACCCAAAGTCGAAGACTTTAATAAACAAATTTGTATCACACAGAAAAGTCTACAGGAATAGATAAATCTATCCCCCACATAAATACATACAAGTTTTGTTCCGTCTTTTGATAAATCAGGGTGAACAGGAACCAATCGATAACCCGGACTTATATTCCCGAAGAATAGCTTATAATTATCAATCACCTCACAATAATCTTAATCGACTAGCGAAACAAGATATTGCGGAATCACAAACGATGAGACGAAGATGTTTGTGACTACTTTTCAATCTTGCCTATCGGAGAAATTAATCTCAAGCCAATCTTACGATTGTACTCAAATACGATAGAAACAACAAGATCAGATCACGCAACTACAGAAAAAATAGTTGGGTCTGGCTTCACAATCCCAATGAAGACTTCAAGTCGTTAACCTACAGGGTCTCGGTATAAACCTAAAGTTAAAGGAGAATCGACTCTAGCTTATACAATTAGTATCACACAGGAGGTGTGGGGATTAGGTTTCCCAGTTGCTAGAGTTCTCCTTTATATAGTCTCAAAATCAGGGTTTGCAATCTAAGTTACCTTGGTAACAAAGCATTCAATATTCACCGTTAGATGAAAACCTGATTAGATTCAAGATAATATCTTTCAACCGTTAGATCGAACTTAGCTTGTTATACACAAATGAAATATACGTCATTTAGGTTTGTGTAACCGTACCTAAACATGTACAAGTCGTTGGTTCAACAGTAGTTAACCAAATGGTTAGCCATATGAGCACTTTCATATCAACCTTACTCATCTTCACCTTAACTAGTTCAAATGACTCAAAAGAACTAGTTAGAGAGTTGTACAATTGCTTAGATCTCATAGAAGTATACAAGACACAATACAAGCAAAATCGGTTTTGATTCACTCGAATCGATTCATGAACTTTATAGCCACGGTTTGCAAATATGCATTCCTTAGTTTATATTAATTTAAGTTCACAAATAAACCAATTTTAGAAAGTAACACACTTAAGTATGCGTACGGGTATGCGTACTTAAGTAACCGTTTTGAGTTTGTTTTGGTTTCCAAACTCAGCAGAAATTCACGGATGTGAACTTTCCGCCAGTATGCGTATGGATACGCATACTTTGGTAACCGGATTGAGTTGGTTTTTATTCCCAAACTCAGCAAAAATTCACGTACCCGGTTTCCATCAACCATTTAGTACACACACTAGTATGCATACATTTGGTTCCCGGTTTTGGACTTATACACTAATGCGCGTACACATTATATGCTTATATCCAAGGATGGTTACATGTTCTAAACTCTCATTTAAATCATTGAAACATTCTTAGAGGATGTTAAATAGAGGTTACTCACACACTATTTTTCATCAAAGAAATTTTCAAGACTTTTGTCACTTGTAAAGATGAACTTGGCCAAAGCGAAAGCTTACCAACACATATTTCGAGAAAAAGATAAGCGAGATAAACTCGGCTCGAAATAGCAAATGTGTATAATCGAAGTCTATATAGCAATACCACTTTTGTCTCAAGATAGGAGATAGAGTAGATAGACTTTTTGAGTGATAGATAAGTTCAATTCCCCACATACCTTTTAGTCAATGAAGTTCCACCAGTTCCTTTAGTAGTTCTTCGTATTTGTATGATGAACGCCGTAGAGTCTAGAGCTAAACTACACTTTCTATCCTAGTCCGAGACTTAGCTATAAGTATACTAGAAATCAAGACTTATAGTTTTGGCAACTAAACTTGATAACAAGCTTGAGATAGCAACGCTTGCGAGTTCGACCGAGCAATGCTCTAACAACCTTTGTCCTATTCATTTATGTTCTTCCACGTGTTTCCTTTTTCGTCACATTTAGTGCTGGTAGTTGGATTATCCCACGCCTAGACAACTGTTAGGCCGGTTCCTATGGGGGGTGGCTAACCCACCCATTTGCCATGCCAGCTGGCCTAGCAAACTCGACGCGCCACTTTGGGAAACCTGATAAGCGATCAAGTCTCTACCGTTCGGTTGATTTTGAATCTCCAACGGATTTTTCTCCACCGCTATAAAAATTTGACATTCCAAACACAAAAATTACCCCAAATTTTTTACATAATTTTTTTTATCTTTTCTTTCTGTGGCAAAATTTGAATCCCAACTTGACTTGGCTACCCAACTAGATTTTTCCGGAGTAGTGCTTGAAGCCGTCGTTAGTAAGATATGTGATGGTTACAAAGAAATAGGTAAAAACCAAAGAAGTCTACAAGTTTTGAATATCAACCAAATCAAACTTCCAACTAAGAAAAGACAAAGTAAAATTCAAGGCAAGGAAAATTTGAAGGAAAGGAAGAAGATAAACAAAGGTGTTAGAGCATTGCTCGGTTGAACCCACCAAGCGTTGGTATGTCAAGTTTGGTTGTCATATTTTAGTGAATCAAAACTCATTTAAAGAGTCGCTTGATTATATGCTAGAGTCAATTTCGTATAGGTTAGATAGAAAGTTACTAGGATATGAGACTTACAAGTATTACGTGAAGACTTTGAAGAATGTGAAGAAGTAAAGAACTACAACGACGACATCATCCTTCCTCTTGAGGTTAGTAATATTTGACTTGAACTGTTTCATTCCTAACGTATATTTCAAGTCGTGCATATTGAAAACATAACTGTGAAGCTGTGAATGATTATACTCTAGTTAGACATAGTATTAAGGAATTACAATACGAAGTATAACGTCTATCTTTTGAACTTCGTATATAAGACATCGACATAATCGTATGAATGCTATTGTGATTATGTATGGATATGGGTGAAGATTTCATCATAGGAAACAATGTTTTACATTCGTTTAAAGGAAGAACAATTTATAAACATATTTTGTGAATCGAAAGGGAAATCGCTAGGCTTATTGGTATTGTTATTATTGCAAATCTTTGGATTACCAATATGTGTGTTTAGTATAACCGCTCATAACTTGTTTATGTATCTTGGTAAAACTTTTCACAATGCCTGACTTTTGTATTGGTATGACTTTTATTAGTGAAACCGATCTTAAGTAATCACCTGAGATTGTATGATCGATATATTGTAATTGGTATGACCAACTCTAGACATTGGGGAACCGATCTTAGTAAGAGGTGCAACTGATCACAAGTATGTGGAATCGATCCTTGTAAGAGGTACAACAAGTCTTAGGAATTGGTAACCGATCCTATGACTTGTGCAACCGATCACAAGTAAAATACCAAAAATATGTGGTAACCGATCCTAGTACCTAGTCAACCAATTTTTGGAAAGCTAGTGTGACCAATCCTAGTACCCACATGGAGGTAGAACCGAAGCTTTGTGTTTTGGTAGAACCGTGAAACCCATTAATGGTGATTTGATAGGATAATCAATCACATAGTTCTTGGAAGTCAGATGAACCAATTCTAAACTCGTTTGGAAGTGTGGCAAATCGGTTCCAAGATTGTAAATATGAAAAAGGATTTACAAAGTAAAGATGTCGACATACTTTGAACATGTGCAGTAATTCTTATCTTTTATTGTTCAAAGATATTCCTTAATAACTAAAGGAGAATCCCGGATCAAAATAAATTGAGAATCTTTTAATTAAGGTTTTTAGTTTTATATGCTTTTAATTTCTAGCAATTAAATGCATATCTTTAGAAAATAAAAATTGGTAATGTGCATTTACTAATTGGAGATTTTCTACTGAGATTTCGGTCAATATTTGGACAGTGCATTTCCAGGAATTATGAAAACTGTATTTGGACTTTATTGCATATCTTTGAGAATATTCGGTTTTGGAAATTCCTTGGTGTCCAAACTTCCTTGGCCTATAAATATTAAAGTTTGCATTTCGAGCAAACTAATCCTCAGAGCCAACAAAACTACCTAGTTGTGTTGTTACTGGTGGAGCCATCTATTCGGAGAGGAAAGTACCCTAATTAGGCGAAATCTCTTACGACCGCTCGTTTTAAAGACTTCTTTGGGATTGAGAAATCCTACGAGTACCGTTAGTGGGAAACTAGATAATTGCAGTTTATTATTAGTTTTCGATTGATTTGATTGACTAACGGTTGTTGAAATTTGATTGCACCTAGTTTATTTATGCTTGAGAATCTTCTCTTCTGATATAAGATTCACTCAAACTAGATCGAAGTGTCGACAGGGATCTTTAGAACTATTTTGAGATCTAAAGACGTCTTGTGATAATCCATCGTTAACAGACTCCGTTCTGTGTGTGATTGATCACAAGAGATTCAAGTTGTTTGTGTGCAGGTGTTTATTGAAGATCTAAGAAGATTTCTTATTTGAGTTTATAATCTTTGGTGTGCACAAAACTTGATCGGCTGAAGGAATCCAACTATAATCGGTTTATCTTTGTGATAAGCTTGATTGATTAGTTGAGTAGATCGGCATCAATACATTTCTTTGTGATTAAGAGTATTTATTGCATAGTCTAAACAATTACTTTGGTAGTTGTTGAAGAGATTGATATAAGAACCCGACAAAGGAGTTTATTGGGATAAATGGAAGAGCCTTTTGTCAAAATCATATCACTTTGTTTGAAAAGAGTTGTTACCGAACAGATTTGTTGTTCCTTTACTGTTTGGAATACGAACCAAAGGAATTGTTCCAAGTGCGTGACTTATTACAAGTTGGAGGCGCAGGGATACTGAGGGAACTAGGTGAACTATAGGTTTAGTTTCTTGGTCTCAACTATACGAAGTTGGTTTAGATTTTGTATAACGGCTTAATTATGAGATTATTTAATTCTGGACAAGGTCCCGGGGTTTTTATGCATTTGTGGTTTCCTCG
>JAJJMB010017781.1:3125979-3209127 GCA_023531105.1 Papaver atlanticum | reverse complement strand
GTCCGAATCTATTATCAAGTAATCATACTTCGTTGTTGTATTGTCTCGATCTTGTATCCATAGTCAATCACACAAGTTATCTTGTTTTCATATTGTCTCGATCTCGTATCCATAGATGATCACACGAAGTGTGAACCAATTAGTTGTTTTATCTCGACTCAGTCCATAGACAATCACTTTCGGAGAAAGGACTTATAGGTGGAAAAGTTTTAGATTGAGGTATATTTGGGTACCCTCGTCTTTTCAAAAGGAGACTCCGTTCATGAGCGCATTGATTGGAAGTTTGGTGAAATAAAGAAGATAAACAAGATGAAGAACATTGTCCCAAATTTTTATTTTTAAAGTCTTTATTGTAAGTTATGTCTAGTTCTTATTATATCTAGATTAATGAAAGAGGCACTAATGTAAATTATCTAGATTAATGAAAGAGGCACTAGTTTATATTAATATCTTAAAATTAAATTTTGATAATAACTTTAAATCTTGAATACATCTAAATGCATCATACAAATGAAAGATGCATCATGCAAATGCTATTCTAAATGCATCATATTTGGGCAACACCCTCAAGATAAGGTAACAACTATCAAAATGAAAATCTTTTCCCACTCTGTTGCGCCATTCAACCCGAAACATTTGCTCCACATCAAATTCGTTTTGACCATTTACTCGGTTTCGACTGCCTTCAATAAGCGCAGCAACAAACAAGATCACATCCTTGCTGATTACTCCAAAGCGATGACACAAAGAATTTGCATTTCGATTATTGAGGTTCAATGTTTCTACTTGAAATCTCTGAAATATGTCTTGCCATAAAGTATCTCGTTGTTGGTGTGCACCATTGACTATATCTTCTGTAACAAGAACATAATTCCTGCAAATGGATTCATCTTCAGCTAAGCTAAATTTACGAGGTCGAACTGACATATTGGATTTGTGGAGTGAAAGAATGAAGATTGAAGTTATGGTGTGAGTTGAAATGATATTGGATATTGTATTTATTTGGTGATGAATTGGTGACCGTTGGATGAGAAGCACTGGACGGTCGAGTTTACACCGCTGGCGGTTCAGTTTCGACCGGTCGATTTGTATTACACCGAGCGGTCGAGACTAGACCACTCGGTAGTGACTCGACCTGACCTGGCAAAGTGGCAATTGCATCCACTATGGAGTTGGGACTGCCAGTTAGCCAGCTCCATAGTGGGTGCAAAAATGGCAAACTATAAAGTTTGCCATGCCTATAGGAACCGTCCTAAGTGCAGTCGTCTTTTCAATGTCAGTTGGACTAAATCTGACACGTTCATTTTGAATTCATCTCGAGATATGTGAAAGCAGAATTGGGGATGCTAATGTATAACGCGTGTGCATCCTTTCTGATATTTCCCGATTCTTGAGCGTCCACGTGTTCCTTTTGTTTGACACACGTAAGGTGATAATTTGGTATTTACACCTTTAACAGGCGGACCAAAGCGTCACATATAAGTAAACCAAATTGTTAGACCATATCCATGTTTATAAATTAAGATTATATTTATTAACAAAATTTATTCTTTAATTAACGCCTTATCTATTAAGAACGGCAACGTAAATACTAGTATTTTGTTACTCCGCTTTATTTATCAGGCTAGTGTGGGGTCTATGACTTTTATGGGCCTATCACTAGAAGATAAAATATGATATTTTGAAGTAAACTCAAAAACCCCTTAGCCAATTATTTTCGTTAATGGTTAATTTTTCTTTGTCGATTAGGTGATGTTTAATCTTGTTAACCTAAAAATCAACTAATGTAAGTTATCACCCAAAAAATTTTTTTGAAAAAACACCAACCCAGAATCGATGGATGTTCATGCACCCGTAGACCGAAACTAGGTTGACGTTTTTTAATTCACGAAGATCGCCGAGAATATGTGTATATAATCGGGGTATGTGGATGTACGTATAGACCGATTGTCTCATACTTTCATAAATAAAATATCCATTCATAGTTTTGGGAAATCAACGTATTATATAGTTTAGGAAATTAGCGCATCACATAGGATAATTTAGTATGCGTATTCTTGAATCTCACAAATCAATACATCGTCAATGAACCGCCGAGAACGTTTGACCAACACACAAAATTCTTTCGTGTAATGGACTTCCTTTCCCCATGTCGTATTTTCCACGTGCCATTAAATCGTTCCAGTTGAAAATAAATGAATTACACGTTATAGTGCATACATTAAATGATGACATATGTATGAAAATGTCGGATTACTTACTTTTGTACTAAGACGGGCTTGTGGATGATGGTCGTTCAGTATTTTTCTAACTTCAATGAACTCTCGAATTGCACTTTTGGTGTATGCGAATAAAAACGCTAAGTCTATTCGTCTACGGTTCTTGGGATTCCCGGTGCGAATTTTCAATCTTTATAACGATCCGGTAATGAGTGGTTTGTTAAAATGAGAACTTTTAAAGAGTAAATCGGCAAAGCAGTTATAGGTTCGGCTAGGAAAATAGAAATACAGGTAGCCGAACATCCTCTTTAATGGAGTTTCAGACTAGGTTCGACTTGGAAAACTCAAGAACATCTAGTCGAATTTCCATTTTGTGTTTAACAGAGTAATGGTATGATCGATATTTGTAATTGGTGTGACCGATCCTAGTAATTGGTGTGACCGATCAAATAGTATTGTTTAATCGATCCTTGTAATTGGTAACCGGTCCTGGTAATTGGTGTAACCGATCTTGGTAACTGGTGTGACCAATCACAAGCAATACCATGGAATATGGTAACTGGTCCTGGTAACTGATGTAACCGGTCCTGGTAACTTATGTGACCGATCACAAGTATTTCCATATTGAGGTACAACCGATCCTAGTGATTGGTAGAACCGATTGAACCCATGTATGTGATTTGATATTTGATCAATCACATAGTTATCTTAGAATACAGGTCAACCAAATCTAAACTTGTTTGAAAGTGTGGTGTAACCGACTCCAAGAATGTAAATCCATGTAAATATGAATAAGGATTTACAGAGAAAAGATGTCAACATACTTTGAACACGTACAGTAACTCTTATCATTTATTTTTCAAAGATATTCTTTAGTACTCAAGGAGATCTTGTGCCGAAATAAATTGAGAATCTTTTAATTAAGGTTTTTGGTTTTATATGCTTTAATTACTAGCAATTAAATGCATATCTCTAGAGAATAAAATTAGTAATGTGCATTTACTAATTAGAGATTTTCTATTGAGAGATTTCGGAGATTTTGGACAAGCATTTATTGGAATTAGGAAAACCGATTTGGCATTCATTGCATATCTTGAGAATATTTTTGGTTTTGGAAATTCCTTGGTGTCCAAACATCCTTGGTCTATAAATACCTAAGTTTGCATTTCTAGCAAACTATCCTAAGAGCCAGGAAAACTTCATTCTTGTTGTTTCTGGTGGAGCCGTCTAGCTGGAGAGGAAAGTATCCTAATTAGGTGAAATCTCTTACGACCGCTCGTTTAAAGACTTTTGTGGGATCAAGAAGCTCTACGAGTATCGTTGGTGGGAAACTAGATAATTGCAGGGTTATTAGTTTTCAATTGATTTGATTGACTAACGGTTGTTGAAACCTTGATTTCACCTAGTTTGTTTATTCTTAAGAATCTTCTCTTCTGATATAAGATTCACTCAAACTAGATTGAAGTATCGACGGGATCTTTAGAATTGTTTGTAGATCTAAAGACATCTTGTGATAATCCATTGTTAACATACTCCGTTCTGTGTGTGATTGATCACAAGAGATTCAAGTGGTGTTGTGCAGGTTATTATTGAATATTAAAGATGATTTGAAGATGAAGAAGATTTCTTATTAGTTCTCATATCTTTGTGTGTGCACAAACCTTGATCGGCTGGGATCCAACTAGAATCGGATTTATTCGATTGATTAGTTGCGTGAGATCGGCATCACTTTATAATTTCTTTTTGAGATCTACATTGATTGATTGCGAATCTAAACTTAACTACTTTTGTAGTTATTGGATAGATTGATCTAACCAGGCAAAGGAGTTTATTAGATTAAACGTAAGAGCCTTTGCGTATGACTTGAGATATCTTTATCTTGAAAGAATCAATAGAGTTGTTACCAAACAGATTTGTTGTTCCTTTACTGTTTGGAATACGATCCAAAGGAATTGTACCAGTGCGTGTAGTCATCGAAGTCGGAAGCGTAGGGATATTGAGGAAACTAAGTGAACTAGGGGTAGTTGCTTGGTCTCAACTATACGAAGTTGGTGTAGATTTTGTATAACGGCTTAATTCTGAGAGTATTCAATTCTGGACTAGGTCCCGGGGTTTTTCTGCACTTGCAGTTTTCCTCGTTAACAAAATCTTGCTGTGTCTTTTACTTTTCTATTTCCGTAATTATAATTGTTTATTATAATTAAAAGTAAAATACACAAACGTTAACTCCGATATACTTGATAGTGATCCTATAGAGTTTGGTTAAGTCCGAACCTATTATCAAGTATCACACTTTGGTAGTCGTATTGTCTCGATCTCATATCCATAGACAATCACACAAAGTGTGAATACCGATTTGTTGTATTGTTTCGACTCTGTCCATAGATGATCACTTTCGGTAAGAGGACTTATAGGTTGTAAGCAAAAAGATTGTGATGTATTTGGGTACCCTCGTCTTTTCAAGAGTTTTTCCATAAAATTCCTAGCCGAACTTCTCTCTGCAACTTCAATTTTTATGATTACTACTCAATTTATCAATCAAAAATGTATAAAGAAGACATGTGTTAGTCGGGAAGTACCTTCTAATATACAAATTTCTAAAACCTAGATTTAAAACGATTATGAAAATGGAAGAGAGATAATAGAAGAAGAGAAGTTTAAAATGAAATAGGTTAGAAAAGAATTGTGTTTTTATGTTTATGAATTAGAGTTTTAATTATGTTATTAAGTTTAGTTTATTAGTCTTAAATTAGGTGTAGATTGATTTAAGTCATACATAACTAGGTAATTTACTATAATTAGGACACCCCTTCGCTCATCACAATGGATGGTCTAAATGGATAAGGGTCCCTGCAAAAAAAAAAATGGTGCCAAAAAAAATCATTCTTTTAGTTTTACCGACAATTCAACGAAAGAAAATAGGGTTGTCAATGGGATGTCGAAATCCGATAGATGTTTCTGATAATCCGGGATCCGATAGGATTTTTTCCGACATATATAATGGTTATTGGATGTTGGAATCAGAAAGTTACTGAAACTTTTTTGGCTTATCATAACGTTACGATAATATTCGATACCGATAGTATGTATAGGCATTAATTCGTTATAGCTTTATAATCGTTCATAATATCTCCTTCTTCTCTTATTCTTCAACAAAAACTAAGAAAAAAAGAAAAAACTTACCTATTCTCTTCTGAATCTTCTCCTTCTTCCGATTTTTCTTATTGTTTCTTTAATTCGTCTTAGTCAGAGTATCCGTGTCTCCTCATCTCTTCTCTCTATCACTTATAAATTAGTGAATCAGATATAGAAAACTAGGGTTTCTAACTTTCTGTAGTTCTGTTCAATTTAAGGTTTATGAATCCAATTCTGGAAACTAGGTGCTAATGGTGGTTTTTTGACAAGGGAAAAATTTGTTAATTCGTGTCAAAACCAGTGTCAGTTACACATGGTCTATGCTTGTTGGCTTTATCAATAGTCATAGGAGTCATGTACTAATCATATGCTTGTGCTAGGGCTTCACCCAGCTGAACTCTCAGTATATATATATATATATATATATATAAAATATTTAGCGTCTTCGCAATGAAAGTAACACCCAAGTACCATTATTAGCCAAACATTGTGCCAACCCAGTACCAACACCAGGTCTCGTGCAACATTAAGAAGCTTTAGGCATGTCGCAACTTCAAAATATCCCTTGGGGCAAGCCCGTGCCCATGCTAAACATGGTCGCAACTAGCACTTTGACAACTGTTGCCAGTACCTTGGCTAGTGTCGCGACCAACACTTTGGCCAATGCTACCGTTAGCACCTCGGTCAAGGTCATGACCATCGCTTTGGCCAGTGCTGCTACCATCACTTAGGCAAGTGTCACTGCCAGCACTTCGGCAAGTGTTGCTGCCACCACCTCGACCAGTGTCGTGGGTAGCACTTTGGCCAGTGTTGCTGCCAGCGCCAGGACTTGGTCGTGGTCGTTGTAGCCAGCACCACCCATGGTCATTTCTGTAACACCCTGTGTTTTTGGCATGCGTCATCTCAAGTTTCCGTCACGTAAGAGGTACATTCGCCTAGTGCCAATATTGCGCCAAGTATGGGGCTTTGTGAAGGTATATTTACTAAATTCCAATAGCGCGCCAAAATGGCACATTATGTTAGGCATATTGGCCAAGGGACAATATTGCACCATTGATGGTGCATCACGTGAATTATATTGGCCAAAGGCCAATATGGCACTAAATGGTGCATCTGGCCAGTTGGGAGGATCGCCTTGAGAAAAGTAGCGCTAATTTAGCACATTACACAGATCATTGGCTTATGGCCAATATCGCATCACAATGATGTATCAGGACAGAGCAGGCTAGCCGAGATAATGATAGCTGTAAATATTGGATATTGGCCTAGAGACAATATCGTACAACAATTGTGCAATATGCCAGAGTGAGCTGGCCGAGTGAATATTGCACAATATTGAAGTTGGCCTATGGGCCAGGACGGAAACACAACAATTATTCCCGGTTAATCAGAAGTACATGGTGACAACCATGAATAGTGAAGCAAGCACCTCAAAAATGTGACTTGGTGAATGTAAAAGTGGTCCCCCATTTTAAGCTGTAAGAATGTCCTTAAGACATATATAAGGAGGATAGTTGGTTGAAGGTGCTTCGTAGCTTAGCCGGAAGAGCATAAACGATGCTTATGCCTCATTTATAGTTGCGTAGCCATGCCAATGGGGCATATGATACGAAGGCATCACTATGCCATGCCACGGACTAAATATGCGCAACGTTTGTGCATTTTTGACGGAACGGACTATAAGGGCTAGGCCATCATTGCTTGGACACGGCCTTGCAACACAAGTTGGCTTAAGTTGATGTCCCTTCGTGGATGAACTATGGTCTGTGCTTGATCCCTTTAGAATAGGAATGGGTACGTAGGCAGCCGCAATGACTTGCAGCATTGCCGGTCCAGCACGTTATTGCTCATATCATCTAATTGCGAGATGATTGCGACATATTAACCTCTCATATCATCTGTCTCGGTATTACGATGCAAGAGTAGATTGTGGCCAAACTTGATAAGGCAAGTTGCTTTCCATTCCTTGGATGCTCATACTTTCTATCAAGGCTTTAACGTAGGAATGCACCAATGACGCATTGGGCATGGCCAGGGAAGTAAGCAATATTGGTATGCAAGTAGCGGAGTTTGCATAAGCCTAAGAAAGGTACAGTATAAGCCTGATTGATGCACACTTGGCACGAGCAACACAGGTGCATGCTTTCAGTAATGCCTAAGCTAAATAAGGGAGCTAGAAACAGGCTCCAATGGATTATGCGCAAATTCAAGGCATGCTCTATGCCTAGAAAGGACTTAAAGGCCAATGATGTGCATGATGCATCGGCCATAACCTTCAAGGCTTTATACCATTGTTCTGTGGTAAGTTGGAACGGTGTGGAAGATAAGTTTAGTTGCATCATGCTCCATGAGCATACTTGCAATGGAAAATGAACGTGCATTTGCCTCGTTTTAAGGCCTGGTTAGTAGCATCAGAGTAGCGCATCGAGGAGTTATGGCATGTGCGCAACTGGTGTGCTAGCCATAATTTTTGGGTCCGTCACAGTTGCTACCAGCGCCACCATGGTCGTGGCTGGCGCCAGTCTTGGCCATGAACGTTGCTGCCAGCGCCACCATGATAGTTGCTGCCAACACCAGCACTTTTCCATGGCCGTGGTACCTTGCCAGCATACTTGGCCATCTACAACACCTTTCAGTTCTAGCAGTACATGCATTTTTTTTACCATGCCAAGACATTTCACAGCTATGCCAACGCGTGCTGCGGCCCTACTCATGCGTACTGAGTCGTATAAAGACTCAATATCACTACAAGAAGGCTTGGTCAGCTTGTTGAGAGCTGAACACCCACTCAAAGCGCATCATGACTATAGCGTAGTCAATAGAAGAAGTAGTCCTCCACTAATTCCTATGAGAAAAAACATGTTACATGAGAGATTCTTTATAGGGTATTGGTATGTTGGTTTACATCAACACGCAGCGTGGTAGCATCCCATGATGAGAAAGTAATAAGTAGTGGTGACGGTTTAGAGCAGTTGAAGAGATGAGGAGTAATGATCAAGAATTTTCCAGAAACTTTCCCAGCATAGTAAGCATGACTTTAACATTACCTCTACGATCTCCATCTCTCCATCCCTTCACTACCTCCACTACTTACGAGGAAACAATGTGTGTCCCTTACAACTATAAATAGATTTCATTGTCCATCCAATCAGAACATAACAAGCTTACCATTCTAAAGCTCTGATTCTTCATAGTTCAACAACCTTACACACAAAATTCATCACCACTGATTTCCTCAACTTTCTCTGCTTTTCCTCCCCTAAGATCAACTTATCGCCTCTCCTTATAACCGAAGCAAAACGTGAACGGCCATTTTCTTGCTTTGGCTTGTTTTGTATGATTTTAATCCCCGAACCTAAAGAAAGTACTGCGACGTTACATTGTTTACCCTAGAACCAAATTTTAGGTACAAACACTAGGGTTTCTTTTAGAATCTATCTTTGGGTTCAATTTTGATTTTGAAACTCAATTTTCAATTTAGGGTTTCTAAAATTAGGATTTTCAGGATTGATTTGTGAAATTAATCATGTTGCAAATTCAAAGAGCATCCAATCATGTTGGTACCTCAATTTTAAATAATCCATCAAGTTCATTGGCCTTACACTTACAAGAATTAGAAGCAAGTGTTCAAGGTTCAGAAATTAACTCAACATCTGTGAATCGTCCAAGAAAAGAAGGAGAAGAAGAGAAAGATCCACTTGAAGCTAAAGCAAATAAGAAATTACGTACAAAAAGGTCAGATGTGTGGAATGAATTTGAAAGAATTGTTACTACAAATATTGAAGCAGGTGGGAAAAAGGTATCATCATTTATAAGTGAATGCAAACATTATAACAAGAAAATTGAAGCAGCAAGTACACAAGGAACCAACAGCTTGAGATCCCATCTAAATACCTGCAAAAATAAGCCTAAGAAGTAGCATGGACAAAGAAAGATAACTGCTGTCAAAATAGGTAACACACAAACTAAGTTAGCTAATTGAAAATATAATTCCGATGCTACTAGATCTCTTGTTGTAAGATGATTGTTAAGCATGATTATCCAATCAATATGGTTGAGCATTCTTATTTTAGAGAGTTTATCAGGTCCCTAATCCTTCTACCAAGTGTTACAGTAGGAATACAACTAGGGATGACATTATGAAACTATATGTTGAGTTCAAACTTCAATTACAAAAACAACTTGATTCAATGACATCTAAAATATAGTTTAGCGACTGATATATGGATTTGTAAACATACAAAAGATGGTAATTGTTGTGTAACAATGCATTACATAAATAATGAATGAAAATTGATTAAGAAAATACTAGCATACATTTTAGTTCCATCACCACATACTGGAGAAGTTCTTGCAGATTTTGTGAGAGCAGTAGCTCTAGATTGGAATATAGATAGTAAGTTTTTTGCTTTAACTACTGACAATGCTAGAGCCAATGATGTTATGATGGCAAATCTGAAGACTTGGTTTGGTAGCAGGGATTGTCTAGTTTTTGAGGGGGAATTGTTTCAAATGAGGTGTAAAAATCATATATTGCATTTACTTGTATTATGTGGGATGAAAGTAGCTCTTGCACTTATAGAAAGTATTAGAGATTGTGTGAAATATGTCAAGTCAAGTCAAGCTTGAAAAGAGAGGTTCGCAAATGCTTTGGTACAAATTAAGCTCCCGACAAGGTCTATCAGTTTAGATGTGGACACCAGATGGAACTCCACCTTTAAGATGCTTAAGGATGCAATTGAATTAAGACAAGAATTTGTCAGGTTAGATGATTTGGATTCTGATTTCAACATACTAACAATTTTAGAGGAGTGGCAACAAGGAATATATTTATGAGTGTTTGGAAGTGTTTGATATTATTTCAATTAAATTTGTAGGGATTAAGTATTCAACAACAAATGTGTATTACAATAAGGTCTATGCAATCAATAAAAGCATTAAGCAATGCGAATCTAGTTCTCATGTGTATATCAGTGGGATTGAAGATGAGGTCAAAGTTTGATAGTTATTAGAAAGAGTCTAACCTGTTGACGAGCATTGGAGTGGTTATAGATCCTAGGTATAAGACTAGATGGATTGAGTTTGTTTGTAAGAAATTATATGGTTTGTATAACTATTTTACTCATTATATCAAATTTCAAATAGCACCTAATACACTTTTCTCTTCATATGAATGTGAAAGTAACTCTACAACTCTATATTATTTTGGGAATTCAGCTAGTGGAATAGGTTCTGCTGGAACTGAGAATACTAGAACAATTAGAAGTCACTATGAGTATAATGATTTTATGATGGAAAACAGTGAGATTGAGGTTTAGAAGTCAGAGTTGGATAAATACTTAGAAGAACCACTTATCAATAAAGGCACACCCAAAGAGGAATTTCTCTTTGATATATTGAGTTGGTGGAAGAATCATACTCCAAGTACCCAACTCTTGCAAAGATTGCAAAAGATGTGTCGCCTATTCCAATGACAAGTGTAGCATCAAAATCCATGTTTAGTGTTAGTGGCAAGGTTCTTACAACACACAGAAGTTCATTAGCTCCAGAATCTGTTCAAGCATCGCTTTGCTATAAATGATTGGCTGCCATATCTCAATGACAATGCTAGTAATTGTTCTTAGTAACTTTTCTATCCTTCCCTTTCATATTTCTTGCACACTTATTTCACTTTCTTTGAAGTGCAGATGTACAAATACTTTGAAGTTTGAATGTGTAAGGAGTAAGAAAGGAGGAATGCATGCTGCAAGCTGCTTACAAGTTACAATATACACATTTCAGGAATCAGGATCTTACTTTTTCTGAATTTCTTTATGTTTTCTTTTGTAAGAACATGTAACTAAGCAATTTGGAACATTTGTATGTGTTTACTTTGTGTTTGGCGTGGGTTTTGAACTGAAAACTATCTTTATGATTTCTTTCAGATAACGGTAATTATCAGAAAATTATCCGATATCCGATAACTTTTGCTTAACGCGATCCGAATTGATCTTCAGATTTTAGGCGGAAGTACAGTCTGAGCCCGGTTGACGTCTTCAAAGGAAAGGGAAAAAAAAAATGTTTCTCATAATATTGGTGCCCACAACGATGATTAGTGCGCTACCAAAGAAGTTTTACTTAACATCCTATCTATCCCTGGTTCTTCTGTTTCTGTCGTTGCTCTAATACCAAATTCCAAGCAGACCATTCTCGCGCGAGAAGAACACCAGAGAGAGTTTAAACCAAAGAATCTAAACTATCTAACAATGGCGAACGCTGAAGTAGATGTTGTAGATTATGAAGACGATGATATGGAAGATGCAGTTGAAGTCGATGCACCCAAAATCAGATCAGCCATTACCGATTCCTCATCTGCTCCATTAAAGACCAAAGGACGAGGTTTTCGTGAAGCAATGACAACTGAAGCTGAACGCAATACTCGCTTCGCTTCTAAGGATTTTGATTCACTCGCTTCTGACGGTGGTGGTCCTGCTGCTCAACGATGTTTGTTCCATCTCTCTCTCGTTTCTTCGATTTTAAAATTAGGGTTTCGAAATTTACAGTCATTTTATTTGTTTATTTTTAATTTTCCTGTTAGATGTTTACAGACAGGCCTTATCTTCCACTAGACCACTAGTATCATGATGCTTGAAGCTAAAGATAGCTTGAGGATTAGGGTTTTAGATAATGGATGGTGGGTAAGTGGGGTTTAGGTAGGTTAACTTCAGCATTATTAGCCTTAAGACAAGGGAACGGACCTGGCTATGCTGTGTTCATCTAGTTAGATTTTGCTCAATTACAATGATTTTGTTTCTTGATGTTGGTGGGTGTTAGATGATTTTAACTCTGAATTTGATAACCTAGGGTTATTATTTGGGTCCTCTGTAATTTACACTTTTATTTGATGTTTTGTATGTCTAAAGCTATCGAGGGTTGGATTGTTCTGGTTACTGGAATTCATGAAGAAGCTCAAGAGGATGATCTACATACTGCATTTGGTGAGTTTGGGGAAGTGAAGAATATGCATCTGAATCTTGACCGCAGGACTGGGTTTGTAAAGGTAAGCTCATTTCGATTTCATTCATGTATACAATTTTTGTTAGTAACAGGAAGCAGATCTTGTTACAATGCCGCTGATGTTATCCTAAACTCCACAAATTTCTCTGGCATGGTTGTTTAAGTTTTCTAAGTGAACGACGTAGATTAGTATAAGATAGTTGGGTTTGGTACTTTATATTGTGTATCATTAAACGGTGCAGATAAAAAAGCCTACAAGTTGATAGAAAAGAGAAATATCTTTCGCCTATTCTTCTTTTTTTGAGAGCTCTGTTTTGACCTTCTGCCTTCTGAAGTAGATAACCAAACTTATAAAGGGTTCCGTTTAAGTTTGTTGTTACTCGAGTCTCGACAAGCATTGGCTCCAAACAGTGTTCCTTGCAAAGAGGTCTTGTTGTGTCAGACCCTTATAATGACTTTGTTAAGCTTTCACTTTGTAGTTATTGATGAAGATCTGCTGTAGGCAAATTCTTGTCATTCCTGATTGTAAATGTGAATCCTCTTTGGTACTCAGGGATATGCATTGATGGAATTTGAGCAGTTTGATGAAGCTCAAGCTGCTATATCTGCAATGAATGGTGCGGAACTTCTAACACAGATCATCTCAGTTGACTGGGCCTTCAGCAGTGGACCATTCAAACAAAGGAACATCAGAAGGAGGTTTGTTACTTCTACGAAATACTCTTTGTATTTTGTTTTGTTTCTCTGAAGCAATTTAGTTTTGATTCGTTGAATCTCTTACTTGTTGCTCTTGGGAAGGAGAACCTGTCTAGATTCTTGCTATCTTCAGTTAAATTGTTTTCAAGAGTCAAGAAATTGTTTCAACTCTTAGTTTCTTACAACTTCCATTTCTTTCTTTTCTTTGATCAGCATCTTAAATTCTTACCTAATATCATTTGTATGAAAATTCGTAATTAGGAAATCCATTTCTACATTATTGGAGGTGATTTTTATAACAATCTTCTGACACATTTAATATTAGATGCTTACCTATTAAAATGCTTGTTCTACTTCATTTTTCATTTTGGAGTTGTCATCATAGTTTGTAACACATTGGTTATTCACATTTGCAGATCCCCGCGTGGGCATCGCTCGAGGAGTCCTAGGAGGCGCTTTTGATTTCGTTGGCATTCGGGTGGTTGTGTGTTGTCCTGAAGGATTTTCAATGCTATTTGGCGACAATGAATTATATCTGGTTGTGCCTATCTGCTAATTTTAGGATTGACCTGACTTTTTCTTTTGCGTTGTGTCTGTCAATCTCACTTTATTGATGTGAACACAGAATTAACATATGAGAAAATCTAGCTACTCTTGGTTTAAAGATTTTGTATATTTTTGCGCGAGAACTAGTGAAGTTTGGTGCCGTTGCACCTCTTGAATTAGTGGTGAAAAAAGTTCATGGTGTTGAGTCAGTTCTTGTCAAGTGGCATGTATCTTCTTGCATCTTGGCTCAAAACCAGGTATGCGTGCTGAATTTTGAACACAATCTTGCGTTGATCTAGTTCATGAACACCGTTACCGGTGTCACTGAAGGTCACTGAAGTTATTAGTCATGTCTAGTGATTGGTCAGAGGATGTGGCAGTGTAGCTTGCTAATAAAAAGTTTCCAGAATCTGCTTTAATGTCCATGCCCTGAAAATGTGCTATAACAGAAGTCATTACTCCGTATTGATAGTTGGATTTGGAACATGAAATTGATAAGAACATTCAAAATGAAGGATACATGTTTATGAATCATTGTTCAATCTAGTGATTGGTCAGAGGATATCGTGTGGTCTACTGATATGAGCGAGAAACGCATGTAATTCTGCAGTAGAGGTCCCTCCTTCCGACACAGCCTGGCGCACAGCAGCACCTAGTTCCTCTGCTCGCTTCCTCATGTTCTTTCCTTCCTCCGACGCCATCAACTTCCTTATTGGGCTTTCAATCGTAGTCGATGAGGTTACCTCGCTTCTATGTGCCCACTCTCTGACAACAACGCCAATCTTTAACACCTCCGTCACCAACAAGGCATTACTAGGCTGGTCTGAGTGCATGGGCCAAGTTGCAATGGGCACACCCATGCTTATACTTTCGATGCAAGAATTCCAGCCGCAATGGCTCAAGAATCCTCCGGTGGATGGGTGTGCTAGGATCCCAAGCTGAGGCGCCCAGTCTCGTACAATCATCCCAACTCCTTTCACCCTCTCTTCATAACCTTCTGGCAGTTCAATTCTCCTAAGTTGATCCTTATTAGAGTAAATGTCACCACGATCGGCATCCCTCAACACCCAAACAAATCTCTGCTCACATTTTTCAAGTCCAAACGCAATTTCTTCAATTTGTTTATCAGACACAGATGTCATCGTCCCAAAAGAGACATAGAGAACTGAACTGTTAGGTTGTGCATCTAACCACTCCAAGCATTTGTGACGGTAGGATTCCCCTCCCATAGAATTGGAGTGGAATGCCACCGGATTCAGTGGTCCAAAAGCCCATTGTTTCTTGTTCTCCTCAAGAAATGGTTCCTGACCTAATATATGGATGAACTTGCCTTCAATAGGACGGCACGTATTATAGATTTTACCAGCATCAAATTGAGATTGTTCCTTCTGCTGAAGGATAAATTTTAGAAAGCCATCTGGTACAATATCTTGGCTCGATTGATGGATCGATTTGATCGAAGAAATGTTTAGACTCTCAATATAAGGATTTGAGGGTTTCCCAAGGCTCTCCCATTGGTAAAAGAGTGTAAAAATTGCTGAGCAACTATTGAAACAATAAGATTCTCCATTAGGAATGGAAGAAGCTTCTTCGGCAGCGAAATTCATGAGAGAGTCGTGAACAACGGCAACCCGGTTAGCAGTGAGTGAGAGAGAGTGTAGAAGTCGGGCAAGGGGTTCACGGAGATTAATTGTAGCTTCAAACGTGGGTAGGAGATGGATTGGCCACTTGTTGGATGCATCTGGATCAGCAGGAGGTGTGGGAAAAGATGGGAGTGGAAAGTCATGGAAATGAACGTTGGAGATGGTGGAAAGGTCCCAACCATGGAGACGATTCTTCGCTTGACGGTTGTGCGTGGCTGAACCTACTATATGAACTGGTATTCCGCGCTCTGATATGAGACGAGAAAGGTGTATTAGCTGGTTCAGATGACCCTGCGCTGGTAGAGGAACCAATACAACCTCCACTGCCGCCTTATGTGGTTCCTGCTCTTTTAGATGGTGATCGATATCCATTGGGTTACAGAGTTTGATCTTGAAAGTGTTGCCTGAATCTGAGTTTTTAGGTGTTTGTCATTTTCATCTTCATTCAGTTTATTCTTATCAGGATAAGTTCTTGTGCTCATTGTTACGACTACGTACCAAGAATCCCTGAAGACGACAAAAGAAATTATTGTGATTGGACTAGTTTTGGACCTGGTTACATCTCCATCCCATAAATCCATGACAACAGATATGTGGTTCTAGAATTTGGGTACGTAAGGTGTTGGTTATCTACTTGTATACGATTCTACCTCGTTTTAAAGTCTTCTTCTTTAATTAATAAATTTGAAAACCATCATTTAAAGCCACAACCTGCTCATGAGATTGGTTGGTGGATTTCAAAATTGCACTTTATTGCGTAATCGATACTTACTCAGTGATAGGGCTAGCTTAAAAGTAGTTGGACTTGTCAAGCACACCCAAATGGAACTGTCATAATTCAAACTCTAACTAGAAAGAGAAAAGAGGGAGATGAAGGATGGATGGCCGTTGATGAAAACACCTCTTTCTCAGTGAAAAACAAAAGTTAGTCGATTGATTTGCTAATATTAGACGGGCACCAAAAAGGTTAAGTAAACGCACATTTTTTTGAGACCGCAGATATTCACAGGGCCGCGATCTTGTTGACAGGGCCAACTTTCACACAGGCCGAAAATTGAAGACTATGAATTATAATTGATAAGCACACGCCATCTTCTCAGGGACAAAAAGGAACTACCACCGGATCTGCAACAAAGACGGGATAGTTGAGCTTCTCCATGGGCGTGGATGGTTGATTTAATTAGTTATCCACCACCATCTATCTATTTGTCAATGACTTCCAACTAATTAAATTAATAAGTAATAAGTTACTAATATATAAAAGATTGATTCACTGTTTTTCAAATCCCTTTTTATCTTTACTCTATTGTTTCGTTTAAATGAAAGTGAAAAGAGATTAGAGATACTGTTTCCTTGACTGATAATGGTGGTTGCCATTACTGCTACAACTTCATCACATCAAACCCCTAGACAAGAAGCATCAGCTATGGTAGATAGAAGAAAACCTATTAATTGCAGCAAGAGCTACGAACCACACCTCTTCAACATTCAAGACCAAACACCTTCTCATTCAAAAAATTTGTTTACTTTAACAAGGAGCTTATCAGTTTCATTTAAAGGGGTAACGTTTTCTTTACCAATTAGTAAACTAAATCAACTCCACAACCAAATAATTTATTGAGCAATGAAAGGAAATATAAACCAGGGAGAAGAAAATCTACAACTAACCGATGACAGATAAAGTTAGTGGAGAAATAGATGGAAGGTAAATGCCTTAACTAGAAATATGGAATTTATTATTGAAGAAGAAGATTTTGGATAGTTGCGGCGGAGAACGGTGGTGGAACGGAGTATTGCTTTTTCAAAATGAACCGCTTTTTGGTTCTTTCACGTTTACTATAGTCAATCAAATCTGGCCCTGTATCTAACTTTTTGTGGCCCTGTATTCAGCTGCGGTCTTTTTTGAAGGGGGGACTAATGTCATAATGATAAAGGCAACAACATAAAGGCAAATGGTCTCCAGTACAAAGTTGAACATGTGATTCTCTTAGTGGAGGCTGTACTTACTCTATAATAACTAGTCGAAACTCGGAGGTAGTACGTTTAGTAGGTCTGTAGGTGACTAGGTGGTATAATAAGCCCAAAACAATTGAAGAATAATTTCCAAATAAAAGCTCATAGTCTCAGACTAGTCAGTGAGTGCCACAGATGAGAGAGACTAGACATTATTCATACCGTGACATGTATGAAAAAGTATCGAAATAGAGAATAAATTAAGACATGATATTAATTTTTAAGACGAATTCATGAATTATTAATGATCTTATTGATATTTTCTACTCCCATTTTCATTACAAAATACTGTTATTATATCGGCGGTAATTTTGTCCTCTTGTTTGTACAGTTGTCATTATTTTTTGTTCAACAATCTTCCTTTGCTGGAGATCGTTCTTTCTTCGTTCAGATATTCTTCGTTGGATGGTTTGGGCGAGTTCGGTTCTTTGTTGGATGTCTTCGTTCCTTCTGTCATTATTGCTTCGTTAATTTCTATATTCCGTAACTAGAACTTCACATTTCTCATTTTCCGAGAAGTTTTGATGTACCATTTTGTCAATTGATTTGACTTATTAAGCTATTAATAAATGCTTTATCTTGGTCTTTGGTAATAGTATGTTTGTTAATCACGTTCCTACACGTGGTGAAGATATTTTCTATATCAACATTTTACCTTTTCTCTTTTCGCTCGTTTGGAATAGAGTGAAAGAGAATTAACTCTTCAGTTATTACAACCGCCGCGTCTCCGGAATTCTCGCCATTCTTTCTTCCATGCGCTATTAAACTCTTCTTTTGACTGGCACGTGTCGATTTTAACTTCTCCTTTTACCTTTAACCACTTCGGCCGGTTGGTCTCTCTGTATACATATATATATATATATATATATATATATATCTTAGAAAGAGAAAGTTTTACCCTTCTTCTTCCATTCTTTCTTTCGATTTTCTCTTTCTTATCATCTGAATCCTCTCGCCATAACCCTTTCAACTTTACTATCTGAAATTCAATGGCTCCTAAGAAGAATCCTTCGTTATCATCATGTAAGAGCTTCGAAGATTTCCAAAAAGAGTTGGCAGTAAAAGGTTTTACTCTTTCTCCTGCTCCTGGGTCTGAGAAGAACATGAAACTACATTATGGGTGGATCTCCACTGAGTCTTGGTCTTCTTCAAGAGTTATTATTTCATTGGGGCAGTTGAAAGCTGGTCTGCCGATTCCTTTGTATGATCCTTCTAATCCCCTCTTCTACGAAGCTCTCACCAAGGTTCATCGTGGGGTTTTTCAATTGACTGGAAATTCTATTCGTATTCTGAACGAGTTTGTACTTCGCTCGAAAGGTACTGGTCTTTCTCAAGTTCCGAAGTTTGCCAAACCCTACGACTCTACGAAGTATACTGTTGAGTCCTTTACTGAAAATTACTCTGTTCATGACTCGAAGAAGCGAAAGTATCAGGAGTGGGCAATTCGCTTCAATCGAATTATTTTGGAAGATTGTGATCGAATGTTGCTTCAAGATGTTGATCCCAACAGTTACGCGAAGAATGATCATCTCCGCCTCTCTAATGACGAAGATTGGATGATGTATCCTCTCATACTGGAATGTCCTTGGGTTTGGGGTATAGATGCTAATGGTAATGTTTGTACTGGTCAAGATGCTGCTCATCGCTTTGCTGCTTACGAGCCATGGGTGCTCAGATGGCCCGAGATGCCTCTTAGGGTATGTCCCAATTGTTCTTTTCTCACCTTACTTCGATATATTTAATTTTAATTATTCTCTTCGTTGTTCCAATATTCTGCACCTCCTCTTAGTATGCTTAAGTCCTAGAGGAAAGATCAAATTCCCGAGTCTCCCTCTTCGGAACAGGTAATTCAATGATTTATTATGTGCTTTCCTAGCTTTAACTCGTTTCTTAATTTATTTTCCTTCTTCGCAGAATGATTCTGTTGTGCCTCCTATTGCTCCTGTTACTACTTCGTCTAAGCCTTCAAGCTCGATTCGTCCTCGCATGAGACTGAATATAGCCGAAATGGTTAAGATCAAGGAAACAACGAAGTCTTCTACTTCTTCTGCTGATAAAGTTATCTCCCCTCCTTTGAAGCATCGGGCGAATTTGAGCAAGGATTCGTCATCTTCTGGTAAGGATGATCTTCGGAGCGAGATTCCAACCCATCCTATACCGTTAGTCATCAATTTGCCCGATTCTCCATTGCAACCTCTTACTGATGGTCCAAGAGGAAAGAAAAGGAAGACCGTTCCCTCGTCGGTTGAAGGTGATGATCTGTATCAGCTGGATCTCCGTTTTCTGAAGGATGCTTTCGTCTCTGCTCGGGGCAACGAAGCTGTTGATTCTTCTGCCCTTGACTCCCTTGTCTCCTTGTGTTCTGACTCGTTCATTAATAACGATCGAGCTTCTTTGGAAAAAGTATCCCTGTCTCTTAGCATTCAACAACATTCTGTTCTGATGGCTCTGGTAATTATAGTCTCTTTTTGTTGGGTTAATCTTGTTTTACTTCGCTGTTTTTACTATCTTCGTTCGTACTGGGGTTCAACAGTCAGCTTGCCAATCTCGTTGAGGCTCGGGCATCTCGTGACCAATTGAACCTCGCTATAGCTCTCAACCAGGAGTTGGAGAATGAGCTTGCTAGTGAAAGGGAACATACACACAATCTCGAGCAGTTGGATGGCGATCTTCGTGGTAAGTCCCTTGTCCTCATAATTTGTTATTTCGGTCAATCCCTTCTTTCTGTTATACCTATGTTTTGTCCTTCGTTAAATTTGGTATATGAAACATCAATTAGATGCTGACGAGGTAGGCTACGGGGTTGAAGATTTTTAAGCTAAAAATTTGAATTTAGCGGATCAAGTAGACACTTTAGGTATTGAGAGGGAAGCTTTGAAAGAGGAAATTAAAGCCCTTTTTTTTTCAAATGAGTCAATTGATTACTAAATATGGTAGACTTGAGGCACTAAATTTTCGTCTCCACAACGAGAGGATTGATTGGGAGCGAAAGTATAGGATGGCTGAACATCATGTAGGCACTCTTTATGACAAAAATCAGGATTTGAAAATTGAACTTAAACGAACTGAGAGAAGACTTGAGACTTTAAAAGGCTTGTATTCTGCGTCTCAAACTTCACTCGAATACTTGAAAAAGGATAAGGTTAGGATAATTGAGAGAAAAGACAATAATGAGGTCAATCTTTGTAGAGCTTGTAACGAAGTTGAAGACTTGAAAGCTGATAATTGTCGCTTGGAAGGAGAAGTTAAATTTCTTTTTGACTGCTTAGACAGAGTTAAACCCTCTCATGGGAGTAGTTCTAACGAAAATGTAAGACAAAGGGCATCTCGTGGGTATAAAAGACAGGCTTTGGTCATCCGAGATGGGGATTAAAATAAATCTTGCCAGAGCGAACATCAGGCTGACTCATACTCCGAATTATGTTCTAAGCTTGAAGCTGCAAATACTGAGATTGTGAGATTGGATAGTTTGAACGAAGATATCCAACAAACCTTAAATTCTACCCTCACTCACAAGGAAGGTAGTTGTTAAGATAGCTGATGTTCTCATTTTCTTTTACTTCTCGTTGTTTCATCTTTTTACTGTTTTCCTTTGCTTTTGCAGAAACTAAACTTAATTTGCGTAATCAAGTTGCCGGTTTTTCTCATGAGAAGAGTATGCATGTGCAAAAGATCAAGAAGCTTGAAGAGGAGGTTCGACTTGCAAATGAAGATATGAACCAGATGGAGATAGATGCCAAGAAGGTGACGAAGACGGTCAAGCGAAATGCCAATATTTCTAAACAACAATTCGCTGACGAGCTTTGTGACGAACTTAATCTGC
This sequence comes from Papaver atlanticum, assembly GCA_023531105.1. NCBI lineage: Eukaryota > Viridiplantae > Streptophyta > Magnoliopsida > Ranunculales > Papaveraceae > Papaver > Papaver atlanticum. The sequence continues at coordinate 3,188,056 of JAJJMB010017781.1, read as the reverse complement.
CCCGTAAGGTACCCGAGTTCGAGGAATTGTCCGAAGACGAGCCATCCGACGTGGAAGTTCCTGGAGACGAAGATGCTGGTAATGGTGGTGCTGATGACGAAGAAGAGACAGATGATGAAATTCTCCAAGTTGACACCTCGAAATCTTCAACTACTGTGACTCCACCCGAGCAACCTCGAAGTAACGACAAAGTTGTAGATGAAGATGGAGTTCCTCTCAATCCGTAGGTTGTCTACGGCTTACTTTCCTTCTTTGTTCGCTCTTTGTAATGGTTCTTTGTTGTTTTACTTCTTCAACAAAGAACTGGGCGCTCCCAAGCTTGGGGGGAAATTTTGAATCTTTCCTTGTTGGTTTCTTCTTCTTAATGTCCTCTTCGTCGTTATTTCCTGTCTGTTACATAGATTTTCTACTGCGTGCTTGGAATTATCATGTTATAAAATATTGAGGTTGGGTTAGATTTATCATAATTTGACCAGTACAATCTTCCTCCCATGAGATATTGGGGTTTCCTGAGAGTTTTTATGGTTTCTAAACTTCAATGTTCGGCAAAACTATGTTCATCCTTGGAATTGGAAAACATTGAATATAATCCTAGTATATACTTTTTCAATTTCAAGTGATGAGAAATTATACGAGTGTAGATGAATCATGCGAAATAGATGCACCAAAGAATACAAAATTTTAAAGTATATACTTGCATTTATTCTTTTGTGTAGTTCCGAGGTTGATTAATCTTTCTATCTTCGCGTGACATCTTTCTGTCTCAGCTTTGACATTGTCGTTGCCTCTACTTCGCCATGACACTTCGCTGCCTGAATCTTAAGTTTCTTTGTTTCTGAAGTCCTGCCTGCATTGCTAATCATAAAATCCTTTAATGATGGCATTAAAGTTGCTTTCTTTGAGTATGCCCTTGCCTTTGTTTTGTTTCTGGTAATTTTTCGAGGTCTTATTGTGCCTCCTAGTTAAGGTCTTATTGCGCCTCACCCTGTTTTATAGGTCTTATGTTTGCCTCCGGGTTTTCATGGTTTGGCAGCGAGTTCGCTGGCGCCTATTACCCTTGCGAGTAATAGTCCATTGATCTCGCCTTATCTCTCGTTTTGTTGCCTCGTCAGGATTTTATTTCGCAACAATACGACAGACCTGACCATTCCCGTGAATAGCAGCCCCATGATATTGTTGTCTTTATGGTCACGCAACTCCCTAATATAGAGGGTGCCGTCCCTTTATATCCCCCCTGACTTCCCTTTCAAGGAGGTTACCCCTAACATGCATGTTGAGCTCCTCTCATCCAGTTATGCAACAATCAGTTGTTTTTGTGACTTCTTGTCCCTTCGTCGATATGGCTCATGGTTACGAAGTCTCACATTAAGTGAGGTTTCTTTGGGACCGAGTGCATTGTAACCAGGATTTGCCATACGGAAATAGCCGGTAACGCTCCAGACGTCCCAGGCACCCGTAGCTCAACCGAATACGTCGGCGCCCTGGTTATATTTCTGCACCCCTTACCGAAGACCATCGAGGATCCTCTGTGGATAGGTCTTATCATTGCCCCTATTTGATATCTCTAGGATTTTCCCAATATGATGTGCGAAAGGTCTTACGTAGTTGTGCCTCTTGCACTTTGTGCGAACTAGGGTGCACGCCAAAAATTGGGTACCTATCCTCCCTAGGCGGAGGGTTTAAATTTTTGTATTTGGGGGTCTTATGTTGCCTCCTAGAGAGGTCTTACTGGCCTGTTGAAGAGGTCTTATTTTGCCCATAAGGTCTTACCAGCCTGTTGAAGAGGTCTATAGTGCCTCTTGCTTTCGCTAATTATTTTGTTGTCTTTTTTGCCTTTACTTCGGTAATATAATACTTCGCTTGTTTATATTTGCGAGAAAATATTTCATTATATATTTTGATCAAATGTTGGGTACATTTCTTCTCTCTTTATTCATGACAACTTATGGATAATACTTCTTGATATAGACTGGATTCCAAGGATGGTCCATCTTTCGATCTTGCCTTGGTGCTTCGCCGTATATTGTGTTGCCTTCGATATCTGTTCCTTTTCCTTTTCCTTCACAATCAATGAGTTCGTAAGCTCTATTGCCTAACATTGTCTTTATGATGTAAGGTCCTTCCCCTGTAGGTTCTATTTTGCCTCCTGTTCCTTTTTAATAGGGGGAATTTCTCGCAACACCAATTTACCAGGTTCAAAACTTCGCTCCTTCACCCTTTTATTGTACTCTCTTGATAACCTCTGATGATAATTCACCATATGCTGTAGTGCAGTTTCTCGGTTCTCCTCCGCATCATCTAACTTTGTGAAAATCATATCAGAACATATTTTTCTCTCAGGCTTCTCGTTTTGTTGTAGGGATGATGACTTCGGTGGGTAATACTGCTTCCATTCCATATGTTAAGCAGAAGGGTGACATTCCTGTAACATCTCGCCTGGTAGTTCTATATGACCATAATATGTTTGGAATTTGTTCACACCAGCCCTTATGGTACCCATTCAGCTTCTTCTTCAGGACATCAGCTATTGTTTTATTCGCCGCTTCCGCCTGCCCATTACTTTGTGGGTAGAGCGGATTCGACTTTCCTGATTGGATCTTGAATGCATTGAGTAACATTGTCATATTTTCTCCCTCGAATTGTTTTTCATTGTCTAAAACAATCTGGACTGGAACTCCAAATCTGCATATAATGTATTCAAGAATGAAATCATAAACGTCACTATCACGGATGTGTTGCAATGCCTTCGCTTCAACCAACTTCGTAAAGTAATCTGTTGCCACAATCAGATATCTTCGTTGTTTTGATCCGGGTACAAAAGGTCCTACGATATCTATGCCCCACATTGTGAAGGGCCAGACACTTAATATTGAGTTTAGGCTTGTAGCTGGTGCATGTATTCATTTGCCAAACCTTTGACATTCTTCGCATCTTACGGAGATTTTCTTTGCATCTTTATTTATGTGTGTCTAGAAGTATCCCTGCGTCTTGGTATTATGAGCTAATGATCTGGTGCCACTGTGATGACCAGCATCCCCATAATGTACGGCTTTCATTATCTCGATCCCCTCTTTCTGTGATAAGCATCTTAATAGTGGCCCCAGGAAAGATCTTCGATAAAGGACTCCCTATCGTAACTCATAGTTGGTTGCCTTACTCTTGATTTTGTTTGCCTCTAGCCTGTCACGAGGTACTTCTCCTTTTTCCAAATATTTTCATATCGGGGTTCGCTAATCTTCTTCGTTCAGCCTGTTCTCCACTTTGCTTTCTTCTATAATCAAAACATTCAGCTTTTCGGTTTCTTTATCTATGGAGGGTTGTTTCAAGCGATCAATTATGATATGCTTCATTTCGGGGTCCACTATCATTGATGATATGAAAGCTAAGGCGTCTCCATATCTATTATCTCTTCTACATATGTGTCTCCAAATGATGCTTCGTATGTTAGCTGAAGGTTGTTTTACGAGTTGGAAATATTTCTGCATTGTGAGATCGTTTGCATTGTATCTTCCTTGGATTTGACGTACTACTAACTGGGAGTCACTTGTCAATCTTATGTCATCCAACTTTATTTAAATTTCCAATCTCAATGCATGCACCACTGCCTCATATTCTGTTTCGTTATTCGTGGCTGCATATTCTAGTCTAAAGTTGTAAATCATTCTCGCTCCTCCCGGCGAAGTAAACAGGATTCCGATGCCTCTGCCTGAGCTATTTGCTGACCCATCTACAAATATTTCCCATCTCTTAGGGTGATCTTCGGGATCAGTTTCATCTTCGTCTATTTCTATCATTTCTTCTACTCATTCATCTTCTTCCGAAGGAAATTCAGCTATAATGTGGGACTTCGGTGAAGATAACACTTCGTATCTAACTTCAAACGATTTTATTTGTGCATTCCATCTTTCTACTCTTTCTACACTTTTAGAGCTTTTCAAAACCGATTCGATAGGTGTTCGGGTTAAGACTTTGATTTTGTGCGAAGTAAATTCAAAGTTTTTGAGTTGCGTAAACCAGTGCCAATATCAGTTTCTCTATCTTCGAATAATTCCTCTCGGCTGAGTTAAAAGTTTTGCCAATGTAGTATATAGGCTTTTCGACTCTTTCATCTGATCAAAGTGAAAAAGAGGGGGTACAACAACCTCACCCAATATTTCGCTTAGCAATCTGTATGGACTAACTCCAATATAATTTCGAGAGAATCAACTAGACAGTCAGACTCAATCTTAAGAAAAAGTATATCAAAGAGTTATATCTCAATTTCTCGATTCAATCCGCAATCAAGCAAATAGGAATTTGCGAGCTTGATTGAATACAAGAGAAATAACTTGAACGGTACCAAAGACCAATGTTCAAGGATCAATCAATTTCAATCAACAACCAAAGGTTGGATTTACCAATTGATCGATTCAATGCGCAACCTGTGATATTTCAATTATATAACAAAATATAATGCGGAAAAGAAATAACACAGACACCAGAAGTTTTTTTAACGAGGAAACCGCAAATGCAGAAAAACCCCGGGACCTAGTCCAGATTTGAACACCACACTATATTAAGCCGCTACAGACACTAGCCTACTACAAAGCTAACTTCGGTCTGGAATGTAGTTGAACCCTAATCAATCTCACACTGATTCAAGGTACAGTCGTGTTCCTTACGTCTCTGATCCCAGCAAGATACTACGCACTTGATTCCCTTAGCTGATCTCACCCACAACTAAGAGTTTCTACGACCCAAAGTCGAAGACTTGATAAACAAATCTGTATCACACAGAAAAGTCTATTGAATAGATAAATCTGTCTCCCACAGATATACCTACGAGTTTTTGTTCCGTCTTTTGATAAATCAAGGTAAACAGGAACCAATTGATAACCTGGACTTATATTCCCGAAGAACAGCCTAGAATTATCAATCACCTCACAATAATATTAATCGATTAACGAAACAAGATATTGTGGAATCACAAACGATGAGACGAAGGCGTTTGTGACTACTTTTCTATCTTGCCTATCGGAGATATAAATCTCAAGCCAATCTTACGATTGCACTCAATCACAGTAGAAAACAGCAAGATCAGATCACGCAACTACAGAGAAAATAGTTGGGTCTGGCTTCACAATCCCAATGAAGTCTTTAAGTCATTAACCTACAGGGTTTCGTGAAAAACCTAAGGTTAAAGGAGAATCGACTCTAGCTTATAAAACTAGTATCACACAGGAGGTGTGGGGATTAGGTTTCCCAGTTGCTAGAGTTCTCCTTTATATAGATTTCAAATCAGGGTTTGCAATCTAAGTTACCTTGGTAACAAAGCATTCAATATTCACCGTTAGATGAAAACCTGATTAGATTCAAGCTAATATCTTTCAACTGTTAGATCGAACTTAGCTTGTTATACACAAATGAAATGTAACTTCATTTAGGTTTGAGTAACCGTACCTAAACGTGTACACTTTGTTGGTTCAACAATAGTTAACCAATGGTTAGCCATATGAGCACTTTCATATAAACCTTATTCATCTTTACCATAACTAGTTCAAATGAACTAGTTAGAAAGTTTTTCAATTGCTTAGATCTCATAGAAGTATACAAGACACAATTGAAGCAAAATCTATTTTGATTCACTCGAATCAATTCATGAACATTATAGCCACGGTTTGCAAAGATTGCATTCCTTATTATATAAATGTTTTAGTTCATGATCAAACCGATTTTAGAAAGTAACCTACTTAAGTATGCAAACGGGTATGCGTACTTAAGTAACCGGATAGAGTTTGTTTTTCACTTCCAAACTCCAGCAAAAATTCACGGACGTGAAACTTCCGCCAGAATGCGTACGGGTACGCATACTTACCCGGATTTCCAACAACCGCCAGTACGCGTACGGGTATGCATACTTTGGGTTCCCGGTTTTGGAATTTTACACAAATGTGAGAACACATTATGTTTATATCTAAACATGGTTACTTGTTCTAAACTCTCATTTCAATTATTGAAACTTTCTTAGAGGATGTTAAAATAGTCGTTATTCACAAACTATTTTCATCAAAGCGATTTTCAAGTTATTGAAATAATCAACATGACTTTCGTCACGAGTAAAGATGAACTTGGCTAAAGAGAAAGCTTACCAACACATATTTCGAGAAATAGATAAGCGAGAATAGCAAATGTGTATAATTGAAGTCTATATAGCAATACGACTTTTGTCTTAAATAGGAGATAGAGCAGATAAACTTTTGAGTGATAGATAAGTTCAAGTATCCACATACCTTTTGTTGATGAAGTTCCACAAGTTCCCTTGAGTAGTTCTTCGTCATCATTCGATGAACGCCGTGGAGTCTAAAGCTCAACTACACTTACTATCCTAATCTTAGACTTAGCTATAAGAAGACTAGAAATCAAGACTTATAGTTTCCGAAACAAAACTTGACAAACAAGCTTGAGATAGCAACGCTTGCGAGTTGATCGAGCAATGCTCTAACAATCTCCCCCTATGTAAATTTTAGTGACAAAACTATCAATACATATGGAATACAAAATAAATAAACTTTGCAGCTTCTCATCCATTTGCTTCATCTCCTTGGTTCTTCAACATTACTCGAAATCTTCGTCACTTCCAAGTACTCCAATGATTCTAAGGGTGTTCAACTCAGCATCATCGTTGTTGAAGATAGCTATAACAATGAGAAAACAATAGCTCTCAATCATTGTTATACAGTGTCATAGTATTATTACACAGCATCAAATTCAATTGTATCACAACTTCGACAATAATACTATGGTGATATGTATCACTCCTCCTTAGTCAATACTCCATCTCACATGAAAACCACTCCCCCTTATATAATGATCCTAAAACCATATGTATTTGTTGTGTGAACTACACAATAATTCTCCCCTTTTTTGTCAATAAAATTGGCAAAGGTATGAAAATTAGTGGGATCCTAATGAAATTTCCATAGAGATACTTCATGACCAAAAGAAAAGCACATATCAACTTTTTTAGATGCAATCATATAGCCGAAACTAAATGCATTCATCAAGGAGTTTATAAAGATACAAGATAACCCCTATAATATTCCACAGCCGCACTTTCCACAAAGATTTGGCAATTAAGCACAAGTTATATTAAGAACTCTCCCCCATAAAATTTCATTCCCGAAAGAACAACAAGAGCGACCTTTCTTTCACAAGAAAAGAAGGATTTCTTTGGAAACAACACTAAGATACGTAACAGAAATTCAACTACTGAAACAAATGCAGAATTGAAGTAACAATTACTGGAGTTCCAAACTCAATTGCCCAACAGATCGAGATAAGTGAAGGGGAAAGAGTTTAGGAATGACTAATGAACCAAAACAACACCAATAGACTGCCATAAGTGTTGAAATGTAGCAGTATCTAATGGTTTGGTGAGAATATCAGCCAATTGTTGTTCGGAAGGCACAAATTCCATATTTATGATACCATTTTCATTTAGATCTCGAATAAAATGGTACCTTATATCAATGTGCTTAGTTCTTGAGTGCTCAACCGGATTCTCAGTGATTCGAATAGCGCTAGAGTTATCACAAACGATATTCATTATTCCAGTATCAATTCCATAATCTGCAAGCATTTGTTTCATCTAGAGAAGTTGAGTACAACATGAGCCTGCAGCAATATATTCTGCCTCACATGTAGACAGGGATTGTGAAAAAAAATTATTGCTATGCCAAGCCACAAGATTCAATCCTACATAGTAGAAACCCCCTGATGTAATTTTTATGTCTTCCACACATCCTGCCCAATCAGCATCTGAATAGGCAGAAAGATCAGTGTTAGTATCAAAAGTGTAAGATAAACCATACCCGACTATGTGATTGACATATCGTATGATCCTTTTCACAGCTGCAAGATGAGATTCCTTTGGATTTTCCTGAAACCTAGCACATCAACCAACACTAAAAGCAATATCAGGTCTAGTAGCTGTAAGATATAAAAGGCTACCAATGATAGATCGATAAAGTTTTTGATCCACATTTACTCCTTTCTCATCTCTATGTAGTTTACCAATGGTGGGCATAGGTGTCAGTTTTGGAGTTGACTTATCCAGACCGAACCTTGAGACAAGATCCTTAGCATATTTTTCTTGAGATAAGTAAATTCCATCCTTATGTTGCTGAATTTGTAATCCTAAAAAGAACTTTAATTCACCAACATTGCTCATTTCAAATTCTTTGCCAAGAGAGACTTGAAAATATTTTGCAAGTTTCTCAGAAGTTGAACCATAGATGATATCATCTACATAGACTTGAGCAATGACAACATCTTTCCCACTCCATTTGGTAAACAAGGTTTTATCAGCTCCGCCTCTCGAAAAACCTTTCCTAAGAAGAGAAGTAGTTAGTTTTTCGAACCAGGCACGAAGTGCTTGTTTTAACCCATATAATGCCTTTTTAAGCTTAAGGACATGATCTGGGAAATCAGGATTTTCAAAACCCTTAGGTTGAGCGACATAGACCTCTTCCTTTAAATTTCCGTTTAGGAACGCGGATTTTATGTCCATTTGAAACAGCTTAACCTTAAGAAAACAAACATGAGCTAATAACAACCGAATGGACTCAAGGCGTGCCACAGGAGCAAAGGTTTCGTCAAAGTCGATACCCTCAATCTGTGAATATCCTTGAGCGACAATTCTGGCTTTATTTCTTACAATCGTTCCAAATTCATCAGACTTATTCTTGAATATCCATTTGGTACCAACAATATTGATATTGGAGGGACAAGGTACTAGTTCCCATACATCTTGTCTTTGAAATTGATTTAACTCTTCATGCAATGCATTCACCCAAAAGGGATCACTAAGAGCTTCGTCAATATTTCTCGGTTCTACTTGTAAAAGATAACAACCAAAATTGAAAATATTTTGAAGTTGTCCTCTTGTCTTAGCAGTAGAATCTCTACCTCCAATAATACTGTTGGGATCATGATTCCTTTGAACCCATAGGTGTCGTGGAGGGACACGTTCTTTTTCAACAGAAGTAGCTTGTTCAGTGCTCTTCTCCTCGTCACTAGAAATATCGGGATCAGTAACAGTTGGGACGACTTCAACTGATTCTGGAATTTCTTTGACTTTCTCAATTGTCTCAGTTGGAGGAAATTCAGCAGGAGGATTATCATGATGAGAATTACTAATATCATCAATGATAACATTAAAAGATTCCATCATACCTTGGGATCTGAGATTAAAAACTCCAAAACCACTACTATCAGAAGCATAGCCAAGAAAGATACCTTCATCACTTTTAGTATAAAATTTCCCTCTCTAATCTCGATCTTTTAGAATGTAGCACTTACTTCTGAACACTCTGAGATAGTGTAAGTTGGGTTTCCTACCGTACCACAACTCATAAGGAGTGTTTAGGGTTTTAGACCATAGGTAGACACGGTTGATCAAATAACATGTTGTGAAAACAACTTCTCCCCAAAACCTTAAAGGTAAGTTTTTGTTATGGAGCATTACCCTGGCCATCTCCTGAATGTTCCTATTCTTTCTTTCTGCAACTCCATTGGCTTGAGGAGTAATGGGTGGTGAGTATTGTTGAATAATCCCCAGTTTGTCACAAAATTCAAACACCTTAGTGTCTTTGAATTCAGTTCCACGGTCGCTTCTAAGTTTATTTAATTTGCGACCTTGTTCATTCTGGATTCTATTAACAATAATCTTGAATTCATCAAGGGTTTCATTCTTATGAGCTAGAAATGCTACCCAAGTGAATCTGGTGTAATCATCTACCATAAATAAAGCATACTTCTTACCCGCAACCGTAGGTTGTTAAACAGGTCCGAAGAGATCCATATGAATTAAATCAAGTGGAGCTTTAGTGAGAATATCTCGAGATGATTTATGGTGAACTTTCGTTTGTTTACCCTTTTGACAGGCACAACATACACCATCAATCTTTGCATTGATTTTGGGAACGCCTCTAACAAGTTCTTTGTTAGTGATCTTAGTTAGAAGACGATAATTGATGTGACCAGAACGCTCATGCCAAAGATGTGTAGATTCCACCTTAGTCAAATTGCAACAGCTACTAAACTGAGTATCAAGAAGATAACAGTTATTTTTACCACGAGTTCCCTGAAAAATCACTTTCCCAGTTTTGTCTACAATGTCACATCCATTCGTATTGAAGACAACTCTATTGCCTTTGTCACAGATTTGACTAATAGAAAGAAGGTTTGGAGTCATACCTTTAACGTATACTACATCATGGATTTATGGAATGCCGGGAAGTTTGATCATCCCCTTCTTGCTTATTTAGCAGCAACTCCCATCTCCGAATGTTATGGGACCTCCTTCAAAATCGCTTGAAGTTACAAACCACGAGAGGTCACCAGTCATATGTCGGCTACATCCACTGTCAAGAAACCATTGAAAGGGTGATGTTGATTTTAGGGCAAAAGCTCCCATACTAACATTACTATCCCGTTTAGGATTTCTTGTTAGTTTTGTACACCTTTTTAGAGAAGTAAACAGTTGTTCAGCTTTCTTATGAAGATTACCCGCAACCTTTAAACTTTTCCGGAAAGATATACATGTATGTTGAAAGTGATTGTAAGAGTCACAGAACATACAGGGACCAACATCTTTAATGTTGTTTGAGTAGTTCTCAGTCCAATCGGGTTTCACAAAGCCTAAACCTCGTTTATCACCTGACTTGCGACCATTCTTCATAGAAGAATAAAAGGAGTTATTCAAATCCATTGAAGGAATTTTGACAGACTTCAAATCCTTATACATTGCAATTTCTGCAACAAGATCAGAGTTGATCCGGATTTGTTCATCCAACTTTTTCTGGAGAATAACAAGTTTTTCAGAACTTTCTCTAAGATCAGAATTCAATCCTGGTGAAGCGTTTAGAGAGACTTTACTGTCCATAGAGTCAAATCACTACAAACACAGACTTATGAGGTCTTAAACGTGTTTGCCTGCTCTGATACCAATTGAAAAAGCGGGGTACAACAACCTCACCTAATATTTCGCTTAGCAATCTGTATGGACTAACTCCAATATACTTTCAAGAGAATCAACTAGACAGTCAGACTCAATCTTAAGAAAAAGCATATCAAAGAGTTATATCTCAATTTCTCGATTCAATCCGCAATCAAGTAAATAGGAATTTGCGAGCTTGATTGAATACAAGAGAAATAACTTGAACGGTACCAAAGACCAATGTTCAAGGATCAATCAATTTCAATCAACAACCAAAGGTTGGATTTACCAATTGATCAATTCAATGCACAACCTGTGATATTTCAATTATATAAAAAAATATAATGTGGAAAAGAAATAACACATACACCAGAAGTTTTGTTAACGAGGAAACCGCAAATGCATAAAACCCCCGGGACCTAATCCAGATTTGAACACCACACTGTATTAAGCCGTTACAGACACTAGCCTACTACAAAGCTAACTTCGGTCTGGAATGTAGTTGAACCCTAATCAATCTCACACTGATTCAAGGTACAGTCGTGTTCCTTACGTCTCTGATCCTAGAAGGATACTACGCACTTGATTCCCTTAGCTGATCTCACCCACAACTAAGAGTTTCTACGACCCAAAGTCGAAGACTTGATAAACAAATCTGTATCACACAGAAAAGTCTATTGAATAGATAAATCTGTCTCCCACAGATATACCTATGAGTTTTTGTTCTGTCTTTTGATAAATCAAGGTGAACAGGAACCAATTGATAACCCGGACTTATATTCCCGAAGAACATCCTAGAATTATCAATCACCTCACAATAATCTTAATCGATTAACGAAACAAGATATTGTGGAATCATAAACGATGAGACGAAGGTGTTTGTGACTACTTTTCTATCTTGCCTATCGGAGATATAAATCTCAATCCAATCTTACGATTGCACTCAATCACGGTAGAAAACAGCAAGATCAGATCACGCAACTACATAGAAAATAGTTGGGTCTGGCTTCACAATCCCAATGAAGTCTTTAAGTCGTTAACCTATAGGGTTTCGTGAAAAACCTAAGGTTAAAGGAGAATCGACTCTAGCTTATACAACTAGTATAACACAGAGGGTGTGGGGATTAGGTTTCCCAGGTTCTAGAGTTCTCCTTTATATAGATTTCAAATCATGGTTTGCAATCTAAGTTACCTTGGTAACAAAGCATTCAATATTCACCGTTAGATGAAAACCTGATTAGATTCAAGCTAATATCTTTTAACTGTTAGATCGAACTTAGCTTGTTATACACAAATGAAATGTAACTTCATTTAGGTTTGAGTAACCGTACCTAAACGTGTACACTTAGTTAGTTCAATAATAGTTAACCAATGGTTAGCCATATGAGCACTTTCATATCAACCTTATTCATCTTTACCATAACTAGTTCAAATGACTCAAATGAACTAGTTAGAGAGTTTTTCAATTGCTTAGATCTCATAGAAGTATACAGACACAATTGAAGCAAAATCTATTTTGATTCACTCGAATCAATTCATGAACATTATAGCCACGGTTTGCAAAGATTGCATTCCTTATTATATAAATATTTTAGTTCATGAACAAACCGATTTTAGAAAGTAACCTACTTAATTATGAAAACGGGTACGCGTACTTAAGTAACCGGATAGAGTTTGTTTTTCACTTCCAAACTCCAGCAAAAATTCACGGACGTGAAACTTCCGCCAGAATGCGTACGGGTACGCATACTTACCCGGATTTCCAACAACCGCCAGTACGCGTACGGGTATGCATACTTTGGGTTCCCGGTTTTGGAATTTTACACAAATGTTAGAACACATTATGTTTATATCTAAACATGGTTACATGTTCTAAACTCTCATTTCAATCATTGAAACTTTCTTAGAGGATGTTAAAATAGTCGTTATTCACAAACTATTTTCATCAAAGCAATTTTCAAGTTATTGAAATAATCAACATGACTTTCATCACGAGTAATGATGAACTTGGCTAAAGAGAAAGCTTACCAACACATATTTCGAGAAATAGATAAGAGAGATAAACTCGGCTCGAAATAGCAAATGTGCATAATTGAAGTCTATATAGCAATACGACTTTTGTCTCAAATATGAGATAGAGTAGATAGACTTTTGAGTGATAGATAAGTTCAAGTCTCCGCATACCTTTTGTTGATGAAGTTCCACAAGTTTCCTTGAGTAGTTATTCATCTTCATTCGATGAACGCCGTGGAGTCTAAAGCTAAACTACACTTACTATCCTAATCCGAGACTTAGCTCTAAGTAGACTAGAAATCAAGACTTATAGTTTTGGAAACTAAACTTGACAAACAAGCTTGAGATAGCAACGCTTGCGAGTTGACCGAGCAATGCTCTAACACAAAGTAATACAGCACTGAGGGCATTTGGTGTTGTAGCGAGATAGATTAACAATTCTTCGCCAGGTTCTGGTTTCTGCAGGATCGACAATTTTACGAGATAATCCTTTATGCTTTGTAGGGCCTATTCACATTCTTGGGTCCATGCAAACTTTTCTCATTTTTTCATAATATCGAAGAAATGTTTACATTTATCCGATGATCGGGAAATGAACCTTCCCAAATATGCTAGCTGCCCGTTGAGCTTCTGCACATCTTTTATAGTTGCTTGGGATAGCATGTCCAATATATCTTTTACCTTCGTTGGGTCCACTTCTATTCCATTTTTCGAAACTATGTGTCCCAAAAACTTTGCTAATTCGACTCCAAAAATACACTTTGCTGGATTTATCTTCATTTTATAGGTTCACATTTGATCAAAAATTTCCTTTAAGTCTTCTACATGATCTCTCGACTCCTTTGTCTTGACCAACATATCATCGACATATACTTCTAACTTTGTGTGTACCCATTTAGCAAAAAACTTTTCCACCATCCGCTGATAAGTGGTATCGGCATTCTTCAATCCAAGTTATATTCTTGTGTAGCAGTATAATCCTCTTGGAGCGAAGAAAGCGGTGTGTTCTTGATCTTCTTCAGCGAGTGGTATCTGGTTGTATCCCGAGTAGCCATCCATTAATGAGAGCCTATGACATCCTGACGCCGATTCCACCATCTGAGGTATGTTTGGTAAAAGAAAACTATCCTTCGGGCAGGCTGTAATCAAATCACCAAAATCGATGCAGATTCGTATCCCTTTATTTTTCTTCGGAACTACTACCATATTCGCAATCCACTCCGGGTACTTCGCTGGACTGATGATGCCAGAGTCAATCATCCTATGGATCTCTACCTCTATTTGCTCTTGATAAGTCGTTGCTATCTTCCTGATGCGTTGCCTTATAAGTTTTATTGCTGGGTTGATATCAAGTATATGGCATGCAACAGATGGATCCATCCCTGGCATTTCATCCATACCCCACGCGAACACATCTTGGTATTCTCGCAACAGTTTGATTATCCTTCCTTCTTCGTCTGCCTCCAACTTCGTACCAATCTTCACCATCTTTGGGTCTTCGTCGGTTCCTAAATTTATTTCCTTCGTTAGCTCAACTGCTACGAAGTTCATGACTGGTTCTCCGAGTGGGGACGGTTCCTTTAATTTCTATAAAGGATCTTCTTCCTTATCCGGAATTTCACCTGGGATAGCCCATCTCTCTTTAGATTTGGCCATGTACACCATCAGTTCCTATGTTCTTCTTGCTTCCATCACCCTTTTCTTCCGTGCCTTCTTCTTTTGTATTCGTTCTTCGTAACACTGAACATCCATCTTATTGCAATCCTTCGCTTCTTGGATGTCTCCTTTTATCTCTCATATTCCGCCGGGCATTGGAAATCGAATAGCTTGATGAAAGGTTGATGCAACTCCCTTTATCCCATGCACCCAAGGTCTTCTTATGAGCGCATTGTATGGCGAGTCTACATTCACAACACAAAATGTAACCTCCGTTTCTAGTTCCCCAACGAGTATATTCATGACTATCCCGCCCTTTGGTTTTGACGCAACTCCGTTAAACCCATAGATATTTTAAGTAGATGGTATAAGATCGGAATCCGTATATCCTATGGTTTTAAACGCATGGTAAAAGAGAATATCCACAGAACTACCCGTGTCTATGAGTATTATGTCAAAGGCCCAAATCTTTCCCTCTTTACCGATATCCATCTCCCAACGAGAATGTCTCCCCATAGACAAGGTTACAACCAGCGGGTAAGTATGTGATCTCCCCTCCTTCGGGTGCATCTTCTACTGAAAATGTGATTGGTCGTTTCAGCCATTCTTTCAAAGGTTCCGTCTTTGCAATGCTAAATATTTCGTTCCCTTCAAAATCCCTTTTGCGTATTCTTCTTAACACATTATCGTGGATATCCTCGATGCTCTTCGCGGAGTGAATTATGGAATTGCAATTTAAGCGCCGGGCATCTCTCTCTATCTGTATTCAGTATAATAGTGTAACCTGTTGTGTTTGTTCTTGAATAGGTTGTTGCGGAGGCGGTGGTAACGCTTGGTTCTCCAAGAAATGACTTAGCTTCCCTTGTTGAATCAGACAAAGTATAATTTGCTGTATGTTCCTACAATCGTTTGTGATGTGGCCGTGAAAACGGTGATATCTGCAAAACTCGTTGCTCCTCCTTCCACGTAGTGGCTTTATTCCCAAATTTGGTGGTGTGGGAATCTCCTTTGTTAAAATTACTGTTTCCCAAATCTTTTCCATAGTAGTGTTGAGTCGAGGAAGTTTTACATCTTCGAACATCGGGGCATTTGGTCTTCGCTCACCAAATCGTTTACCTTGATAATTCCTTCGGTGCTCCCCTGAATAATTACCTCGTTGATCATTTGAGTAATTGCCTCGTTGGTCACCCGAGTAATTACTTCGCTGGTCATAGTTCCTTCCTCTTGGTTCTTCGTATCTTCTTCCTTGATTTCCTTATCCATATCGCTTATATTGATGGTCAATCCACTCTTGGTCGCCACTAGACACTGCTACAAGTTTGGACTGGTTCGCGTTTGAGGGTTCACCTTTCTCGAACTTAGAAACATTTTCCACCGTGTTGACTGTTCGCGGGAGTAGTCTCGAAGTCCCTTCCTTTGATGGAATCGCACTTCCATTCGCCTCTCTATGCTTCTCCTCTAATGCAATGTATTCCTCTTGATACTCTCTCAACTTCTTCATTTGCATCGTGTCTTTCAATCTAAATATTTGAATATACAAGAGATTTTGTAGCGAACATAACGTTTATGGAAGCGAGAATGAAGTATCTTTCATCAACTCTTCCAGCGAGTTCACTACAGATTGTCCTCCATGTCGTTACTAAACATCTCAAGCTTTCATTGGGCCTTTGTTTTAAGTTGAATAATGTATCAATCCTGGCTTCAATAAGTTATTGCTGATGTATGTTTCGAGAAATATCCTTTGCAACTTTTTGAAAGATGAAATTGATCCCTCTGGTAAGCCATCGAACCATGCTAAAGCTTCTCCTGTAAAACTCGCTGGAAAGTATTTACACATAATAGCATCTTCACACCCCCATTGCAGTAAAGACAGAGTATACTATTTAAGATGTTGCATTGCGCTTTCCGTTTCAATGAATATGCTTCCGAACATTGGCAATGTACACTTCGATGGGATTCTAGCATGTAGGATTTCATAGGTAAAAGGTGATTTCCTCTGCCAACTGCATCCTTCCTCCCTTTATGGAATTGTACATCATTGCTCTTATGTCTCGCAGCTCATTCAATACCATATTGTTTAAGCCTCCTTCGTTAGCTTGTCCAGTTCTGGAGTTTTGTTTCGCTTCCTCTTCTTCTCCATCATCAACTTCTCGTCTCTCCCTTCTTTCTCTCTTCCTCTCTTCTTTTCGCCTCTCTTCTACTCGCTTCTAACGCTATTCGCAAGTCTCTTTCTTCGCTAGACTCTCGATGTCGTCGTCTTCTTCGCTCTCTTCCTTATTCTTCGTCATCTCATGTGAGAACATCATCCCTTATGCGCAAATGTCTTCTTCTGGATGAGCTCCTACTCATCCTTGACTCAGAATCACCTGTTCTTTTTCGTGAATCGACATTTGACCTTTCTTCGTTAAGCAAGCGATTCTCCTGCGTTAAACCTGCATTCTGTCTGGAAAGTATTAGTCGTTGTTCTACTAAATCTCTCTCCCTTTCTCTTTCCAAACGAAGTCTTTCCCTTAATTGTTCGATTGTCATATTCCCTTCGTCAATGTTCTCCTCCGCTCCTTCGTGAGCTTGTTCCTCGCCTTGTTTAGTCACAGTATCTGTTGTGTGAACTGACCCTTCTCGGTATCCATCTTCATTAGTGTTAACGTTTTGCTGCTGGAGTGTACCACGTCTTACCCCTACGGCCGAAGTTTCTCCCGCGGCCAATCTTCGTTCTCCTCTTTCCAACGCCACTCCTGTTTCCGTTCTTCTTCTTCGCCTTTCTTCAACACGCTTACTTCTCCTTGAAGCTATTATGTATTGAGCTCCTCCTGATCTTCTCGTCATTTGATGATTCTACTGCTACCCTTTAACCACACCTATGATCAACAGTACTGACTCCGAGTTATTCAACTCACCGAGTTACTCAGAAAACCTAATCCGATGAAAGATAATGAACTGAAATTATTTATGACCCTTCAAACGAATTCCTTCTTTAAAACCCAACACCTTTATGTAATGAAATCAAAATATTATAAAAATCTTACTATGCTTCGGATCTCAAAACCAAAATGAATAAAACTCTAAAAAAATTACGAAATTCAAATAGAAGGTGTTAAAATCAAACTTTCATAAATAACATCCATCGAAACTAAGGAATAAAAGCTTATCGCAAAATCACAAGATATAGACATAAACCAATTTTCTTTGAAAAATTCAGGTGAGAGTGAATTCTCTTACTCAAACCCTTGTTTCTGGACGCCAAAATGTAGCTACCGAAAAACCGGTAGTACACCCGAAGTATCGAAATAGAGAATAAACTAAGACATGATATTAATTTTTAAAACGAAGTGATGAATTATTGATGATCTTATTGATATTTTCTTAAGTTTACATCACAAATCCTAATATGGAAGATAAAGAATCTCTCTCACAATATAACTCTCACCATACCAACCCTCTTTACAATGCCCCAAGGCTTCCTTTTATAGGCAATCAGTGAAGTGGGATACAACTCATATTCACTTTGCTAGTATTCACACATTTCACGTGATTTTACCTTTTTTCTCGCTATTCCCATTTTCATTACAAAATACTGCTATTATATCGGCGATAATTTCGGCCTCTTGTCTGTACAGTTGTCATTATTTCTTGTTCAACAATCTTCCTTAGCTGGAGATCGTTCTTTCTTCGTTCAGATATTCTTCGTTGGATGGTTTTGGCGAGTTCGGTTTCCTCGTTGGATGTCTTCGTTCCTTTTGTCATTATTGCTTTGTTAATTTCTATACTTTGTAACTAGTACTTCGCATTTCTCATTTTCAGAGAAGTTTTGATGTACCCTTTTGTCAGTTGATTTGACCTATCAAGCATATTAATAAATGTTTTATCTCGGTCTTTGGTAATAGTATCTTTAACGAGATCTGTTTGTTAATCCCGTTCCTACACGTGGCGAAGATATTTTCTGTATCCACAATGTACATGTATATGGAGGAAGTAGAATTGCAAAACCAATTACTCCCGTCTTGATGAAGATGGAAGATAACAAGTTGAAGAAAACGAGTCGTTATTTCCAAAATTTGAAGGACAAAAGCTGTAGCGTTGGCTTTAATACATTTTTATTCTCAAGTTAAATCTGGTGTGTAGCACTCCACCTCTACTGGTCATGAATACAGGAAAATGAACGTAACAAGTTGTGAAAAATCATGTGCGAGATCTTTTACGACCTGATCCATTTAGGAACATGGATCTGAGACCCAAACAGTGCACGAATAAAGTTAAGGGCTAACAGCATAAATGCCCCATTTTCAATGGGTGGTTTGTGAAAATGTCCCGGAATTTGAAACAAAGTTAAAATGCCTCATTCTGTCAACTTAGACGTTACGTTAGTGGCAGTTAAAAGGTCATATTAGCACACATGTCGACTCGCACGTGTGACACAAAGACAGTTTTAACCCCTAGCTCAGAGATTAAATCTAATGGTGCCACGTGGTAGTTTGATAAACGGCTAGATGTTTGAAGAGCGGGCATGTGATAAACACGTGTGAATTCTCATTTACTGAAATGACCTTCCTGTCTCAGTAAATGACGCATGTATCCTATGCTTTGAGATTGGGACACGTAGCACATTTATTAAAATGGACGGCTACAAATTTCCTACATACTCTTTTTTAAAGTTCCCAACATGTCCTATGATCTGCGATTCTGACGCGTGACAGACTACTAAAATGGATGGACGGCTACAGATTCCGACAGTTAAATAAAAGAGCACATTTCAGCAATGGCAAGAACTTTAAATATGGTTCAACCTACAGGGTAAATTTAGCGAAACAAATAGACTTTAAAGACACGGACTTTGCTACTAAAGTAGAACGTTGAACATCCAAAAATTACAATTCTAGTAAGAGAGCTTGTTGGTGTAGGATGATTTGGAGACAAAAATTTTTTTTAACATTGATGAACAAAAATGAAACTACTAATGCAGGCTGTCAGAAGTTACTCATCGTCATTGTATGGGTACTCTTCAGGAACTTGCTTCAGAAGCTTCACTCGTACCCCATATGCATCATCTCAAGGCAACATATCAGGAACCCATGTGACTTCAATCTTCATTGATACCTGACAGAGACAAACAAATATTTCAATTACATAAAAGTATTTATGAAACCTAAAGCAAAAGGCTAGGGGTGCTGTTTAACTGCTAAAACAATACCGGATTCCAAAAAGCAAACATTCGTAAAAAAGCTACCATCTCTAAAGCTCTCCTCTGATGACTCCGCTGAGGATATATAGACCTTGGCATGTATCAGGAAGGTCAACAAAGTGTGCACGGGGGGTTATCCTCCAGGACGAGACTGCAACTTGTTCCATCAGCATCCCAATTGGTCAAAATTTCAATCTACTTCCCACTTCAGTTGCTCCGCAAATGCAAAGGACTCACAGTTTCCTTTCAAATTTTAGGTCTGACAATCACTAGTTGTACTTCCAGAATACTAAAACAGTGATGAATCTCTACAATTTTAGGTCTTCATCTGCAGTTTTATAATATTATCTTCACCTCCATCCCACTTTTCCTAAATAAAATAAACATGTCTTCACCGTCACAAATATCACCTGGGTCGCCTTCAATATAATAAAATAGATACAATTTGTGTTCATGATCCATACCTTGTTCATCTACTTACCTACTCTTTATCATACCCATGAACATTGTTTTGTTTTTTTTTGGGTAAGATGAACATTGTTCCACTAGTGCCAGCTTTACAATCCATCACATTTGTCTCTATAATGGCCTTTGCCTCCTATTATCCTAACACAGAAGTTCCTATCCAAGTAAAAAATATATATAAATCAACACAGCATCAACTCAAAAATAACAATAATAACAACAATTCCATTCCATCTTCAAGCGTTTATCTGTCTTCAATTCCATGCTTAACAAACAAAAATAAACAACAACATAAATTCATAAATTTTTCCTAATTTCTGAACAACAATTACTAAAAAAATCAATAATAAATTTCCAAAATTTCATGAATTCCCGATTTCCAATTTAATGACACAGTCAATCATTTTGAATTCCAATTATAATAAAAAAAGAAAGATCAAACATCATGCTGCAATCGATTTGGAAGAAAAAAAACAAAACCTAAATTTTTCCAATTTCAGATATCCAGAAACCCTAATTTCATAAACCATAAATTTTAGAAACATCAATCATCTCAACTTCAATTATAATCAACAAAAACATCATGCATGAGTCGAATTTAACAAAAGTAAACAATGGGTTTGGATTACTTACTTGTTTTCTAAATGAAAAAAATCTTCTTTGACCAAAATCAAAACAGCACCATCAATCGATTTACTCATGATTCACTCTGTCTCTAGCTCACGAACAAACTCTCTCCGTCAATCTCTATCTATCTCCCTCTCTGGATATCTTTCTCTTTCTTTTCTCTCTTGATCTGTTTCTGTTTTTTTTTTTTTTTTTTTTTTGTGTTTCTCCGACCTAACACGAAGAGAAGATAAGGGAAACAAAGGTGAGTTTACCCCACATCAATCACTAAAACGTCCTTGATGACAGGTCAGCAATAAAACACGTGTCAAATTCTTATTCGATCACGCGTGTCTTGAAGTGACAGCGCCACAACTTTTACATGTGACACGTGTTATCATATGGTTGATTGATGTCACAGACAGAACGTGTCAGTGACTGATTGGTTCAATCTATCAGGGCTACAGGTGACATTTCACATGTCCATTGACCGGTCAGAAAGTCCTTGGTTGACCTCTTAACTAGTTCTAACGGTAGATTAGATGGAATGGGGCATTTTAACTTCTTTTTTTTCAAAATTTAGGGCATTTTCAAAACCATGTCTTCCAAATTGGGACATTTTGGCTAGTTTTCCCAAAGTTAAAGCTCATAAAACATGGCTGTTATGAAGTACTCACAGTACGCGGGAGTGTTATACAAATCCAAACTCTGTAAACTAGATAACTGTTCTCACACCCTGGAGCTCGTAGAAAAAACTCAATCCAAACACACCAAATATGAAAAAGGAAGCAGAAGAAAAAGAAAATTTAGAGTACATGGTTATGAACCACAATTTATTTTTATGTACTATTAGTTGTTGTCATAAGGCATTTTCTATGGTCTAGTGATATGGGCAATGAAGGAACTCAACTCCGCATTCGAGCTTCCATCTTTAGAGATCACAGAACGACGAACATCAACACCCAATTGCTCTGCTCGCTCTCTCATGTCATGCCCATCTTCCGAAACCATCAACTTCTTAACTGCACTTTCTATCATGGTCGAAGATATGACCTCGCTTCTACTTTCCCACTCTTTCACAACCAGACCAACCTTTAACACATCAGTCACCAATACAGTGTTCCAAGGTTGATCCGAGTGCATCGGCCAAGCTGCTATAGGCACACCCATAGTTAGACTCTCCATGCATGAGTTCCAACCACAGTGGCTTAAGAATCCTCCAGTTGATGGGTGTGCCAAGATCTCGATTTGTGGTGCCCAATCCCTCACTATCATGCCAATGCCTTTCATCCTCTCCTCGTAACCTTCTGGTAATTCGATGTTGCAAGCTTCGCCGCCATCAACAAAAGCGTCTGCCCGATCTGTTTCTCTCAAGACCCAAATAAACCTCTGTTCACTATGCTCAAGTCCAGCTGCGAGCTCCATAATTTCGTCATGTGATAATGTTATCGTTGCCCCGAACGCCACATAAAGAACTGAATTCTTTGGTTGACTATCTAGCCATACCAAGCATTCATGACGAGACTCGGAGCTCTCTGCTGAATCTACTGTTACGACGTTCAATGGACCTAATGCCCACTGCCGGTGGTCTTTCCCAAGAAATGGCTCTTGGCCTAACAGATCGATAAACTTACTTTCTAATGGATAGCACGTGTTATGAAGTTCACCAACATCAAATTCTTGGAATTCCATTTGTGAAGCAATAAGCGCTAGAAAGGCGTCAGGAAAGGAACCGTCAATTTTTGAGAGATGATCATCAGCAGTTAAGTATTCGCAAAGAGTATCAATGTTAGGTATCGAATATGAACATCCAAGACTCACCCATTTAAAATACAAGAGACCAAAAGCTGAACAAACATTGAAACAATATGATTCTCCATTTGGAATGGAAGAAGCTTCTTTTGCAACAAATGCCATGAGAGGGTCATGAACAACGACGACTCGCCGAGCAATCAGTGAGA
The DNA here is from genome assembly GCA_023531105.1 of Papaver atlanticum. Lineage (NCBI taxonomy): Eukaryota > Viridiplantae > Streptophyta > Magnoliopsida > Ranunculales > Papaveraceae > Papaver > Papaver atlanticum. The sequence continues at coordinate 3,165,198 of JAJJMB010017781.1, read as the reverse complement.
GAGAGTTTAGTAGATCAGAAATGGGTTCTTCGAGGTTTATAAGGACTTCAAATAAGGATTCAATAAGGTGCAAAGGGAATTTGTTTGAGGCATGTCCGGAAACGATATTGTCAGAAGAAATGGGAAGCTCATCTTGGTTTAGATCGTAAAATGAAGTTGGAAAATCATGGAAATGGAAGTTGGAGTTGTCAGAGAAGTCGTTCCATCCATACACACGGGTCTTCACTTGATGGTTGTGCACAGCTGAACCGACGTAATATACCGGTATTCCATGTGTAGAAATAAGTCGAGAAAAGTGAAGTAACTGGTTTTGATGGCCTTGTGATGGTAACGGAACCACCACTACCACAACTTCTTGACGTGCTGCTTCCTCATTAGAATCCTGATCCATTTGAGAGAAAATCTTATGGTAATTCGGTTCTGCAAAAACAGAAATTCATCTCTTATACTCAATACTCTATATTGCTAACTATTTGAAAATGAGAGAACGTGCACCCATTACCAAAGTGTGTCACTCACGTCGAGATTAAATTGTTTATGAAAAGGGGATTCTGACCGAGTAGAAGAAGAAACAAAATGGTACTTCATAGTTCTTATTATAGACGTGAGCACCAATTCATTTTTTTTTCTTCTGTTTAATATTTCTGTGGTTTCTGCTCAATTTTTTTCTTATTATTATAAATGCATGACTCTTGCATTCAATCTTTGGTCGCTGTGCAACAAATAATTAAAGCATTAGAAAGTAATAAATAATGGATATCCGTCGATCCATTCGCTAAATTAACGTCTGCATTTTAGATGCAAGTTAACAAATTTTGGTTGTTCATCATGATCATTTGGCTCACTTTATATACTCGACAAACTCTCTGAAACTCAGACAAAGAAGTGGGAATGAGCATAATTCCCAACAAATTGGAAGACTCCTAGATGTTCATTTCCCTAGAGATACATGCTAGTCTCAAAATTAAATCTTAACGAACGCTTAAAACTGTTGAACATAAACCATTTCAGTACCAAATTCAAGTTTTAAGGTCCTACATATACTCAAGTAGGCCCATAAAACCACCACGTTTCATGTTTGCATTGGCTGAGTGAGACTGATAGAAGACCAGAATTTACCTCCTCAAATCCAGTAATTAATTCCCAGTAAAAATCAAGTCCATTCCTCTTTTCCTTTTGTTTTCTTTTCTTTTTTCTGTCTCTACTCCGCTCCTCCACTCCATTCCATCATCGTGCTTTCTTGTCTTTGTTCTCAATTGTGCCAACACTGCAACTTGCGCCAAGAGACCATTCTTGGTCTCAACGCATCTCGGAGTTTGAGAGAGAGACGCCAGTAAAATTCTTCTTCTTCTTGGCTTTGTAAAAAAATTCCTAGTGAAAACTCTCTTTCTCTCTCTCTCACTAACTTTTGGACGATTCTTCAGAGGAAGAAATTTCAGATCGGATTGGTTCTCTACAGGTATGTGGTGTTTATTTACAAGTAGATCAGATGAAATTGAAGTTTCCATTTTCTCCATTTTTGGTGTTGCATACTAGGTAAAGGATGGTAAAGGTGTCGGGAAATGAAAACCCTAGTTATTTCGCTTTTCTTTGATTTTTCATACTTGTTTTGCTTGATAGTAGTGGGCTCACTGAGATTTGTAATTCACGGCATTTTGTGGGGTACTAGTTTTTCATGCTAGATTATTCAATTTCTTTGGTTGATTCCTTGTATCAGATTGCTTTGTGAGGGGAATTTAGATGCCGCTAGTACTATTATCCAGAATTTTATGATCGATTTTTGTTTTTTTTGTGTGTTTGTACTTTGATGGTATTTGTTTACTTTGCTTGTTTCCTTTGATGAGTCTTATTTGGAAGTTACTTATGTTGGTTGATCCCGGAACAACCTTTTCAGGGTTTATTAAACTTGTATCAAATGTAGGATAGAAATCAAGACTAGTCAGTTTGCCCTCCGCAAAGTTCTTTAGCATAACCTGAAAGTCGTTGGAACAAGTAATCAAGACATGTCTGTTGGTTGAGTTTTTGTAATTTTTGACAGTGTTTATAATACTGTTAGTAATTGTATAGTGTGATATTCACTACTAGCATATGTAGTTTTCAACTGCTTATAGGATAAATTTGAGTTCTCTGATCTGTTTGTATTGCGAAATATCCCAAATACATTGTCATCATTGTCTTAGATTATTAACGTTGTGTCAATACCTTATGATGTCTTTCCGCTAGATACTCCATTGTGTCTTAAAGACGCTTCTATTCACTAATAAACAGATGATAGTAGTGAGTCAATTGCGAAAAATCGTGCCATTACACTGAATAGAAAGTTCAGAAAATGAGAATTTTGGTATGGCACTAGCGTAGCTAAGCTACTTCCCTAGACATGGATAGAAAGTAAGTAGGATGACAGGTACAAGAATGAGCCCCTTCCTCCCGAGTTTTAGAAATAGTTGATTCTTATAGATGAAGTTGTTCCCCTATGATGGTCGAGAAGCAGACAGATTCTGGTCTAAGATGGGTGCCTATAAATTTGGAATCTGAAGCAATATCTTCTGGGTCTTGTGTTGGATCAACAACAAGAATAACTGATGATAATAAGTAGTTTCGTCGTAACTTAAATTATTAAGGTCAGGAGTTAACACTTCCACTTAAGAGGAAATGTCGGATATAGAATCTGCAAATTCAATTACTGTCGCCGTTGGCCGTTTAGCACTAGGGAGATATCACCAGTGTCCTTTTAAGCCATGGTACGAGGTAACAACAAATATTGATCCAACTTCATGGCATGAACAGAGGCTACTAATACAAACTAGAACAGTGCGAGAAAGAAAGGCGACTATGCCAAAATAAGAAAGAGAGAAAAGGGATTTATCACCAATGTTGGCCAATAGATAGGTTCTGAACTGGTCATTTCTGTTGCCTGCTTGGCCAGGGAACTTCCTGTGCTCCAAAGAACAATACCCTTCACTGCCAACATCTTACCTCTAGTACAATCTGGGACAGCTTCAGTGCTTAATTCCTATGTTTGTTTGACATTTTCGTCGCTAATTTGTGGAGTCCAAATGAAAACTACTTAGAATCTATTTTTTTCAGCATGATTTCTCATTGTGTGCTACACTTCCACCCTAGATTGCAATGGTACCAATCCGATACCCTCAGATACTTCCCAAAAGGTTTATAAAAAAATTATTAGTTTTTTTTAGAGGTTTTTCCTTCATTTTTTTAGAGGTCTCTTTTGCTTTCACATGCTTTGTACACGTGAAGTGGAGAAACACTTTAAAAGAAAATGAAGGAGTTTACTCCCCTCATACAGAGGGTTGAGAGAGGGAAGTTCGAAGTTTGCTAGCAATGTGGGACTGAAATGTTGTGAGATATAGGTGTACAATGAGTGTTTGTGGGATTAGATTGAGTTTGTGTGACCCAATACATTATTGGTTCCTATAAAATTACACTAACAAAATTATATGTATGCCGTATCAAGCGGTATCCCAGTGGGCCATTTTTGAAAATGCCGAACCGGATTCTCCGATATGTAACGGTGTCGGACACCCGTGCCAGTATCTATGCAACCCTACAAAATGCAATACGATTTGTAACCCCATGATGTATCGGTTTGAATTTCGACCATTAATTATCAATGGTTGACTTTCAAATTGGTAGATGGTGGGGTTACATTCCCCAGAAATACGCTATTTTTGTGTGGGTGTGTAGTACACAATGAGAAGATCATTCCATGAAAATATAGCATTTAACTAGTTTTCATTTGGACCCTATATTTAAGTGATGTAATGTCAAATAATATCATTCTTACTATGTCAACAGAACCTCCCTCAATTATCTTTACAGAAGTAGGCAATAGATGGCCACAACAATCTCTCACTTGCGAGCAAATGTGAATTTGGGCCGCATCTTGGGACTAAACTTAGTTGTAGTCAAAGGAATTATGATTTACAGGAGTGGCTGTGATCAGTAGCCCATGTCTTATGTATAAGTAGTTCATCATATAATCCTTCTAGTGTGCTGAAATATTGGGTTGGCATTTCTGTTGCCCTTCTCTGTAGAGATCAACGTCACTGAACTATCGTATGCATGACAAACTAGGTTGATATATGAAAGCAGAAAAAGGTTTTATGTCCAGCTGAAGCAGGGATATATTTACCATACATAACGCTCACAGCACCCCAAATGACCTTAGTTATGCATATTATATATTTCAGCTGCTATCAAGCTCCTGACAGCATATTCATGGATTCCTTCGTGCACCATAAGTTGCGGCAAGACTTAACTGATTCACAGAATGATTACTAGAATCCATGATAGGTGATTTTTAACCGCTGTACTTGAGATTGTTATAATTTGTTGGTCTCGCTATTAAATACATATAACTATTGTTGATTGAATACAAAGAGATAGTCAGATAATATGCTATTTTAGGATCAGATTTTGTCATTTTGTACTTTATTTGTTGTTTTATCAGGTTCACGAATTATATGAAACTGAAGTGATTTCTCCTTTTCTCTGTTCATGGCAGATTCAGTAAAGACTATGCTTTTGTAAGTAGTGTCTATTGCTTGTGTAGTTTCAAGAAAATTCCAGATTACACTCGACCTGGAATCATAATAAAATATGGGCCGTCTCAAGCTGCAATCTGGAATTAATTCCATTGAGGAAGAGCCACTCGAAGAATGTGAATCTATGACTAGCAGTGGTGCTTTAGCATGTATGGTGAATTCAGAAATAGGTGCTGTGTTGGCTGTCATGAGGAGAAATGTTAGGTGGGGAGGGCGGTATATGGCTGGCGACGATCAGCTAGAGCACTCCCTGATTCAGTCTCTAAAATCATTAAGAAGACAAATCTTTACATGGCAAAGTCAATGGAATACAATTAATCCAGCTCTGTACCTTCAGCCGTTCTTGGATGTGATTAGATCAGATGAAACTGGTGCAGCAATTACTGGGGTTGCCTTATCATCTGTCTACAAGATCCTCACGATTAATATGCTAGATCTAAATACCGTGAATGTTGAAGATGTGATGCATTCAGTTGTTGATGCTGTCACAAGTTGCAGGTTTGAGGTGACTGATCCCGCATCAGAGGAAGTGGTACTGATGAAGATACTCCAGGTTCTTTTGGCTTGCATGAAAAGCAAAGTAGCTGTTGTATTGAGCAACCAGCACGTATGCACAATTGTAAACACATGTTTTCGTGTAGTTCATCAAGCAGGAAGTAAAGGTGAGTTATTGCAGCGCATAGCACGCCACACAATGCACGAACTTGTTAGGTGTATCTTTTTGCACCTGCGAGATATTGAAAGCAAGGAACATTCATCAGCTAATGGAAGCATGCCTTATAGCAAAAAAGAGGTAGTGCATCATGATGCTTTTTGTGTGAGTAACTGTTCTTCTTTACTTTTGTTTACTAATGTCTAAAGCCTTTGTTTCTGTTTCCAGATGGGGATTGACAAGGATTATGTGTTTGGGACTAAACAGTTGGACAACGGAAATGGAAATTCTGAATATGAGGGTGCACCCACTTCTATTGGTTTTGCTTCAACAGTTACCTCAGGTTCCATAGCGAGCATGATGGATGCGAATACCATTGGGGCTGCTAATGGCAAAGACAGTCCAAATGATGTACATCTTATGACAGAGCCTTATGGAGTTCCATGCATGGTGGAGATATTTCATTTTCTATGTTCCCTCTTAAATATCATCGAGCACAATGGAATGGGTCCCAGATCAAATACTCTAGCATTTGATGAAGATGTGCCCCTTTTTGCTTTGGGCTTGATCAATTCAGCTATTGAACTTGGTGGGCCCTCTCTATGTCAACACCCTAAGTTGTTAGGCTTGATACAGGATGAACTTTTTCGTAACCTGATGCAGTTTGGTTTATCAATGAGTCCTCTCATTCTTTCAATGGTATGTAGCATTGTTCTCAATCTCTATCAGCATCTGCGTATGGAGCTAAAGCTACAACTCGAGGCTTTTTTTAACTGTGTTATACTGAGACTTGCTCAAAGTAGGCACGGGGCTTCATATCAACAGCAGGAAGTTGCCATGGAGGCTCTTGTTGACTTCTGCAGGCAGAAGTCATTCATGGTTGAGATGTATGCCAACTTGGATTGTGATATCACCTGTAGTAATGCCTTCGAAGATCTTGCTAATTTGTTGTCGAAGAGTGCGTTTCCGGTGAACTGTCCTTTATCGGGAATGCACATTCTGGCTTTAGACGGTCTAATTGCAGTGATTCAGGGAATGGCAGAAAGGATTGGAAATGGATCACCCATCTCTGAACAGAGTCAGATAGATTTTGCGGAATATAGTCCGTTCTGGACTGTAAAGTGTGAGAATTATGCTGATCCTACTCATTGGGTTCCATTTGTTCGCCGGAGGAAGTACATAAAGAGAAGGTTGATGATTGGTGCGGATCACTTTAACCGGGACCCAAAAAAAGGTCTGGAGTTTCTACAAGGAACTCATCTGTTGCCTGATAAACTTGACCCGCAAAGCGTGGCTTGCTTTTTCAGGTATACAGCTGGTTTAGATAAGAATCTCGTGGGGGATTTCCTGGGAAATCATGATGAGTTTTGTGTTCAGGTCCTCCATGAATTTGCTTGGACATTTGACTTTGAAGATATGAATCTGGATACTGCACTGCGTCTGTTCTTGGAAACTTTCCGTCTTCCTGGAGAATCTCAGAAGATCCAGAGGGTACTTGAGGCATTCTCAGAGAGATATTATGAGCAATCACCTCTCATCCTTGCCAACAAGGATGCTGCACTATTACTATCATATTCAATAATTATGCTCAATACGGATCAGCACAATGTACAGGTGAAGAAGAAGATGACTGAAGAAGATTTCATTCGAAACAACCGACACATTAATGGGGGTGGTGATCTTCCCCGGGAATTCTTGATTGACCTGTACCACTCAATCCTCAAAAATGAGATCCGGACGACCCCAGAGCAAGGTGCTGGTTTTCCGGAAATGACACCAAGTCGTTGGGTGGATCTGTTGCGTAAATCCAAGAAGACTTCACCGTTCATTATGTGTGACTCTCGCGCATTTCTAGATCATGATATGTTTGCCATCATGTCGGGTCCCACAATTGCTGCTATCTCAGTTGTATTTGATCATGCAGAGCATGAAAATGTCTTCCAAACATGTGTTGATGGATTCTTGGCTGTTGCAGAGATATCAGCTTGTCATCATCTCGAGGATGTATTAGACGACCTAGTGGTGTCTTTATGTAAGTTCACAACCCTATTGAACCCATCTTCCGTTGAGGAACCTGTTTTAGCCTTCGGTGACGACACAAAAGCTAGGATGGCAACTATATCAGTTTTTACCATAGCGAACAAGTATGGTAACTATATTCGAACTGGTTGGAGAAATATTCTGGATTGCATATTAAGATTACACAAGCTTGGTCTTCTCCCTGCTAGAGTTGCCAGTGATGTGGCCGATGATTCAGAACATTCTTCAGAATCTGGACGTGGGCAACCTGTTACGAGCTCCCTCTCTGCATCTCAGATGCCTTCCATGGGTACTCCTAGGAGATCCTCAGGGTTGATGGGAAGGTTCAGCCAGCTATTATCATTAGACACAGAAGAGCCAAGATCACAACCAACTGAACAACAACTTGCAGCTCATCAACGAACTCTTCAGACAATTCAGAAGTGCCACATTGATAGCATATTTACCGAGAGTAAGTTCTTACAGGCAGACTCGTTATTGCAGCTCGCACGGGCTTTAATTTGGGCAGCTGGACGACCGCAGAAGGGTAACACGTCTCCTGAGGATGAGGACACTGCCGTATTCTGCTTAGAGTTGTTGATTGCTATAACCTTAAACAACAGGGACAGGATTGTTCTTCTGTGGCAAGGTGTGTATGAGCATATTTCAAACATAGTTCAGTCTACTGTAATGCCATGTGCCTTGGTTGAGAAGGCTGTTTTCGGACTTCTAAGGATATGTCAGAGGCTGCTTCCTTATAAAGAGAATTTGGCTGATGAGCTCCTTAGGTCACTCCAATTGGTGTTGAAGCTCGATGCTAGGGTTGCTGATGCTTACTGTGAGCACATAACTCAGGAAGTTATGCGTCTCGTGAAAGCAAACACAACGCACATCAGATCACAAATGGGATGGCGAACAATCACATCCCTGCTTTCCATCACTGCTCGACATCCGGAGGCATCTGAATCAGGGTTTGAGGCACTAATTTTCATCATGTCCGATGGAGGGGTCCATCTTTCACCCGCTAATTATGTGCTTTGTGTGGATGCTGCAAGGCAGTTTGCTGAATCTCGTGTGGGGCAGTCAGATCGATCTGTGCGAGCAGTGGATCTGATGGCAGGTTCTGTCACGTGCCTAGCTCGGTGGTCTAAAGAGTTCAAAGATGCTCCTGGGGAGGATACAGCAACAAAAGTTACTCAGGATATAGGGGAGATGTGGCTGAGGCTAGTGCAGGGTCTGAGAAAAGTTTGTCTGGATCAGAGAGAAGAGGTTAGGAACCACGCTCTGGCATCGCTTCAGAAGTGCTTGACAGGGGTTGAAGGGATTCGGCTTCCTCATGCTTCTTGGTTGTCGTGTTTCGATCTTGTGATTTTCACTGCTCTCGATGATTTGCTTGAGATTGCACAGGGTCACTCTCCTAAAGATTACCGTAACATGGAAGGCACTCTTGTGCTAGCGATGAAGCTGCTAGCCAAGGTATTCTTGCAGTTACTCCATGATCTCTCCCAGTTAACCACGTTCTGTAAATTGTGGCTTGGTGTGCTTAGCCGCAAGGAGAAGTATATGAGGGCGAAGATTAGAGGGAAGAGGAGTGAGAAACTTCAAGAACTAATCCCCGAGCTTCTAAAGAATACGTTGCTTGTTATGAAGGCGAAGGGAGTTTTGCAGCAGAGGAGTGCCCTAGGTGGGGATAGTTTGTGGGAACTGACATGGCTACACGTAAATAATATAGCTCCATCTTTGCAATCTGAAGTGTTCCCTGATCAAGAAATTGGGCAGAAGCATGAAAATGAAACAAATGCGGCAACTTATGTTCAAGCAGTAGGACAATAATAATAATCTTAGATTTCTAACTTGTTGAACAGAGAAACCTCGTCACGCCTAGACCAATATGGTGCTGCTGAAAGTAGAAAAAAGATGCAGGTTCCTATACATTTTGTTATTACTTAGCTGGCTTTCATGGGAGAGAGGCAATGATATTCGAACAAGGCGCATGATAGTTCCATGTCTTGAGACGGAAAACCTTTGTTGGCGAAACAAAACAGAATTGATTTTATAGCACGTAATATAGTCACTTGTCATTCTGTAGTGCATAGTAAGAGCTGTCATTATCAGTTAAAAAAAAAAAAAAAAAAAAATCATCAAAACAAAAGTAACACAAAAACCCACAAAATACTTAAACTGTCTAAATTAGACTTTCATCTCAAAACAAAGAAACCGTACCGATTTATCACTATCATTTTCCTTAAAATCTTCTCTTTCCTATTTCCCTCAAAAACCAAAAACCTCATATATGAAATCATCATTCTCTCATGAAACATCATATTTTTTATTCTTACTTTATAAAACAATTTTATGAACTCAATAACCAAAAATCGAACCTATGTCAAAACCAATTACTAACCTAAATCAAAAAAGTTGAAACAAAATTACAAAATGTTGAAGAAATAAGAGCAAAAGAAAGATTAGAAGCTTAAAAAAAATCGTAGGAAATACTCTAAAAGGTAAACTGAAACACATAAATTTGTTTCATTGTTCTTCACTTATTATTTATGGTTGAAAATCAACATGCTTTAGTGATTTTTGGTTTCAGCAGTAATTTTGTTTACATTTGTTTGTAATTGGGGTTTTTCTTGTTCACGGTTTCATAATTAGGTTTCATCTGTTTCCCCTTGATTATCCATTTGTCTTCGCGGTTCAATTTAAAACTTTGTTGGTGGTTTACTTATGTTTTTTTTTCCGTCTTATGTTCAATATTGGTTTCATCTATTTTCACTTGATTATTCACGGCCCAATTTAAAATTATGTTGGTTATTACTTATAATTTTTTTTTGATGAAACCAATCATTTTTACTTGATTATTCTTGGTTAAATTAAAATTCCGTCGGTGGTTTACATATGTTCTTTTGGATGAAACCAAATTAGGTTTCATTAATTTTTTTTGGTTCCACCAAACTCTGTTGGAGTTAATTTCTATTGAAACATTTTTTTTGGTTTCGTATATTTATCGCATAGTATATTTGTCGATGAAACCAACTGTTCATGGTGTTACTTTGTATTGATACACTATTTGGTTCCAATTTTTTTTAGTGAAAAGCCGTCAAGAACCGTATATGTAAAGCCCCATAATTTTCTTAATATGATTTTCTCCCCTTAAACACATCCATATTATTTTATTTGGATTTTAATTAATACTTAACTTGAAAAGAAAAATAATATTTAATTTTGAGTATATTTGTGATTGCAAAAAAGTAAAATAACAAATATTTAATTTTATTACGTAGTGATTATGAAGTGTGGCGTGTATATATTTTTGCTAGAATTGGTTCATCTATTAATTGTTATTAATAATGTACTAGTATGTAACCCATCCTACGCACCGGGACCGGTGGGATCAGCTAACTTCGCGTTGGTCAAATGTGTTAGATTTTTTTTTTGAACAACCTTTGATTAGTTTGATATTTTAAATGGTAAAGAATTCCGACACTTTTTAGGTATCTAATGATTTGATGATATAAATTTGGTATTATAAATCTAAATTCATGTATTAATTTTATGGGCGTATATTAAAATAGTTAAAAAAAAAAAGTGGACTCCATAAATCTTTGAGTCAAATCAGTTAAATTTTATATGCCCATAATTATTTGTAATTTAACATAATTATACATTTTTTTGTCCAACCTATTGTTTATTAACAAATTGTCCTCTCCAACAACTTTATATGTAAAAGTTTTGGAAGATACAGATATTACATGCAAACTTGTGAACTGCAATTTTAAAAGAAGACAAAAGAAAATGTGAAATGCAAGAGGTGTTCATGCAGTGTTACTGCAAAGATAACTTTATTTATGTCGAGATTTAGAAGTCGATCAAAGTAATTGTACTCTTTTTAATCCAGTTCGTAGCATCTTGTCAGCATACATGTTTGTTGGTGGTGTTTGAACCACTACTACTTAAGCGTAGTATGCAACTCGTGCTACACACCGAGTTGATGGTATAAATTTATATGCGAAGCCCCGTCTTCTCGCCCAGATGCATCTAAAATTTTCAAAAACTTTTTAATTAGTATAAACTTTTTTAGTGGGTAATAAAATTGCATAATAGTTTAAAAATATTTGGATATCTCGAAAGTACGGATGTTTAAAGTTACCTATCAAACAAATACTCAAACTATAATAGAATACCAATTCTAGATGCATGTCTAATCAGTACACCATTGACAACTATAACCAAAAGCATTAATCAAATCTTTATTTATTGCTATATATTCGAAATTTTGTTCAGACTGTATTCAAGCCGGATCTTTTTGTTGAAATTCTGCCTAATGAAAAATCACCAGCTTATTCATCGTGGCACCATTCTTACCAAACTGTTAGAATGAAAGTTATAAAGCACCTAATTTATTATAAATTGTCTGGGTCTTGTCTAAATTGACATGAGACATATGTACGATGTACCTACTCACCGAAACAGGGTTTGTGCCCGACAACCATCCCAAGGGAGGCTCAATTGCGACGTATAACTGACACACATATTATTCAGTAGACTAATAATTGCAATGAAACCCGTGTAATTAAAAGTTTTCGCAATTTAGTTTTTTGTTTTATAAAGTTTGACACTAATCTAATTCAAACATTAAAAAACAAAAGTAATGAATTCAAAGATAAACACTTCCTTTAACTATACTCTTTATCCATAAGTACTAGGTCTCAACCCGTGCCATAGCGGCACGGGAAAGGATATGTGTTTCAAATGTATCCATCGATTCATATATGTCGTAATTGTCTGAGAAGAATCGAACCGTTCGATCCAGGTCTAAATGTTTTGAGGAGTTGGTTAATAAACATGTCCTTATCCTCGAATCTTTTAATATTGTGTATGTAAGTCATATAACCCTTTGGGACAAACATAGTTAATCGTTAGAGCAAATCCTATGGGAAGTAGAACATTACTTCGTTTACTACTTCAAAAAAATATCATCAAAGGTCATTCACCAAACTTGTAACAAAACTAAAAACACCTAAAATTACTTTAATTAAAATCAATTAGATTAATCTTGCAAAATCTGTTAGCATTAGAATTTAATTTTTCTCTTTGTGTTTATTCATTTTCCTAAAATTTATAATAATATTTAATTCTTGATCCATTTCTTTTCTTGTCTCTTTACCTATTATCATGAACTATTTCTCAAGCATGCATAATTACACAAAGTTGGGGAGAAATGACAAAAACAGAAATCATGAAAAAAAAGAGGAATAAAGAGAGATGTGAGAAACTGAATCGATTACAATTAATTCATGCATAGCCTTGCATAATCCCATGAAGTAGGGGAGAAATAATGACAGAAACAGAAACCATGACAAAAAAGAGGAATAAACAGAGATGTGAGAAACTGAACCGATTACAATTAATTCGCGCGTAGCTTTGTGTTTGGTCAATTTTTTTATAGGTTTCATTTTTCTTCCTTCCCCCTACCCGTCAAATCTTAAAATCACAACATCTTCTTTTTTGAAAAAATCCGGCCTTTAAAAATTGTTTTAATTTTAAAAAATAAAAAAAGAACAATTTGAAAACTTAAATCAAATTAAGACAAAACAAAGAAAAATTAACCAAGGGTGACTAAATAATTTACCTATCTTAGGACACCTTTTCTCACCCTACTACCACTACTTCTTTCACCACCACATTATGGTCACCACTCCACCAGTCTCACCAATACCCACCACCATTATCCCCACCGCTGATCCACCACCACCACCTACCATCACAACCACCATTAGTGCTTAATTTACCTATCTTAGGACCCCTTTTCTCACCCTACTACCACTACTTCTTCCACCACCACATCATCGTCACCACTCCACCAGTCTCACCAATACCCACCATCACAACCACCATTAATGCTTACTGATATGGTTAATATCAAATAAATTTATTATGTATCAACAAAAATATATTCATTTGATTAATTAAAGAAACATTTATTATGAAATATCAATTGAACATTTATTATTAAATTTTAATTAAATGTGATCATTTATAGCAGTGGATTTATGTTCTGCAAGTATAAATTTGATCGTTCTTTATCTAGAATAACTTGTCCAAACTTTGTTTTGTATTCTGGAAACGTAATCAATTTTATTTTAATACTAAAAACCGTGATTTATTCGATCGGGTACTATAAATAGCTGGGATCCCATTTGGGTGATCCAGCGGTCATGATCATATTTTCTTATATGATTTAGTATCCTCCTCAAAATATTTGTGTTTTGTCCTTACCAGTTGTGATAAAAACAGCCAACTACATCTATCACAATAAAATGTTTCCCATTTTGTAAAGACATAAAACTATTATTGTCCACTACTATTCACTAACATCCACCACCATACGTAAAAACCAGCCACGCCCACTATTTTTTCCACCACCAGTAATGTTACCACCTCCACCACTCATAAATACCCGCCATTGTTTCCACCACCAACTGCTTCTTTCACTACCACCGTTAAAAATTATTAATATAATTTTTAATCGGGGTCACTATAATACAGTGGTAAAGTCATTGGGTGATGATACCAGTTACCTGAGTTCGAAACTCGGCAGCACCAAATTCTTTACCGATCAATATATATATATATAGTTTTTAATAAACTTATATTTATTAATGAAAATATGTATTTATTGGATTCATTAATTGAACATTTATCTTGAAAAATTAATTAATCATTCATCATGAGCAATTAATAGGACACTAATTAATAAAGTATTTAGTTGAAAAAACCACGGCCATAGATTTATCCCTCCTAGACAAATCTCGACCGCTCTTTATCTAGCCTAACTTAGCCAAGCTTTATTTTGTATTCTAGATATATGTATACTTGCCTTCTTCATCAATCTTGGAAAACGATAATATGTCAGGATCTCTTTTTATACTCTCTTCCACTTCATTATTATGTTCATTCAACACAATCAACGATGGGACATCACTACAACTCTCTATATTCTCTTTCTTGTTTACCAGGTATTTCTTAGATGGTGCCTGGGGTCATTCTTTGTTAGGAAAATATTTTGCACTTTGTTCTTCACTCGAATGTATATCCTACGCATATAATTTTGTCTTCATGGTGTTAAAAACCATGATAGTGAAGCCACTAAAATCATCTCTCTAGTTCCGAAAAAGAGTTTAAGAATATAAAAGGTGAGAATCTGAAATGTCATTCTCTTCTCCAACTTATAGGTTCGGCTTTCAGGGAGGACCTCGAACGTGACAGAAAGATTAATCTTTTAACTATGATCTGATAAAAACAAACTGCGGAAACTATATTCTATATCGGAACAAAATCGAATGGCGTTTAATAAACAGTTCAAAACCCAAGGAAAATTATGTGAACATGGCCATCTTCATGGAAGAATCCCATCTGAAGGAGGCCAAAACATACACACGGAAATCATACTTTAAACAGAAGACGTTGAACTTTCATAGAAAAACAAACCTTATTAACTATGGAAACGACAATGTGCATGCATCTACACTTGATAGTGGCTTCGATTCCGATAATTTCTGCTTCATTGTAACTCTGAGTCCTTGCAAGTGCTTATGAGGACGGGGTGATGCAGTTTAATCCTTCACTAATACATGGATGGATGATCTTTCACTAAACTTAGATCACTTAACCAATTTTAAGGTCTAGCTTAAACGGATGTGAGTTTGGTGGATTCAAAGTGTTGAGAAAAATTTAATAGTGTAATCTGAATCCCTTCCAGGCTCATCCCAAATCATACTGTCAGCCCCAAGATATGTGTGAGTCTCCACATACAAATTCTTTAATGCGCTCGTATTAATCTTATGATTGTCTTCTTCGGAGATAAAATGATCTCCTTCATATGGATTCAAGACTGGCCTAATAAATAATGCACAAATCATTGTATGAGTATAATGAGTACAATCTAACCTCGCTAAATGTATTAATGAGTAAAAAAAATTGAGCCCTTAAAGGCCCTATGTAAATATAAATGAATAATCCCTAAATTTCACATAAAAAAATATATAAACAAACCAAAATACTTCATCCAATCAACAATGTTCTTATAAGAAGTCAAATCTTCTTAACAAAATGCATCTAAAGTTGACTGTTATTTCTTTCCACCTAAACTAAGATGCCTTCCATCCTTATTTTTTTACAATGCATGTATAACTTTCGGGATATTTTGCTCGTATTGTAGCAAAAACTGTATTATGGTGATCCCTGCTTGAAATGCCTCTTTTTGACAACATATTTTGTATGACACTACATACTATCATCTAATTCAATTTCATTCTCATAATCTATTACCGACTCGATAGTTTCTTTGTCCGAAAGAGATTTCGTAATTGTGTCATTCTCATTAAACTAGTTCAAAAAATGTTCGACATCCATCATGATTCCATAGTGTAAGTTAAAAATGATATCAATTAATTCTTAAATATCTTTTTATAATTGACCAACTTCTGGTTCGGAAACATCAGAATTATATAAGTAAAAAGCTAAAAATACCCTTTAAATAAATAAAGAAGGAATTTCCAAAACCAAAAGTATTCTCAAGATATGCAATAAATTCCCATTCGGTTTTCATAATTCCAGTAAATGCTTTGTCCAATATTTCCCGAAATCTCTCAATAAAAAATCTCCAATTAGTAAATGCACATTACTAATTTTTATTCTCTAGAGATATGCATTTAATTGCTGGTAATTAAAGCATATAAAACTAATAACCTTAATTAAAAGATTCTTAATTTATTTCGGAACAGGATCTCCTTGAGTACTAAGGAATATATTTGAACAATAAAAGATAAGAGTTACTGTATGTGTTCAAAGAATGTTGACATCTCTTCTTTGTAAATCCTCTTTCATAGTTACAATCTTAGAATCGATTATACCACACTTCCAAACAAGTTTAGAATTGGTTCATTTGTATTCCAAGACAACTATGCGATTAATCAAATATCAAATCACATCCATGGGTTCAATCGGTTCTACCAATCATTGGGATCGGTTATACCCTAATATGGAAGCACTTGTGATCGGTCACACAAGTTACCAGGACCGGTTACATTAGTTACCAGGATCGGTTACATCAATTACCAGGACCGGTTACCACATACACATGGTATTGCTTGTGATCGGTCACACCAGTCACTAGTATCGGTTACACCAATTACTAGGACCGGTTACACCAATTACAAGGATTGATCACACAACTTCTCTGTGATCGGTCACACCAACTACTAGGATTGGTCACACCAATTACAAATATCGTTCATACCATCTCAGGTGATTACTTAGGATTGGTTTCACTAATTAATCAAAATTAGGCATACCAAATTATAAGTCAGGCATTGTGATTAGTTGTACCAAGATATATAACAAAGTTACGATCGGTTCTTCCATCTCACATTCTCACACATATTGGTAATCCAAAGATTTGCAATGAATAGTTGTACCAATAAGCCTAGCGATTTCCCTTTCGATTCATAAAACAAGTTCATGAATGTACTTCCTTTAAACAAATGTAAAACATTGTTTCCTAGGATGAAATCTTCACCTTTACCCATACACATAATCATAACAACATTCATGTCGATATCATATCTACGAAGTTCAAAAGATAAGTGTTATACTTCGTAGTCTAATTCACTAATACTATGATCATATGATCATGTCTCACTAATAAAGTAATATATCCATACACATCTTCGCAGTTATGTTTTCAATATAGCATGACTTGAATGATACGTTAGGAATGAAACAGTTCAAGTCAATATTACTAACCTCAAGAGGAAGGATGATGTCGTCGTTGTATCTCGTTACTTCTTCACATTCTTCAGGTCTTCGAGTAATACTTGTATGTCTCAACATTCCTAGACTTTCTAGTCTAACCTAAACGAAGTTATCTCTAGTACATAATCAAGCGACTCTTAGATGAGTTTTGATTCACTAAAATATGACAACCAAACTTGACATACCAACGCTTGGTGGGTTCAACCGAGCTATGCTCTAACAATCTCCCCCTTTGTCAATTTTAGTGACAAAACTCTTAATACATATGGATAAATAAATTACAATAATTCATTATACATACGATTGATTCCAAGTTTCAACAACACAATAACCTACATATATTCAATCAATAAATGCCGTTGTTGACATCTGAATAACAAAGCTTATGCTCCCCCTAAAGGTAAGATAGGTAGATATTAAATCCAACATCTTTGTTATTCCACTTTTGTAGTACATAATGACTACACAACAACATGATATGTTTCTCCCCCTTAGTCAATGCTTTACTCTTTCTTTAGATATAACGTTTAAGCACAATTGTCCTTTCCTTAGTGATTGCAAATCACTTGTTTACTCCATATATTTCTCCCCCTTTTGGTCACAAAATGACAAAGGTTTGACCAAATACAGGTCAAACCGAAAGGATCTTACAAATTCAAAAGACTTGTAAACAACCTATAAGAGTTAAGCACGAAGGTTTCACATACCACTTTTAGACAACCATTATTAAAACAAAAACTACAAGTAATTTAGTTTTAATATGTTATCCAGGAAAACTATTGCCCGAAGCAATTTTCCCTAATAGTTTAACAAATTGACTAAGAAACTTAGTTCCCTTGTTAAACCGATTGTACACATACAATCGCTTATTTCGGTAAGACCACAATAAAGATCAGACTTAACTTTATTTCTCTCATCAGGCTCTAATTATTCAGAAATAACTTAGACCTTTCTCTGTAGACAAGACAAGCACTAGGTTAGTTAACTAGTTTTTCTTGTTAAGGCATTCAATTAGACTTGAATAACCGAATCCTTCAATTTGATAAGTCTAACTAAGATCAAAATTAACTTAGTTTCTCTTATCCATAATCGAATTGGACTAAACAAATGATCCCATATTTTGTTAAGCCATAAACAATACATACAAACCAAAATAAATTGACTTGCACAATTATTTTCTTAACCGGAAGTAATTGAAACAAACATAGACATTATAGCACCGCAATTGCATCGAAATTTCGTTAAGAAAAAACACTTGATACCCAACAATAAAGAAGATACCAAACAATAAGCCAAACAAATTGACAAAGTTTTTCTTAACCGGAAATAATTGAATCACACACACACACACACATCCATACACATCATAATGTAATATATCAATTGTACCGAAATTTTGTTAAGCAAAAACAAAATATATGCAACATAAACAGGCTTTTCTTAAACAGGAAAACGATTAACTAACAAATTCGTTACCTCAGATTCTGCATCCTCTTCTCCCCAGTATGATATATCATTAAGCGCAAGTTCACATAAGAACTCTCCCCCAGTATGTTTTCATCATCTCGCAAGAACAAACGAACAACAACAAGAGCAACCTTTACTAGAGAAAGGTTGAATCGGTTTTTAACTAATGCGTGCCAATAACAAAAGTTGAAAACCTGAAACACATATGTTTATGCTAAACACAACTCATGTAAATACAAATTGATTCAACATATTGTGACTTTTCACATATGAGTTTCAATCAGAACATCTTATGATCCTTTGATAAAGCCTACCAACATGGGCTAGAACTTAATCCCGCTAAATCAAAAAGCCACACAAACCATAAGGGTTCACATCATATGAAATTGAATATTAAGGTTATGAAAGCCGAAATCAGACATCCCATAAACCAAAAATACATAGCAAAAATATAGACATTCAAGCACAGGCTATGTAATCGGAAACTATCACAAGAAAAAATATAAGATAATAACTTTATTCATAAATAGTGATAGTTTTATTCAAAATAGACCTTATACAATAATCGAAATAAATCAAAAACTGATGTTTATTTTTCTTTGAAAATAAGAAGGTAGACTACTCCTTATTTTCCAGCTGCTCATCAGATTCTTGATCAGAGTCTTGGTCTTTTTCGCCTTTTAAGAACTCATCATTAATCTGTAAGATACATGTAAGAGTTTCTGGATCATTTCGAGCGGCAAAGGCTAACTGTTTCTGAATACAGTTTAATTGTCTTCTAAGACGTAAAATATGAAACAAGATGTCTCCGTTGCTATAGATTTGAGCAGTTGAAACAATAGTTCCTCTTTCTTTTCGAGTTTTATTAATTCGCTTGATAATTCCTTGAGAAACTGTTTTAGTGATTATCTCATCTCCAAAATTATCCCCCATAGTGTTTTCACACATGCTGGTAATGAGACAAGGAAATCCATGATTTCTCTGGGACACTGTGGCATTAATGGATTCAAATATTTTGATCATTTGATTTATAATCATTCCACATATATCAATTTTCTTATCACCTTCAAGAAGGTAGTACAAAAACTCAGCAAATTCCTTATCCCATTGTGATGTATCTCTTGTACAAGCAAAGAGAGTTGCTATAGCAAGTTTTCCGAAAACCCTTAAATGAAAAGGTATATCTTTGGTTGCTAACCTACCATTTTACCAGTCAATCGTTTTTCCAATGAGACGTGTTGAAATGGTATCATGTTCAATTTCAACTCCGGTAATCAGGTGATTACATTCCACATTGTACTTGATGATGTTTGAAATCGTCTTACGATCGACATAGTAAAGTCCACAACCAAAAAGAGTAACAAAGGTAAGTATTTTATGATCAATATTGTGAATATTATCATAGAAAATTATTACCAAATCAGGTGAATATTTTTCAAAATCAAAAAGCTTTCCGCAGTTTCGATCTTGAACAAACTTCACATAATCCTTATCTTGGACTTCTGGATCAAATCTGTTTTTAGCGGTAAACTCTATCCTCTTGAGAGTTTTGTATTTCTCAAAACATGATTTATCAACAAAAGAGGTGAGTTCATGTTCATCTTCTATTTTGTAAGGAAATCTGATCCTTTCAATCTCATCATATCTGACACGATCATTAGAAGATTTATTATTTCTTGATTTCCTTTATCTCATACTTCCAAAAATCAGTGGAATATGAAAAACCTTAGTTTCGGTTCCGGACAATTTCTCCCAGGATGTTTTTGAGAACAACACAAAATAATCTTATTTTATAGGGAGTGAAGATATCAAATTCCGGAAATAACTAGTTTTAGGAAATCCTTCCAAAATCGAAAACCTTGATTTGTGGGGAAACAAATCCGATTTTGCAACTAGGTCTTTCTTTTGGAAAAACGATTTTTCAGGGACTAGATCTATATTACGGATTAATCATATATTCATGTCCAAAGATTTGTTTACTCTATAATTACCAAAACTTGATAATATTTTACGAAATTCACTCAAGAATTTTCCAATAGAGTATACAAAAACTATTTTGAACATGACAAGATATTTGTTAAAAATATCTTTAGTATCATAAATC
Organism: Papaver atlanticum; assembly: GCA_023531105.1. NCBI lineage: Eukaryota > Viridiplantae > Streptophyta > Magnoliopsida > Ranunculales > Papaveraceae > Papaver > Papaver atlanticum. The sequence continues at coordinate 3,144,575 of JAJJMB010017781.1, read as the reverse complement.
CTGTAATATTTCAAAAGATCACTTGCTTCATTAAAACAGTTGTGGGGTGTATGAAGCAATCCACTGTTAATAGAATTACTTACTGAAAAATCATTCTTTGTAAATTTACAAAGGTTCCAAAATCACATCCTAATCAGTGATACATTGACAGTCTTAGATCTGAAAATGTACATATATATATTTGGGTAGCAAATCCAAAATATATTTAAGATCCCAGATTTTTCAAGAATAGAATAGTCATGGTTCATATAATGAAAAATCTTATGTGGAATCTTATGCATTTTCAAGACACAACATGTCGCATAGAGTATTGTATCATTGTTACTAAACTGGTTAGTATTCAATACCATGAGATACAATTCTATGATAGCCAAGTGTTGATGGGGAAAAACGATTTGCTGGTTTTTTAGGAAAGGGAAGAGACGACCGTGCGGACGGGATTCCTCAACCGAGCAAACTTCTTAACTTCAAACAGATGCACTGCACGGGAGTGCTTTGAGTTCGAGAGATCAATCTGTAGGACTCCAGCCTAAACCAAGACAATGGCCATTCCAGAGTCAATTCGGTCACAAAGAGGGAAGATGGTTGATCTCTAGGAGGGAAGCTGGAAAGTGTGTGAGATCAATGGTGATCAAGGATTATGAATGTGTTATAAGTTTCTGCAAATGAACTGCTGGGTTCGAATAAGTTCTGATGGATTGATTTAATTCTGCTCTATTAAGAGTTGATGAGAATTCTTGGTTAGACGAACGTTGTCTCTTGTCTGTTAGACCAGTTATTCTCAATCGTGGATGTGGAAACTTATTTATATTACCTGTAACACATTGATCTCCAGTAAGTGTGACAGTTGCTCGAGTGAAAGAGTGGGAAAGTGGGAAATCGTGGTTAAACCAGTTCCAGGTCGTGCAGAGACTTGGTTGATTGTCCACCCACTACTTGGCTAACTCCCTCAACTACTTGCACGACTTACTCACATTTATCATCGTGGATGAACACACGTGCCGTAGGCCTCCAGACCAAAATCCTAATTAATATCCCCTATGTGACGTGATTGATGCCTCACGAACGTGGAGTCTGCAAGGCACACATGTATTTAATTAGTCAGCTCTTTTTCTCCGGAAGTTGTCGGAATTATGCGTAATAAGATATTGGCCACAATTGAAGAGGTCTTATCAATAAAATTTCCATTTATCCGTGATCTAGGCATAGTTCGCAATCCATTCTATAATTCTTCTCATTACCTCGCATGGGAAAAGAATCCCACAAACAAAGGTATTGACTTGATTAGACGATGAGTCTAAGTTTTGTTGAATCGAGCATAATTGACGAATGCTCTATGATACATGAATTGAACATGTCTGCTGGGACATATGTATAGTTCTTAAGTGTGTGTTGATAATTGAATCAACGTGATGAATATTAATAGCCCGAGCAAATATTGCTCGTCTGAGCGAATATTGCTCGCTTGAGCGAATATTGCTCGATTAATGAATTATTGAACATTGATAGTTGAATAATATTATTAGTCCCGTCTGAGCAAATATTGCTTATTTAATGGATTACTGAATATTGATAGTCTGAGCAAATATTGCTCGTCTGAGCGAATATTGCTCGTTTGAACGGTAACATGACAAAATAAAATATTAATTAAAAATATATTGACAGCTGGACCGAATATTATATAATTAATCAATATGTTTATTGCTGGATCAACACAAAATTATTAGCTCTTGATCTTGCTCAAAATTATGATTTGCAGAGCATTCAGTTCAAAACCCTAATTTTGATCGATTGTTGATCAATTGATGATTTACTGAAAAGCAATCACTGAGTGAGAGAGGACCGGCTACATGGGATGATGGCCGACCATGTAACGTCCAGGTGCTCGAGCGAGCATGCACCAAAGTCCTTCACCAGTTGGTGAAAGGATGATTAAATGCTGGTTTAATCTTTTATTAAAATAGTGCTCGCCTGAGCGTTAGGTAATAAAACCTAATAATGGAGAGATGAGGGACCATCCAAGGGGTGTGAAACCGTCCCTTGGTGGTCGTGGGACCGGCTGGTGGTCGTTTGAACAAGTTCCAAGTTGGTTGGAGAGAGTTTGAACCCAATATGAACTGTAGAATATTAATTAGGTCAAAATTGTTAAAGTATGTGGGACTGGCTCCTTGCAAGCCTAAGGGACGACCTTGGTCGGTCAAGGTGGCATGCTCGTGTCACCATAGTGTCTGTGTCTCAGTCTTGAGAATTTTGGTATTTTCGGACGCGCGTTCGAACAAATTTTTGGATTTTCAGAAGAGTTTGATCTTGACTGAAACTCTCGATTTGCTCGAATGAGCAAGTAGAACTTCGCTTGTGCAATCAATATTTTGAAAATATTAAAATAATAATATTATAGTATTTGTCGTGAGTAGCCTTGTTGGTCACCATTTGACTTTTTGGCTTTTGACCGTTTGAGCAATATTTGAGAAAATATGCAAAACTAGGGTTTTTTGCTCAAACGAAGGAGTTTCATGAGATGAAGGAAATAATAATAGTATGAAAATATGGGATAATATGGTGTGGGACCAGCCACGGCTAGGGGATGGCCGGCCGGCTAGGTGGCCCGATCCCGTGACTCCCTTCCCTATTTTTTATTATTCTTTCATCGTTTAAAGGAAAATATGGAGAAACTAAGAGCCTCTTTGGTAGCATTTTCAAAAACTGTTTTCAGTTTTCAAAAGCAGAGAAAACAAAAAACGCTACGAATACACGTTTGGTAGCTGTTTTTTTGAAAACGTTTTGTACCTATTTTTTGTTTTGGAAAAAAGAGAAAACGAAAACGACTTTTTATCGTTTTCATATTTTCGTTCTCTTTCTTCAGAAACGAACAGAGAGTAAAGCTAAGGAGAGGCGTTTTTCATACCTTTCAGGTATATTTTTTTTTTCGATTTCTCTAAGGCTATTAGCAAATCTCTTTTTTAGACTAATTGGGTGTATGATTTGAAACAGATGGGTTATTGATTTGGTATCAAATTCTAGGGTTTGCAGCAATTTTTAGGTATGAATATCTAATTTGATTTATGGGTTTCATGGATGATTTCTTTTCGATTTCTCTAAGGTTATTAGCTAATCTCTTTTTGGACTAATGGGTATATGATTCGAAACAGATGTATTGATTGATTTTAATGTGAGCTTGGTTTTTTGAGATTTGCTTATTTTGATAGTAAATAGTAATGGGTTTATGTTAATATTAGTAAAAGTTGCTTTTTTATTGTTATTTGATGTGCTTGTCAAGTTAACAGGTTCTTGTTGCTTTGGTTTTTTAAGGAACACTACTTGCTTTGCAGAAATACGGGTTCTGCCTATCTTGTGTAGTAACAATATGTGTTTGCTTTGTGAAGGGACTGTACCAAAGGGAGTATTTGGAAGAGATTTGATTGTTAACGGGCATATCAAGAGTTCCAGGTATGTAGCCATATACACTAGGGAGTTCACTACAGTTATATAGAGAGTTATATAGAGAGTGAGGAACACGAAGACATATACACTAGGGAGTTCACTACAGTTATTCAGACCTTTTTTTTCTTTTGCTTTTAGCACCGTAGACGGGATGAAACTTCGAGGTTTTGGGGATATAATTTCAATTTATTTCTCAGTGCACATTAAATTGACATCAATCAGTATCCTTAGAGAAGAACTTCCATCAAAGAAACAGAAGTAGACTCTGTTCGGATGGTTTTATGAATTATTGTCCCGTCAGAAAGAAAAATGAATTATTGTCGTTATAACTCATGGTATTTTCAATAGTTTGGGGCAGTTAAAACTCAAAATAGGATGGATGTTTCTGTTTATTTCATGTACCTGTTGGAATTTAATAGCTAAATAGTTTGGGGCAGTTAAAACTTAAAATAGCTTGATATGGTTCATCGTATCCACGGATGGTTTAAGCTTGATATGCTTGGATTCAGTAGTGGAGGTTCTAAAGGTGCAGCAAGGCTTAACTTAAAGGTTATTATGTGGCAATAAAAGCCAAACATTTGTTAAAGTTACAATGCCTTGTAAGGTGTAACGTGTGTCACATATCTAGAGAGTAGCATTTGTTAGAATTTGAGAATACTCAAACCTTTGCAAATTTAGGTAGTCTTTTTTTTCTCTCCATCCAGCTTTGAAAGTTGATGTCCTATTCATGCACTCTTAACCCTCGCAGCTCGTCTCTATTCTGCTGTACTCGGAAAGTTTGTTAATTGTGCTTCGTTTCCCTTCCCATCCCACTGTTACAGAATTAAAATTACAGTCTTGTGTCATAAAATTCTGAAAACCTTAAAAGGAAGGCTGTATGCATTGGAGCTCTTATATCCTTGTGATCTACCCACCTTAGCCAACAATTCCCTTCCACAGGGGACACGACATGAGACTATCCTGGAAGCTGTTGTTGTCAAACTCATGTCTTTGCTTATCATGATTTTTCTCTCACTGATTTAATACTTGCTTCTCAGGTACCAAGAAGGCTTATTAAGAGTGCAGTATTAAGATGGAATTCTGGTGATACAAGTTTATCAAGTGAATCATCTTCGGACTCGGAAGACTCGTTTATGGAATTGCTTATGGTTAAGGAGCACAGTGAATATTGAGCTGATGCATAATGTTAGAGATGACATAGCCAGGGACAATGTGGCTTTATCATCAACGCCGACAACCTCACCAACGCGTTTAGGTTATACAAATATATGTAAAATTGTTATGTGTAAAATATTTGTGACAGCTTTATAACTACTTTTTGAAATATTAGTTTTACCTTATAACTAATTTTTTAAAATATGTTTTTGAAAACAGTCATACCAAACAGCTTTTAGGAAATGAAAACAATGAAGAAGGGTCTGTTTTAAAAACAGTAGAAAACTATTTTTGAAAATGCTACCAAACAGGCTCCAAGAGTTTTGCTCAAACAAGGAAATTTGCTCGAATGAAGGAGTTTTCATGATATTAGGAAAAATAATAAAATAATGGTAAAAGAATGGGAGAAACGTGGGGCCGGCCACGACGGCATGACCGGCCGATGGGCCCGGTCCCCTAGGCACCTCTTTTATTATTTTATTAAAGGGAATTTTTTTCATATTTTTGTTAAGTTTAGGAGTTATCTATATAAACAGTTCAAAAAACGAAAATTAGTAGACCCTTTTGATCTAATAATTATTTTCCCAAATTATTTTTTTTCTATATAAAAAACCCATCATTTAGATGTCATATATGGGTAACCCATAATAAGTTAAAAAAGGAACTTGATTACAAAAATAACCTTTTATCTAAATAAATAAACAAATTGATTCTTAACTTTTATATTTTTAATATGGTGAAAAACCGTGAATAAGTTATTAAATATAAATTTTTATATTATTAGATAAAGAGTATTTTTTTATTTATTTTTTAGTATACGACATGAGAAACAAGAGGACTAGTTATTGCTTACAAAGCAAAGATTTGCAATACTAGTCGGAAAAATTAGAGCTTGTCCATCTATCTTGGACTTTATGATTTAGAGCGTAAGATGCTAGGTTGTGGGCTGTAGAATTAGCCTTCTTATGCACAAAAGTGAAAGCTCCATTGTTGTTGAGACTTCGCATATTGTTGATGATGTTGTCTTTATGTCTCCAGATCCTCCATAGGACAGTAGCTAACTCTCCAGTTAGGCTCTTCACTACCGTCTGGTTATCACCTTCGATCTCAACATGAGTGATATTCAACCATAAACTTAATTCTATGGCCAGAAGAAAACCATCAGCTTCTGCAAAAATGAAAGAGTCAGTCCTTCCAATCCTTGTTGCAGCACCGCAACAGTTGCCTTCCCAGTCTCTTGTAATTGCAAAATAAGAGTATTCTCCGTCTTTCCAAGCAGCGTCAACATTAATCTTGATCACAGGGGAAGTAGGAGGTTTCCAAGGATCTTGTATGATGCCAGCAGCTTCCCGGTTAACAGTCTCCAACTTCTTCTGTCTCGTTTTCATTAAAGGTGAAGTAGAGGTTGTACCAATAAGAAGCCATAGAAAGAGTACCTTGAACACTGACATTCTTATTCTCAAAAACCTTAAGATTCCTGGATTTCCAGATAGCCCAACAAGTGGCCATCCCCAAAGCTAAGGTTGAGCCATTATCATCTACACTGAACCACATCTCAGTTAGGGATTTAAGAGTAAGATGCTGATTTTCATGTAAGCGCAGGCCAAGAGGAGATGCAAACCAAACAGCTTGTGCAAAGCTGCAGTGAATTAACAGATGCTCCACAGTCTCATTATCAGTCTGACAAATATTGCAGTTTGTAAAAACTCCTTCCATAAACCTGCCGATTCTGTGTGAAACTGCTAGGCCCTTATGGATCGCCCTCCACATGAAGAGTTTTATTTTCGGTGCCACTCTCTTCACTGCCCAAAATTTCTTCCAAGGAAACGTATTGTCTCTAAGATTTGAGGATTCACCTTGCTGTTCATTGAGCATCTTCTGAAAGGACTGTGGAGTAAAATCTCCATGATTTGTGTACTTCCAGATGAGTTTGTCTTCATCCAGAGGATTGATATCCACCTGATTTATTATAAAACTGGTGAAAGAGTCCACGCATTGGTTTACCAGATCCAAATCCCATTTGCCATTTGAGTTTTCGATCAGTTGGTGAACTTTGGTGATGTTCATGTTGTTATCATCACTTCTTTCTGAAGTAAAACCTTGAATGGAAGGTATCCAAGGGTCAGAGAAGATGTTGATATTTCGACCATTTCCAACTAGCCATAAACAACCTTTCTTAAAGTTTTCCCTGCTATCTAACATTGCTGCCCAAGTCGTGGAGCGGATGTTTATTTTATTGACATCCCAGAAAGAGGTATCTCTCAGATATTTAGCTTGAAGGAGTTTGACCCATAAAGAATCTTGGTCGTGAAGAAACCTCCATGCTAGCTTGGCCACTATCGCCTGGTTGAGATCAGCTAGTGACCTTAACCCTAGTCCACCTTTTTCTTTTGGGATATTAAACCATTCCCACCGTAAAAAATGCATCTTCCTTCCGTCTCGATTGTGTCCCCACCAGAAGTCCCTGATTATCTGAGTAAGCTTGTTTAGAACTGTAACATGGATTAAGGTTTTATCCATGAAATAAACAGGAATAAGAGCTAACACAGACTGAATCAAAACTGTCCTCCCAGCATGCGATAAGGTATTTCTTCTCTATCCTGCTAAAGCTGCTTCAAACTTTTCAATCAAGAAATTAAAGTAAGAAATTCTATTTCCCTGTTGAAGGATCTTCACACCCAGGTACTTTTCTTCTTTATCAATTTTCTTGACTCCCAATTCTCTTATTATCTCATATGCGTAAGTCTCTGGTACACTTTTGCTGAAATGTATGGAAGATTTAGAGTAGTTGACTAGTTGGCTAGAAAGGTTGTAGTACTGCTCTAGGATTAATGGGATAGAGTTGATTGTCATGGTATCTGTATTACCAAACATCATGACATCATCAGCGAACATGATGTGAGATACACTGGGAGCCCATCTATTTATCTTGTACCCACTATACCTGCCTCCGAGCTCCATTTTGTGAATAATTCCAGACAAAGAATGAGCACAGATAATAAAGAGGTAAGGGGATAACGGACATCCCTGCCTTATCCCCCTTTCACCAACAAAGAAGCCTTCAGGTTGACCGTTAACAAGGACGGAAAAAAAGGTTATAGTGACACAGCTCATGATTAGAGAGTGAGCTCTAACAATTATGCCAAAGTTCAAAAGAGCTTGACCCATAAAACCCCAGTCTACTTTATCATATGCTTTGCTCATATCTAGTTTCAAGGCAAAGGATCCTTGTGATGTGTTTGAGTGATGCATAGAGTGAAAGAGTTCTTTAGCTACAATTATGTTGTCTATAATCTGTCTACCAAGAACAAAGGCAGATTGGGTTTTCTCAATAAGACTGTATAGGAATGGACTTAATCTATTGGTAATGATTTTGGTGACAACTTTTTATAGGACATTACACAGGGCTATGGGTCTATAGTCGACGGCAGACTCATCCTTTTTCTTTTTTGGGATTAAAGCAAGGTAAGTGTGGTTCAGACTTGGAGGGATCGTTGAATATCTGAAGAAGTCTTGGATTAGTTGAACAACTTCTTGTCCCACAACCTCCCAGCATTTCTTGTAGAAAAGAGCTGGATAACCATCCAGGCCTGGTGATTTTAGAGACCCCATTTTCTTGATTACCTTTGAAACTTCATCAGCACTAGGGATAGAACTTAGGTACCTGCAATCATCTTGAGACAACTTGTTATTATTGTCCACATTCAGAGAGCTAGAAACCACCATAGGATCTTTTGTGAACATGTCTTGGAAGTGGGTAACTAGGATGTCTCTGATTTTGTCATGATCAGAGACCCACTCACCAGTAGAGTTTTTTAGAGCAATAATTTTATTTATGCTTCTCCTATGAATAACAGAAACATGAAATACCTGAGTGTTCTTATCAATGGAAGGGATCCATTTAGATTTATTACGTTGCTGCCAGAACATTTTATCTCTTCTCTCTAAACTAATGATATTGGCAAAAATGATTTTTTATGCTTCCCTTGTGTCGCTCAAGTGTGCTGATGCCTGCAGATCAATCAGCTTTTGTTTCTCTATTTCTATCTCCCTTCTAGTGTCACCAAAATTTTTCCTGCTCCACTTCCATAGGCCCTATCCCAGAGTTTGTAGTCTTTCGAAAGTGTCTCCTGAAGTGTTGGTCCAATTGTTCTGCATCACTTCCTTGAACCGTGGATGATCAATCCAATAAAATTCAAACTTATAATTAGGTTTTCTCTTTGGTGGCTTCCTCGTAGTGTTGAGGATTATTGGAGAGTGGTCACTTTCGATTCTTGGAAGGTGAAGTACGGTTGCATCCGAAAATAGAACTCTCCAGTGAGAGTTGCACACTACTCTGTCAAGTCTCTCAAATATCAGTGTATTTTGAGATGCATTATTGGACCAAGTAAAGGACGGCCTTGCATAGCCTAGGTCAATGACATCTCTTTCTTGAACCAGTTTTCTGAACTCCATGCAACTGATGTCCGTGTTTGTGGATCCTCCTTGCTTTTCGTAATGGTGCATTAGTGCGTTTAGATCTCCGATCATGCACCAGGGATGTTGAATATCGGCAATTACGTGGTTCATCTGCCTCCAAAAATCATTTCTTTGTGGTTGAGCAGGGGGGGCCATACACACATAACAATTCCCATCTTGGTAGTGGTAGGTGAGCTTCCAAAATGCAATGGATGCAGATTTTTGAGGATTTAGAGACCACAGTAATGTCTACATTATCATTCCATAAAAGCACTAGACCTCCGCTTCTTCCATTGGATGCTACAAATTCGAAATTTTTGAACTTAAGAGAGCTGCAAACTTTTTCACTGTTTGATGCATTTAGTCTAGTTTCAGAGAGAAACAGTATGCTCGGATTACAGCTCCGTAGAATGAGTTTAAGGTTAGAACTGTCGCCTCATTCCCCAGGCCACGATAGTTCCAAGATTGTATTAACATCTTCCTTGCGACTTTTTTGGGCAAGTCGCCATAGCCTCTGATGGTGTGGAGCAAAGTTGTTTGAGTGGTGGATCGCAATCCATGGGTTCAGATTGCCTTTTGCTTCCAGAATGGATCGTGTTGTCCAAATTCTCAGCTTCCTGAGTGTTCCTAGCATGCCTTTTCCATTGTCTCGGCTTCTTCAAGGAGTTTTGAGCAGTTTCAGAAGTTGGGATGGGTAGGGTTGGTGGTTGGGGGATGTTTGTATGTGGGATGGGTATGGCTGGGTTTATTGAGGGATTGGTTTCTTTGGGTTTTGCAGGTGGATTGGAAATGTTCAGAGAAGGAGAGGATGAAATGGTGTTTATCGGGTTGGGGTTTTTCTGGTTGGTGGTGGTTTGTTTGGGTGAGTGGGTAATGGGTATGCTTTGGTGGGTATTGGTTTTTTGGGTTTGGGTGGGTTCTGAAACAGTCAAAGTATTATTTCTTTTTTTGGATTGATGGAGAGAAGAAGATGTAGCTGACAGATTTGGAGAATAATTCTCCTTTGCATGTAGGTTGAGAGGATTTTTGGGAATTACCTGATTTTCCTTGATCGTAACTGCAGGTAAGGAAACTGATATCTTTTGTGGTTGTTTGGCTATTTCTGGGGAGTGATTAAGGGAGCTATTTTTGGTAGCTGGTTGACTGGTCATGGTGCTATGGTTTATGCTTCTGATGTCATCTCCATCATGGTTAGGGGTTGATTGATCTTGATTTCCTTTTGGGACTTGGAAACTTTGGATGATTTTTGGCTTGAAGTTTGCATTAATCTCTTCTGTGAAACGGGCCATCTTCATGTCTTGCATCTTTTCCATGAAAGTTTCTGGAGAAAAGAAACCCATTTTCTCGCATTCTCTTGATAGTTCAGGGCATTGTTTCATTATATGACCAAATCTGCCATACAAAAAACAGATTCTGGGTAGTCTTTCGTACCTTAGATGAACTGTACATTTCTTCTTGGATGGTAAGAAGAAGTTGAGTTCTTGCCGAAGAGGTTCAGTCACATTAATCCTCACTCTAACCCTGGCGAAACTCCCCCATTTTGCTTTTTCAGCAGCACTTACAATTATTTTTTTCATATTTTTGTCAAGTTTAGGGGCAGTTATCTATATAAATAGCTCAAAAACGAAAATTAGTAGACCTTTTTGATCTAATAATTATTTTCCCAAATTATTTTTTTTTCTATATAAAAAACCCACCATTTAGATGTCATATATGGGTAACCCATAATAAGTTAAAAAAGGAACTTGATTACAAAAATAACCTTTTATCTAAATACCTTTTATCTAAATAAATAAACAAATTGATTCTTAAATTTTATATTTTTAATATGGTGAAAAACCGTGAATAAGTTATTAAATATAATTTTTATTATTATTAGATAAAGAGTATTACATTAGCTAGTTGGAAGCCTAACAACCTAAGCTCCAACAACGTACTACTACATTAATTGAACAGGTTGCCGTGCTAGCCTACCAGCAAACTTCATGGGTAACCTATCCAAGGGAGCCGAAGTGGATGGGGGGCTGAGATTGTGTCACAAGGGGGGCAAGCTAACTATAGCTTCTATGTTAATTCCTATAATATTACGCCATTGGGGCTCGAATCTGGGACCTTCTGGAGCGCATGAAACTTTGTTATTAAATAACAATAATTCCTAAAAAGTCTCCCTAAAATAACTTTTTGAATTATTAGGGTTTATTCTAAAAAATCCCTAAAATCTGGCCCAAAAATTATTCTTTTTTACTCTTTTGGCTCCTATTCCATTTATTCTAAAAAATCCCTAAAATCTCTCCCCGAAATTATTCTTTTTTACTTCTTTCGTTTAATTACCACGCTCGGTTCAATGTGAAAATTCTAGTTTTCATGATGTAGTGATAATTGTATTTTTTCACATAATTAATGGCCAGTTGTGGAAATTCTAATTCTCAGAATATAATGATAATTGTAATTTTTCACATATGAAAATTCTGCTTTTCACAATGTAATGATAATTGCAAATTTTCCCATTCGGAATATATTTAGTGAAAATTATAATTATCATCGGGTCGTTGAATATATAAATTAGTGGTAATTGTATTTTTTTCACTCGAACATGAGTGATAAAACAATTTTTCACTCAAAATCAGTTGAAAAATCAAATTTTCATAGAAAACATGTCTGTTTTATGCATAGAAGAATTGCATATGGGATCGAAGACACGTATACAAACCAAAAATTGCAATTATCATTAATACTAGTGATAAAAGAAATTTTCACTCGAAACAATAGAATCCATGAAGTTAAACAACAAAAACTGGAAAAAAAATTGATCGCTCACTGCGAGTTCAAAATTTGAACTAGCACCTCCATGACCGCCCGATTGTCCATATGTGACGTCATAAACTCAACTACAGTTACTTCCACAAATATGAAAATTATTTAAGGCGCCAAAATCTTCTCCATCAGGTGACACCGACAAATATGAAAATTGAGTTTTTCAGACCATTTAATATTTATTCAGTGACACCCAGACATGTTTGGATTTGGAAAGTTAAAACTAATCATGAAGCTCAACTTGATTCTTAGCTTGTCTCTTAAATCTCATGTCTTTTCGGCATAACTACACTGTCAATATTGTGATAATTATTGAGCTAACGTAATAATCAAGGAATTGTTACATACAAAGTTTGATATACATAGAGTTTGTTGTATCTTAGGAAACTCAGGAAACTAGGAAATACTTGTATTACAAGTTTAGAACTCTATGATCTTGTGTATATAAACAGATAGCTATCATGTATTGTAACTCACGAATTCAAGGAATAAAAATATTCTTTCAAAACTTATTCTTGTCTCTTCTCTTCTATATTCTAACCCTAACCTATTCTAAAACTCAACTTGGTATCATCCTGGTTTGATTCTCCATGTCTTCCGCAGCCTCTTCTGATTCTACTGTTTCAACCATCATTAGTTCTTCTAAATCCATGATGGCTTCATCTGTTTTATCTCAACCTCATCACATCATAACTGTCAAGCTTGATGAAACAAACTACTCTCTTTTGCGTGCTCAATTCTTACCCTACCTTCAATGATATGATCTTGATGGTTTTGTTAATGGTGAAAAACCATGTCCTCCTGCAACTCTTGAAAAATCTCAAAATCCTAATCCCACATATACTGCTTGGATAAAACAAGATAAAATTCTTCTTAGTTGGATTCTCTCTTCTCTTACCCCTGCTGTTCTACGTCATGTTCATCGTATCAAAACTTCAGAAGAAGTCTGTTCTTCTCTTGAATCACTTTTTGCCTCCAAGTCTGATGCTCATATTCATCATCTGCAATGTGAATTATGTGCTTTGAAAAAGTGTTCTCTCTCTATTAGAGCTTATATTGATCGTGCTCGTGATATTGTTGACAATCTTGCTGCTGCTGATACCACTATGACCAACACAGAATTGCATCATTGTATTCTTGCTGGTTTGGATTCTTCTTATGATGCTATAGTTACTTCTCTCACTACCTCTATGGGTACCATGAAACTTGAAGACTTTATCACATACCTATTCACTTTTGAGTTGCGTATGGAACAACAGACCAAGTTTTTAACCCCTCAACCTGTTGCTGCTGCTTCATCTCGTTCTTATGCTTCAAATACTGGCCTTTTACCAAGACCTACTACTGGTAATTCACAGTTTTCTGTTGGTGGCAATCGACAAAGCACAATCTGTCAATTATGTGATAAAGCTGGGCATCTATCACATCTATGTTGGAAACGTTTTGATCGCAACTTTCGTCCTCAACCTCCACGTCGTGCTCAACCATAACAATCTTCTGTTCCTCGTGCTTATGCCGCTGAAGCACAACGGTCCTCCTCTTTTTCTCCATGGATACCTGACAGTGGAGCTACTGATCACATAACGAATGATATATCCAAATTGCATTCTTATTCGGAATACACAGGACCTGATCAAGTAAAAATGGGTAATGGATCTTCCATTCCAATTTCTCATGTTGGTTCCTCAATTTTGGGAACTCCTGATCGTAAGTTACATCTCAACAATACTTTGTTTGCTCCTCAAATTTCTCATAATTTATTTTCAGTTTCACTTCTTACTACTGATAATGATGTATTGTTTGAGTTTCACCATGATTTTTTTCTTGTGAAGGATCGATGTACGGGGAAGGTCCTTCTACGCGGCAGTAGGGTTGGTGGTCTTTATGTTCTTGATAACTCAACAACTTCTTCTACAAGCCTTGTTGGTGAAAGTACTAGCTTGCAAAATTGGCACTCTAGATTAGGCCATCCCATGATGCGAACTGTGCGTCATGTTGTCTCTTAGTTTTCTCTTCCTATTTCTAGTCGAAAAATTAGTTTCTGTTCTTCTTATCATGAATAGCGAATTCATCAGTTACCTTTCTCTTCTAGTAATACTGTTTATTTAAATCCACTTGATTTAATTATCTCAGATGTTTGGGGTCCTTCTCATATTGTCTCTAATGAAGGATGCCGGTATTACATTATCTTTATTGATGCATATTCTTGTTTTACATGGATGTTTCCTCTAACTCATAAATCAGATGTCTACAAAATCTTTCTTGTTTTTCAAAGACATGTTGAAAATCTGTTTAGTAGAAAAATAAAAAAATTTCAAACTGATAATGCTCTTGAATACCGTAAACTTACACCTTACCTTCAACAAATTGGGATTTCTCATCGATTCTCCTGTCCACACACATCTCAACAGAATGGACTGGTTGAACGTAGGCATCGTCACATTCATGAAACAGGTCAAACATTATTATCTATGGCATCTATACCATCTTCTTACTGGTATGATGCATTTTTTACTGCCTGTTATCTAATGAATAGAGTTCCTTCATCTGCTCTAGACAAAACATCTCCGTATGAAGTTTTATTTGGGTCTTCACCTGATTACACCTCTCTTCGTGTTTTTGGATGCCTTTGTTTTCCTCATCTTCGTCCTTATAGGTCTCACAAAATGGATCAATCATCCTCTCCTTGTGTGTTCGTTGGGTATAGTCCCCAACACAAGGGATACAAATGTCTTCATATCCCAACTGGTCGTATATATATAAGCAGGCATGTAGTATTTGATGAGACCACTTTTCCCTTTGCAGCGTCGACAACACCATCTCCGGCATCCACTTCTCCTGATCAGGTAATATCTCCTTTACACATCATTCCTTCTATTCCAGTGTCTATTAGTCCTTCACATACACCTATACAGGACCAACCTTTATCAACCAATACTTTAGACATGGAATTAAATGATGTCAGCTCTTAGTTGCAACAAGAGCAACTACATGAAGATAATACTTCTCAACCTACTTCTGGAGCAGTATCTTCATCATCTTGTGTTCAGGAAACTACTCAGACCCAGGGAGATTCTATACTGTCTACCGATTCTGATTCACATCCTACTAATGCTCAAGTCATTTCATCTCACCCAATGGTTACTCTAGCTAAAGATGGAATTTTTAAGCCAAATACTTCTAAATATGCTCTTATTTGTGATTCCCTCCTTGAACCAACGTGTTTCTCTCAAGCTCAAGCTGATCCTAACTGGCGTAAAGCATATGATGATGAGTATAATGCTTTTCTTAAAAATGGTACGTGGATTTTAGTTCCTTATCATCCTTCCATGAATCTTGTTGGTTGTAAATGGGTTTATCGAATTAAACGTAAGGCTGATGGCACGATTGAACGATTCAAAGATCGTCTTGTGGCTAAGGGGTATAATCAACAAGAAGGTGCTGATTATAGTGAAACTTATAGTCCAGTTGTAAAACCATGCACCATTCGTATTATTCTTACGATAGCTTTGTCATATAATTGGGTTATTCATCAACTGGATGTTCAGAATGCGTTTTTACATGGAAACCTTGAGGAGGAAGTTTATATGAAACAACCACCAGGGTACACTGATCCTAATTTTCCAACACATGTCTGTAAACTTCAAAAATTTCTTTACGGACTTAAACAAGCACCGCGTGCATGGTATCACAGGCTTAGTGCTTTTTTACTACAACTTGGTTTCATTACTTCTAAGTGTGATTCTTTTTTGTTTATTCGACGAGATGATCAAGGAATTGTATTTTTACTGGTTTATGTTGATGATATTATTCTAACTGGCTCCAATACTGCAAGTTTGGAATTTATTCGAACATCTCTACACAAGGAGTTTGCTATTAAGGATCTTGGTCCTTTATCTTATTTTCTTGGGATTGAGGCAACTCGCAATTCTTATGGTTTGTTTCTTACACAAAAAAGATATGCTCATGATCTTCTTATTCGAGCTAAAATGGATGGTGTCAAACCAATCCAAACCCCAATTAGTACTACCAGAGACATGTCATCTGATCGTAGTACATTGTTAAAAGATGCTACAGAGTATAAAAGTATTATAGGTGCCTTACAATACTTGACATTCACTCGTCCAGATTTGGCTTATGCCGTGAATAAAGCCTGTCAATTCATGCATGCTCCAACTGAATTTCATTGGGCATTGGTTAAGCATATATTACGATATCTCAAGCATACTTCTGCATATGGAATTCTTCTCAAGCCAGCAAATACTATGCAATTGTCTTTCACTGCCTACACTGACTCGGATTGGGATGGTCTTTAGATGATTGTCGTTCCACTAGTGGCTATAGTATTTATTTAGGTGGTAATATTGTGTCTTGGAGTGCTCGTAAACAAAAAACAATATCACGTTCTAGCACTGAAGCTGAGTATCGGGGTCTTGCTATTGCTACAACTAAAATTATGTGGATTCGCTCTCTTCTTTCAGAACTTCAAATCTCTACTACATCTCCACCTGTACTATGGTGTGACAATCTTGGTGAAACCTATCTTACTGTTAATCCAGTTTTTCATGCTCGGACTAAGCATATAGAAATTGATTATCACTTTGTTCGTGATCAAGTTGCTTCTAAACAACTTGATGTTCGATTTATTTCTTCTAAAGATCAGATAGCAGATATATTTACAAAACCACTTCCCAAGGATCGTTTTGCTTCATTGAGATCCAAGATCACAGTTCATGATGACCCGTTACGCTTGCGGGAGGGTATTAAACTAACGTAATAATCAAGGAATTGTTACGTACAAAGTTTACTATACATAGAGTTTGTTGTATCTTAGGAAACTCAAGAAACTAGGAAATACTTGTATTACAAGTTTAGAACTCTATGTTCTTGTGTATATAAACAGATAGCTATCATGTATTGTAACTCATGAATTCAAGGAATAAAAATATTCTTTCAAAACTTATTCTTGTCTCTTCTCTTCTATATTCTAACCCTAACCTATTCTAAAACTCAACTATAATAATGGCATAGTTCTAATGATCAATCGATCATGCAGACTGCAATTGATGTAATCACTCGACTACTATTGTAAATTATTCACCTGCTGTTTGCATTAGGGAAGACGAAGATGGATAGTTATGGTGAAAGTTAACCCCCTTATTATCATTATCAAAGCTTACTTTCAAAAAAAGATTAAAAAATACTTCATTATCAAAGAAAGAACAATTTTTAATGGTGTTTTAACAAATTTCTAACTACTGCAATTTGGAATAGGGGGAAAAAGGTTTTGCATTGTCAAGGTCCTTAGAAACAATCACAGTCAAACTATGCATCAGATCACGTTCTTAAATTTGTAATCTTATGAAGCCATTCTAACACGTAGATTACACAAAGTATGGATCAGAGGATCGATCAAATGATTTAATCAAGTTTAAGAATTCTAGCAGCCTAGCACAATGCTGAGTGTGATAGAAAAATTGGCTCTTGGTGATCATCCTGTTGATAGCAGAAAGGATACATCGTCATTTGTTGACTGGATGATGAATTCGCTAAAAGTTTTCGACATGAGCAAATCAAACGATGAAGGAAAATAAGTAAAGATCGGAAAATTAACACGTGAGATATTCAGAAAAAATCGTAAGATTTGTTCAAATCCGGGAATTAACCATAATTAAGATTAAAAGTCGATGACATCACATCTTGGTGATCGGACGGTCATTGAGTTGCTAGTTCAAATTTTGAACGCGCAATGCGCGATCAAAAATTTTCCCCAAAAAACCACATTAATTGTTTATAATTTTACACTAAACAAGCCGAAGTTTACAAAATACTTACGTTTTGCACATATGTGCAATACCAATTAAATTTTAAGATCATATTAATTCTCAAGCAACGCTATCAAAATTCTTGAGTCTTGCACCACAACATAACTTTTGTACTAGAAGAAATTGCACGCACCCTTTATGAGATCTCCCTGGCATTTTTAGGGGCGACTTTTTTATTCCCAACTCATAGACAAGGTTAAGGGATGTCCAAAAGGATAGTAGAATACGTTAATGCCCTTCCGTAATCGGAAGTTATTTTTGAACCGATTGTTGAGAGTAAATCGGTAGTTAAGAAACGCACATAGACTACCGATTGATATGAATTTGTGCTAAATGCGTATTTGGGGCTACTATTAATCGGAAGTTAATGATAAATTCATTTACTACCGATTATAGGCTCAACCAAAACTCAAAAAGAAGGGGTTTTCTTTTGTAAAATCTCATTTTGGGGCTACTCTGCATTCGGTAGTTATGTGAACTAGCTTGACTACCGAATATGGTTGAATATTTGAAAAGAGAGCAACTGTACAATCGGAAGTCAGGATTTTACCTCATTTACTACCGATTATAGGCTCAACCAAAATTCAAAAAATAGATGATTTTGACAAATTCTCATTTTGGGGCTACTCTATATTCGGTAGTTATATGAACTATCTTGACTACCGATTATGGTAGGATATTTGCAAAGAGAGTCACTGAATAATAGGAAGTCAGGATAACTTCATTTACTACCGATTATAGGCTCAACCAAAATTCAAAAAATTGAGAATTTTTGCAAAATCTTAGTTTGGGGCTACTCTATATTTGGGAGTTAAATAACCTAAATTCACTACAGATTATGGTAGCATTTTTTGCCAAAGGTCTACTTTAATCGGGAGTCAAGATAACTTTATTTACTACCGA